>VZSF01009303.1:342-15280 GCA_013398295.1 Chionis minor | reverse complement strand
TCCCGGGCCCGCGCCCCAGCGCGGCCCGCCGCCCTGGATAGCACAGCCTCCCGCCGCCGCCGCCCCTGATAACTCGGAGAGCCGTGCAGGCGCGGGGCCCTGGGCGGGCGGGCCCCAGAACCTGGCTGCCGCCTAAGCGGGCCGCCGGCAGCCCGCATAACCGCGGGGGCAATGCCGAGCCAGAGCGCCAGCAGCCGGCGCCCGGGACCGCGCATACGGCATAGGCCGCCCCACCAGCCCCCGCATGGCGCCAGGCCGTATGCAGGGCGCGGGGCGGCGGCGAGGCGGGAGGGCGGCGGGGCGGGCCCGGCCTGACAGGGCGCCCGGCCCCTCCGCAGGGACCCCCGGCTCCCTCCGGCTGCCGCCGCCGTTCTCCCGGGCCGGTGCGGAGCGAGGGAAAAGCCCCCGGGGGAGACTCGGGGCCGGCCCGGGAAAGCGGGGCGGCCCGGCCCCCGGGGGAGAACAGGGCCGCCCAAGTAGGTGCGAAGGTACCGAGAGCTGATGGCGTCAGCCCTTCCCCGCCACGGCCCCCTCGCCCCGCTTGCCTCGTCGGCCGGGTCAGCGTCCTGCCAGGTGCCATCTCCAGGAAGAAGGTAATGGCGGTGGCACTAGGCCAGCAGCTCCCTCTGGTCCCTGGCGTCACACCGCAGGCTCGCCTCCATCTTGTACAGTGCAGCAAGAAGGGGGTTAACATCCAGCAAGTGCCCGCTGCATTCCCTGGGAAAAACAAAACTGCCGACACACGAGTATCCGTTATAAAACCCCTCTGTTTGGGGAACATAAAATACCTGTTTCCTTCAAAGCTCACCAACTGCAGGGAGGGAGCGACCGAGGAGGAGAGAAAGGCCGTTTGTCCCTGACAGAAGCAACCCAACAGTGTCTGTTATGTTAAAGAGGCTGGAAAAGCTTCTGGAGCCCTCGGGGTTTACAGACGCTGCTCTTGCTTATTTCCCCCCACTTGCCGGGCTGCCGGGGTCCTGCTTCGGGGGCAGGGTGGCTTCTCACAAGGACTTCAGGGAGGAAAACTAACACGAGATGGTTTCTGCCTCTCCAGGCAGCGTGAAAGGGACCGGAGCCTTTCCGAGCTCTCCCATGCTCTGCTAGTCAAGTTCAATCAATGCTCCCTGTGAAGTGAGCCCAGAACCCCCCACGCCCCAGCGCTGGCGCTGCCACACAGGGCCCGCTCGCAAGCGCCCGCCCCAAGAGCGCAGCAGGCAGAGACGGGAGCAAGTCGCCTGGGGCAGGCAGGCCTCCCAGTCGGATGGGGCAGACTTGCTCGCAGGCAGGTTCTCTTGGGTCTGGGAACCTTCTGCAAATCAAGATCACACCTTAAATCCCACGTGCAACCTCTCTGTCTTTTACTAAGGAACATGTGCTGCAGACCCCCAGCGAGAGGCAAGGCCGGTTCCCTGCACCAGTATTTGTCTGCTGGGCAAAAGGTTTGCGCCGACAGGAGCCAAGCGTGCGGTGCAGAAACTGCCATCTCCTGGACAGGCGTGTGGGGAGAAGCAAAGGCAGGACAGCGAGTCCTGGAAGCCCAGGTCCCGTCACTGCTCTTGTTGCAGGCTTCCATTGGGAAGCTGGGGATCTTTTAGCCTCGGTTTCCCGCTCTGTCGCATGGAAGTGACCAGTTGTGACCTACAGCTGCGAGGCCAGGACCCCTTTTTTCTAACAAAGAAAAGCTTTCCATCGATGCCACCGGTCACCAAATATGAAGTGTGTGAGCTCACCTGTGCTACCCGTCAGGAGTCCAAGAGGCTTCTCGCCGGGATGAAGTGTTGAGAAGGTCAGCTCTGCTGCGGGGAGAAGGGAGATTGCCCTGCAGACGCTGGGGTCACTCAGGGCAACCAGGCTGGGGGCTGCGGGTTCACCGGGGAGCCAAACACATGGCCCAGAGGCACAAAGGGGCAGCTGATACGACGACAGTACCGACAAGAAGCGCTACTGATTAGGAACCACCTTCTGAGACACTAAGCACAGTGAAGTCCTACGCCAGCAGGACTGCCAGCTGCAGAGGACCCCTTCTGCAAAGTATTTTCTGAAAACCTGTTAGCGTGCAGGTGATCTCACCAGGTTTTTGTACACACCTCGATAAGAGCTGGTGGGAACAAGCACGCTTGGGGATTTCTGGATGGTGTGCACCTCCAGCTGGTGGGGAGCTGAGACGCTATGTAGACCAGAGCTCTGCTTACCTCCAAAGGCTGCCACTGCACGAGCGCGCCCCAGCCCAGCAGAACTGGGTGGGATGGTGCTGCCGGCCCCGTGGTACGAGCCTCAGCTGGTGTCTTGGGACAGTGGGAATAAAGTCCTGGCATTTCTCTTTGGCTCCCGCCGGCTGACGTGAAATATGTTCAGAAACCAACGGAAGGATTTGCACTCCCGGTTTGCAACTGGGGCTCTCGGGCCTTCTCTGGCACCACGGCACTGTGGCTGTCCGCAGACTAAGCACCGGTGTGACGACGCATGGCGGCGTCACCAGGCCAGCATTAGTGCTATCCCAGGGGACCAGCCTTCGGTGGGACCCCTCCGAGGGGCCGACCTCTGCCCCGGCAGCATGGGGCCGGGCATGTGCCCCCACCGCCACAAAAGACCACGGACAGCTCGACATCGGTTCCCGGCTTTATTGTCACCGACGCCGTTACAGACGGGGACCGCGGCAGCGGCCTGGCAAGGATGAGGAGGGGCGTCTTTAGACGTTGTACCCGATCAGGCCGCCCTTGCCGATGATCTCCCCGATGTAGAACCACATCAGCACCTCCGTGGCCACCAGCCCGTTCCTTAGTGCTTCCTGGAAGGGAGAAAAAGCCACCGGTTCGGCGGGTGGAGCCCGCCCGGTGCCGGCCCGCGCCCCGCCCCGCCCTGCCCGCCCTTTACCTTAACGGTGAGCTGGGCCAGGCGGCCGCTCTGGAAGGCCCTGACCAGGCCCTTCATGCTGTCGATGGCCCGCGGGATCTCAGCGGGGGTCGGCGGGGCCAGCTCCACCTTGGCGTAGTACCAGAACGTGGCCAGGCGCGGCTTCGAGTACGCCACGGCGGCTGCCGGGAGAGGCAAAGGCGGTTTCCCACCGGCGGATGCCCCGGGCTCCCNGCGCCCCGCCGGCGTCAGGCGTCTGCCGCGGGCAGCCCGCAGTCAGGACCCCGGGCGGGGCGCGCCGCCGGCGCCGCGGGTTCGAGACCCGGGCGGTGCCGCTGCCTCGGCCTCGCTGGGGGTTTTCTCCAGCTCGGGCCTCCCCGCTCCTGCCAGCCTGCCAGCTGTAAGATCATCTCTGTATTTAATTTCCAAAGCCCCTCCGTTCCCAACGGTCGTTTGGGAAACAAACCCTGCTACACAACCGGCATGTACAAGTTGGCATCAGCCTCCGCCTCCAGCCCCTGCCCACATCCAGCCCCGTCCAAGGGGTGCTGAGGCAGCACTTTCACACTGGATGTACGGTTACAGAGTTTAAACACGGCAACAGAACAGAGGGAGGTTTTTGGTGTTGCTGGAAAAGAACATGGCCTCACAAAGAACAAGTAAGAGAGGGCTGGGGGGACAGGCCCCACGGAAGAGGCCGCCGTCTTCCCCCGAGGCAGAGGCTCAAAGCTGTAGTGCAGTGGAAAGTCTTAGTATTAAAGAATAAGTCTTGAAGGGAAAAGACAGAAGAAGGGATGGAAGGGAGGGTGCTAGGGGAGACTCCGGAGCTAGTGGCAATGCACTAAACGCGTTCTTGATGGTGGCGAATTGCACAGATGCTCTGCAAGTCCAGACGCTACCCCTGCAAGGCATTTATCTCGCCAGTGAGCGTAGGCCTTGTTTTCAGTTCAGTGTGTCCTCCAGCTCCTCCTTCTGCTTTTTCCTCTCCGCAAGCCACCGCTGGATCTTCTCTTTAAGCTCTGTGTTTGGTCTGATCTGGTCCATAGTGAGGGGGCTGCGATTGAAAGGATCCGTCTGGTCGCTGAAAGACAAAGCAGTGAGGAGGTTACTTGGACTGTCCCAGCGCTAAAAATAAAAAAAGAAGGAGGGCCGGGAAAAGTCATTGGAAAAGTGAAACAGATCCCCAAAAAGCATCAAGGCATGAGGCCTGTACTGTGTACCTGAGGAGGTGCCGGGCTATAGTCGACCTGTCCACGGTGACACGGGAGGAGGGCAGGATCACAGGGTCCGACATCAGAGTGCTCATGATCGGATCCAGGAATTCATCGCAGGCGTCTGCATACGTCTCCTCCTCCTGCTGCTGGCGGTCTGCAAGAGACTGGCGGGCACGTGCCGCTTGTAGAGACTCGGTTTTCCAGTTCTTTCAAAACCAGGCTTGCTCCCAAGCGGTAGCTAAAGCCTTTACAGGTCTGTGCTGGGAAGGAGCCCTCCCAGCTGCCTCACCTGAGCCTCAGAGCCTGAGCCCCCACTCCCCAGATATACAGCTCCACAGCAAAGACACAGTGAAACCCAGGTGGAAAAGGGCACCAGGAACCAGTTCCACCTTCTTTTGTGAGCTTAAGTTCGCTCCGGTTCTCACCTTGATCCTCTCAGCCAGGTTACTGAAAGACACTATCATGTTGCCAGGCTTGTTGATTTTCTTCAGAACCCGAACAGTCTGGGCAAAGAGCGTCGGTGAATAGGAGCGGCCGTCCTTGGGCACTGTGGCACAGAAGTTTTCTTCATCCCTGGACCATGGGTTAAAAAAGAGCAGAGGCTTAAGAGTTCACTTTTATCAGGCTGTGAAATGCAGTCCCCACAACAGCTGCGTTACTGCAGGGAAGAACCCAAAGCTAGAGAAAAACTTGACTCTAATTAAGCATTTATCCCGAGTCCTCTCCAGAGTGACCCATGGCATGAAGGTAACCATGATGGTGCTCAACTTCCACCCCTGTGAGCTGGGTTGCAGCTCACTTCCGCGGGTAACTTAAATTAAAATTTTTATGGAAGAGCATAGCACCCTTCCAAAAGGCCTGTGGGAATCATGGCGGGCAATTCTGCTAGCACCATTCCCAGAGAGGAGGCTCCCGTCCACAAGGCAGGGGACCACAGGGCTCTGCTAGCCAGGACATCCCCAGGATGGCTCCCGGGCAGCTCCTGCTACCCCCCACACCAGCCCTCCCTTGCTGCCTACCCGAGGTTTAGGTAGATGGTACAGATATCAGACACGAGCTGCTGCGGCTTGAAGTCAAACTCGCTGAAATCCTTGACTTTCAGAGCTCCCATTTTAGGACCAACCAGGTGTTGCAGAAAGTAGTTAAGCATGGAGATGATGCGCTCAGCAAGGAAAGGATGCACAAACAGCGACTTAATTTCTGTAACAGAAACGAGCAGTTCCCTGAGCTCCACAGCAATCCCCTCCCGCTCTGACCACCCTGAAACTGAGCTCGCACCCACCCACTCCCTGGCAGGGCCCTTCTCCAGGCCCCAGGGGGCAGGAGGGGCTGCTCTCCCTACCTGAGGTGAGGAAGGCCAGAGTGCCAATGGTTTCATTGGACATGATGTTGTGGAAGCGCGCCAGCTGACCAAACATCTGCAGGCTCGACTCCTTCTCGCGGCGAGCCTCTGGGGACAGGCTGTCCCATTCGCCACGGTCCTTCTCGATCTGCTGAACTTTGATCTTACTGAGGTACTGCAAAGACATGGCAGGGAAGCATCTGGGAGAACAGGCAGGTAAATGGGCAACGACGGCTAAGCCAGACCTGTTCGGCACTGCTCTTGGGTGACAGAGGCCAAGTCGGGACATGAAAGGTACAACAGAGTGCTAGAAAAGGCCGCTCAGAATACACACGCCTTTCACAAAACACAGAACATTTCTTTGGACAGTAAACAGTAGGAAAGTCCATAAACGTTCAAAATCAGATGGACAATATCCACATAGCCCATCTTATCTGCCAGCCTCCGGACATTCAATTTGTGGCAGGTAAAATCTCCCCAAAAGCCCTTTCTAGCAGCAATGAGCAGCTCTGAAAGGCACAGAGAGACAGTCACCACACACCAGGGACATGAGTTCACCTGGCACTCGCCCTGTAAACCCAAAGGAGAACTGCCTGCAGGCAAAAGGCCTTTGTTAGGATAAAACACCAGCAGAAAGGCCATGGAGCTTTGATAATCAAAAACCACAGTCATCATTTAAAGGCTGACTGCATCCAGATTAGCAACAGGTAGATTTCTTGGCAGATCCCCCAGCACACTTCATGCTAGATCTGAAAAAAGCCCTTTTGCTCCTCGTTGTTCTGACCCGCCTCCTGAGATCGAGGGGAGGAGAGGGAAGAGAGTGCCCCACGTGCAGCGTCCCAGACCCCACCGCCCTTCTGCCTTCACCCCTTCTCCCATAGCATCGCCCACACCACCCTGGAATCAGTTCCTGCAAGTATCTACCCCAGAGGTGCACCAGGCAGGACCAGAGCTGACTGCTCTAGGGACAGGAGGTCAGCATGGCACCCGGCCATCTTCAGGGGAACGAGAACTGCTGCTTACGTGATGCTCAACGCACACACCCTCAGCCCTACCTGTATGGCTTCATCCAACAGGAAAATGGCATCGTTCATGAGCAAATTCAGGAAGCGCAAGAAGAGTGGGGGATTCATTGCCTCCAGATTCTCTGAGGCATAATCAGCCAGAGCCTGCAAGGAATGAGAGAATGGTTAATGCTGTGGCATAGTTCCAACAGCAGGACACAGATCCGCATGCTCCATAAAGAGCTGCACACACCTGCCTATTTACGTGCCTCTTACGCTTATATGTATGTGCCTCTTGGCTCACCTTTATGCTCTGCCGGTAGGAATCCGTGCCCCACATGTACCTCAGGATGGGATACATGGGACGGCGGTAGTTAAACTTCTGTTCAAACTGATGCGGATCACCTAGACACGAGCAAAAGCAAGAGCATTTCACGTGGGCAGCGTGCACAGGTCGGGGCTGTTAATTCCTTCTCAGAGTTTGTTTGAAATAAAAAAAAAAAACCTACTCCGGTGCAAGTCAGCGAAATCTGTCACCCATCTGAAGGAAGTACAAGAGATCCCACAGTGGAGGAGGATGGGTGACGACCCATAATAAGCACTGCTGAGCTGAAAAGCTTGAGCTCTGGCGTTTATCCTTTCTAGACATGCAGTTCTGCACAAGCCAGAAGTTTGGCACGACTGACGCTTTGCTGGAATGCCGCCTGCCTAACACAGCTGAGCAGCTTAACAAAGCACAAATTGATTCGTTTGTTTTCACCGACATAGCTGAAATCCTGGAGGTGTTTTCCCTGCAGGTGTCTTAAAAGGAAGACAGCCTTTCCCCTTGTGTGCTTACCGGTAAACTCAATATCCACAAAGACTTTGATAAGTGCCTCGGCAAGGTGGGCTGCGTTTTGGTAAGAGCAGAAAACTCGCTTGCGATGAAACACACTTGAGACGAGCGGGTTTTGGGCCTGATCTAAGTGAGGCATCACAGCTTCCAACACCTCTGCCAGCTTGGCACGCAGATGAGGATTTTTCATCCTGAGAGAGAAAGCAAAGCCAGGATGTCATGAGGGCCAGGGTGCAGGGAGTGAGTTGTTCAGGAAACGTTCCAGGAGCTGTGCCCATTCCTGCAGGAGTATCCATCCACTTGCTGCAGACCATCTGTAAAACTAACACTGGCGCCTAGCAGCTCACTCTCAATACCCGTAGCCACAGGGCGCAGGCATGCTCGCAGTACCTGCAGTGAAACCTCAGGCAGAGAGGCCAGAGAGAAGGCTGTTGCTTCCCTCCCTCCCCAGCAGCATGCTCTGCTTGCAGCCCACCCTCACTTGTCAGCTGGAGCTCCCAAGCAAACCTGCCTCGTCCTAGCCGTGACTGACTTCCTATTTATCCTGCAAGTCCCAAGCGCTTTGCCTGCTTAGCCTGTCCAGTACACGACAGATCACTGAGCTGAGGAGGTAAAGCTCCCCAGCTGCACGTGTGGGGCAGAAGCCAAACCACCTGCCCACAGCCATGCTGCGGAGCACTGCCAGGAAAGAACTACAGCCTCTGTCTCCCAGGGCCAGCGAGAGCTGCCTACCATGCGAAACATCCATCTGCTCCTGCCACCGCCGAGTTCGCTGTATTTACACGTGCAAGTCTAAACAAACCAACAGCAGAAATGTAGTGTATGTGGCGACGTCTTATCAGGAAGATCAATAAAACTGCTCAGTTTTCTTCGGCGCCCAGTTACCACCACAGAATTCATAGAGATACTCCAAACAGATCGATCCAAACAGCCTCCTTTAACAAGCACCAAAACGGCCCTAGCTGAGGAGGCTCCTGCGTGGCATGACCAAGTAAGTCTAGACACCCAATCTCCTCTGTAACTCGCATGAAAGCCCGCATCCTTCAGGCAGGGCCTTGTTCTCTGTTCTTTCTGGAGGCAGAATTTAGCTTTTCCAAAGAGATCAACCCACTCACAGCTGTCTGAACCACACCTCAAGGCACCTCTGACCCTTTCCACTTGCTCGCTCCCCTCTGGGTGCTCTGCAGGTAAGCAGCCCAGGCTCACACTCGGGGCTGTACGTACCTCTCCACGTCACCCATGAAAACAGTAACAAAGTGAAGGACGTGCTCCAGAGAATCAGCAGAAGTCTCCAAGATGTCGTCAGCAAAACGCCGCAGGAAAATGAAGAAGTCACCCAGATTATCAGCAAAGAATTCTGTGAACAGAGACAGCACATGAGTTCCTCCTCAAGCAGTTCACTTTGCCCTTTTTTCTAGCCCCCTGTGTGCTCTCCCCTCATTGCCCCGATTCCAGCTGAAGTCTCAGGAAGTAACTAGCTGTGTTGGAACACTGCAGTCATAAAGGATGCCCGGCCTGATGAAACTTGTAGTGCACAGGATTCACTTCACCTCCCTTGGAATTCGAGTCACTCAGGGTGTGAAACTCAGCAGCTGTCTGCTGATCTTATGCACTGTTACACAAAAAAGCTCAAGGGAAGAGAATCTCTAGACAACAGAAACCACAAGGAGGATTTTGTGCATAGAGAGAATAGTAAATCAATATACTATGTGGTGAAACTTTGCAAGCTGGCCATGAGCGGGATCTTTAAAAGGTCAGCAGCATCAATACCCTGAAAGTACGCCCCCCTCAACAAGTCCCAAATTGTAAAGCGACCCTCTTCAGAGAGAATATTCTAGGCAAAGAAAGATACCATCAGTTGTAGCACTGTGTCCTGCCCTGGACAGAAAAGTGCTTCCTCAGACACCTCTCCCAGTGCTCATGCAGCTGGTACCACGATTAGCCCGCCAGGTGAACTCGGAGGTCCCAGCTTTCTTTGGAGCTTCTGACGTCACTGCTGTTTCTGAAGTTGAGGCTGACCTTCCCTACGCTTCCTTACATACTCTGGAACCCCTCTTTTCAAAGGCAGCGCGTCCTTTAAACCTCTCAGTGAAGAGGAAACCCAGGTGCTATGAACATCTTAAGAAGTCAGGCCGCGTACGTGTAACTACTCTAGATGTGGTACTACGCGAGTAGCTCTGGGCTTGGGCGGTTAACTGCAGGAGGCACACAGACAAACCGCCCACAAAACAAGGGGCTTCACCTGGCACGTAGGCCAACGCGCTGTTTTCCACCTCTGGCAGCGGGAAGGTTAGCTCCAGCGGCTCTGTCCCCTGGTTTCCCATGGCCAGCTGCACCAGCAGAACCGCCATGGACACCTGCAGATTCAGGCAATTCTGCAGCATCTGCGGCTCTGTCATTGCCGTCTTGGTGGAGAGATAGATGGTCATCAGGCGCTCGAACTGCTCCCTGAGGCTGTCGGCAGCAGGGCTGGAGCTCTGCTGGGCTTCTCGCCACGCTATTTGCAGGCGGTGAAGGCTTTGGTTTATCTTTACCATCTGGTCGTGCAACCTATCCGGAAAACAAGGCAAGGAGGAGATGAGACATACATACATTCAGCGCAGAGTGCCTAAGCAACACTGAAGCTAGCACATGCTTTTATCCTGCTTGTGAGAGACTCTTCTGCACAGTCAAGTCCAAACCATTTCCTGCAGATAAGCTGTCTGAGGTGCCAGTGACGGGAAGTCTTTAGAGAAGCACAAGCCAGGGCCTGGGAGGATACCAGACCTTACCGAGGAACCACAGTGGTCTGTGGAGCAGCCTGGTAAACCGGTGAAGCCCTCTGCAGAGGCACGAGCAATGAGCCATCGCAGCTGCAAACCCCCTTAGGCTACCGAGGTCAGGGATCCGGCAAGCCCAAGAGATGCCTGCGAGGTGACACTTTCGGTTTCCCAGCAACAAGCCACTTGCATAACTTTTTTGCCTATTTCTATATTTAGAGAATAAACCAAAAGGGGATGGTGCTTGGATCAGCGGTGACCTTACAGTATCCAGGCAACAATTTGCAGAGGGAAGCTGAGAAAAATGGTGTGTTCTGGTGTCCAGAAAATCCTTTCCTGGAAACAGACAGCTACCTCATGTTTCTGTTCCACATACAATCCACTTACTGTGGCGGTTCAGAGAGCTTGCAGCAGGCAGATGCTCTGCCAACAGGACACTTTCTAGTAGATGCCAGCGGCCGGTTCCCCCGAGGAGAGGCGGAACTGCACGACCCACAGACACCCAGCACTTGGCTGTTACGTTTCTATAAATAACGCGGGGCCCATAGGACTGTTAGCATTGATTGTGAACACCACCGGACAAAGTTTCGTTCCAAAGTCAGTCAGCCTGAGGCTGAAATGTCAGTCAAAACGCACTGCAAAAGCTACCTGGCAGCACAACTGCCCTGTTACGTATTCTGAGTATTTACTAACAACGTCTGTGGCTGCACACGGGTGGAGAACAGCACTGAGAGCTATCTGGTACCTACAGCTTGAGCATTCATGTTACTTATATCACATACGACACAAGCCTAGACACACAAACCCTCTCTCAAAGCCCACATGCTTCAGCAGCACACTGAAGAACGCCTTCGGAGAGGACAGGCTGGCACAGCGAGAGAGCAGTTACCTGTGAAATCCCAAGTGAAGGGTGTACTGCGTGAGGACCAGGTTTTCCGTCACCAGATTGTAGCTGTTTGCAAACTCCGGCTCTTGCTCGCTCAGAGCAGGTATCAAGCACGTTTCTTTTTCCAAACCTGGAAGAAAAAGCATCTCCGTGTCAAGTCCTACCCAGCAGCGCTGGTGAGGAGAGGGCTCGAGGGCTGCTGCAGACAACATAAAATGATGGCTGGTGATGCTAGTCAGCGTGTTATCTGCATTCAGCTGTCCCCTTGCTCCTCCCCAGTCACTCCTTTAACTCTCCCTTTACAGGCAGACATTGAGCGGGTGCTACTGGGAGAGGTAAGGACCTGAGGAGGCCCCCTTTCTCATTCCCTTGCTCCGGGCATACCTTTCATGTGTACATTCTTACTCCTCCTCTCCTCTTCGTTCAGCTCCTTCAGGGCACAGTAAGTAGGGTTGAAGGTTAGCAGCCTTGGAGATTTTGGTTTGCAGAAGGGCTGGCACAGCTTCAGGAGGGCAGCTCCCAGGTTGAGGAAGAAGGCATCCGAGGCGTACATCTGGAAGAAGATCTCTGGCATCTGGTTAGCCCAAATTTTCGTCCGGCCCGCATTGGCGTGGAGGCAGTTTCCCAGCCAGGAGAGAATCCTGTGCTTTGTCTCTGGAGACAGCTGCAACAGGTTCTTCAGCATCTGGTAGATCTTCTCGTGGAACTGGGCCATAAACTGTTTTGGGGAACAGAATGCAGTTGGAGGAGTCATTGGTGGGATTGCTCTTTTGTCTCTGCCATCATTAATGCCCTCGGAACTCTCCCGACTCCAGACCGCATCCTGCTCTTTGAGCACAGGATTTCCAAAGTTAATCACTGCCACGACGTGTCTATCAGTCACCCGTCAGAAACACACATTTCAAGCAGGTCAAATCCCGAGGCCAGCAGGAAAGAATTCTTAGGGATGTACTTAAAAAGCACAGTCGAGAGCAAGTTGTTTGCACAGGGAGTAAAACCAAAATTCTTTACACATTTTTGTCAGCAACAGTGACCTCAAAAGAACACACGACTGGGAAAGCCCCTCTCTGTGACCACTTCTGCACCTGGGTTTGCTCCTGTATTTATACCCTGCTTTCTGGCGCTTCGCTCCTTACCTACTGAAACCCACCATCCAAGGAAGCTATTTATTTTCATAGCGAGAGAGAATGTTGTCTGTTGCTTTCTCACAGCTCTAACCCTCAGGCAATGAGAGGCCACTAAAACACGCAGGGAAGCAGGACCGTCACGCTGCAGCCTACCTGATGGATGTTGGATTCCTGCACTTTGATCTCTTGCGGGCTGGATCGGGATGGATTCAGAAAATAGCCATGGTTCTCCACTACACCAGGGGTCTTTAACAAGCAGGAAATGTTTAAAATGGTGCCCAACAAAGTCTTCTGGTACATCTGTCCGTTGCTGGGATCCTTGGGCTGGATGTAGCCTGCAAAAACCTAGGGGACACAGCAGGACGTGATGCCATTTCCATAAAATCCCAGTAAAATTCCCACCACCTGATGGATTTGGGACAGGTGATTTGAAAGGAGGGGAGGGGTAAGAGTAGACACACAGGGCGTTGTCACACTATACTGTTGGGTTTCACCTCAGCAGATTAGGCCCTATAAATGGGCCCCTCCTGCAGGCAGAGCCTGTGAGAAGCTCTCGAGGAGGTGGAGGCACCCACCTTTGCTATGTCCTTCTGCCTTGTGAAGTAGAGGAGCACGTCGAGGTACGTGTACAGCAGGATCTGGCAGAGGTCCAAGTCCTTGATTCTGCCCAGCAGGATGTCAAACACAGGAACCATGACCTCCCCGAATGTTCGCACCTCCTCATCCATCGTCAAGGCTTCGATGACCTCCTCGAGAAACTCGGTCACGTCTTCAAAGTCTAGGGAGGGAAGTGAGAGTGTTATGTCGTGTACGCACACTGTGACCGAAGTGCCGCCCTCCTTTTAGCAGCGAGGGGAGGCAAAGCTTCCTTCCCACAAGCTTTACCATCAAAGGTGGCCTCGCGGCACTAAGCCAGCAGCACAACCCCACCGCACTTACGCGCCCCTCTCAGCGCCTCCAGCATCAGGTCCACCAGCTGCTCGTACACATTCTGGTCGACGTAAATCTCCGGGGTGAGGAGGACAGTGCGAGTGTTTGACACAGTCAGGTTCCGGCAGCGCACGGCAAAGGGCAGCAGGTTTTCCGGGACCTTGGTTATCTGCGCAAGGAGGACGAGACAGAGTTGGGGCCCTGGCATCCCCTCTGGCCTCATCTCGGTCAGCTCGGAGCAGAAAGCTGGGCGACAAAGCCACCTTCTTCCTCCAAAGCCCCTGCCCACCTCTTCTCTCGCCCTCTGGAAGCAGGCGTAGAGGTAGCGCAGAATCTGCCTCTCCCCGGCGTCCCGGTCGGCAGACAGGTTCTGCGTGCTGGCGGAGGTCATGTAAATCAGGTGGTTCCCCGGCTCGTGCAGCAGCAAGCGGGTGAACAGGGCCTAGGCACCAGCAGAGACAGGCAGGAAGTGAAACGGGCCCGGCACAGGGACAATCCCTCTGGAAAAAGCCCCGTGTCACCACAGGCTGAATTATTTCTGCTTGGAAGAGCGCTCTCTCTCCCTCATTAAGTAACAGAGGGCGACACCCAGAATCCTCCAACTAACCAATTTCTCCAGTCCCCTTCGGGAACATCAGCAGCCCTAACAGAAATTATTGTTTGTTCCCCTCCCCTTGTTCCCCATCCCCAGCCGAAACTCCTGCAGCCCCCAGGAGGAGAAAGGCTTGAAGCAGCACATTCAAAACCGTTTTTCAGCCTTCTACCCCAAAAGCTCCGTGGCTGTTTCCAGCAACGCTGCAGCCAGCAGCTCCGTGCTCGGCTGTGGCAGAGACAGCATTCAGGATGCTTTGCAAGGCAATAAATTCCATTCCTGTCCCCACGCTGCGTGGGACACCTGGGGAGGGTGGCCCTACCTGCTCGATGTTGTCCATGTCCAGCCAGTCCTGCTCGTCCAGGTCAGCAGCCATTTCCTCCAGGTAAACGCAGCGTGCCGGGATCCCGTTCCCGCTCTTCATGCTGGGGTCACCTGGGAACAGCACAGTTTTGCCCAACCCGACGGGGAAGCCGCCGGCAGGCAGGGCCCTGTCTGCGATGTGTCCCCCCTTGTTGTGCTCCCCTCTGGCTTGGGGGTCCCTTTGAGGGGGGTCTCAGGGCAACAGGTCACTTTAGGGGCCCTGGGGCAGTGTGTGGGATCCTGGGCATTTTCTACATTCTGTTATAATTTGCAAGGGACGATAGCTTAAATAGATAATAACTGCTTTTAAGAGCCATAATTCAGATTAGGCGGTGGTTATTAACAGGAAGCTTCTTTTTGCCCTTCCCTGTATTTTAAGGTTGTGTCTTTTCCATCACGTTTGGTCACGGCGGTACTGCAGGGTTTTGAAACGCGACTCTACACCCCCCCGCAGCCGGCGGCACTAACGGCCCATTTTCCAAGCCCCCGAGAACTGCCGCTGGCAGCACTGTTTGTCAAAGCCCGTTATCCACACGGGGGAGTTTGCCCCGACACGGGGAACCTTTAAAAAGGCAGCGGCGAGCGCAGAGCGGAGGAGACCCCTCACGGCGCGGGGGGCTCCGGGGTACTCGGGGAGCGGCTCTCGCCTCCGCCCTGCCTCCCCCCGGGGCNCAGAGCGGAGGAGACCCCTCACGGCGCGGGGGGCTCCGGGGTACTCGGGGAGCGGCTCTCGCCTCCGCCCTGCCCCCCCCCGGGGCGCCGCCCCCCCACCGCCCCCCCGGGGGTGCCGGGACGCCCCGGCGCTCACTGTTGTCGAGGGTGATGAGGAAGATGCGCTGGATCATGTGGTTGGTGTTGAGCTGCTGGCAGAGCTCCCGCTGCGAGCGGAAGGCGCGGCTGATCTCCGCCGCCGAGTACTCGCACTCGTCCAGGCTCTCCGAGACGCTGTTGTCGGAGTCATCCTGGCTCAGCGGCGCCTCCTCGCCTGCAACGGCCCGACCCGCTCAGCGACCCGGCGGCGAGGCAGGGGGAA
>VZSF01009295.1:105363-170474 GCA_013398295.1 Chionis minor | reverse complement strand
CGTCGCTTCGGCGGGGCGTTGCGGGTGCCGGCGAGCGTCGCCTTCGGCGGGAGACGGGGCTGGAGACGCACCTGACGGCTTCGGGGAAGCTCCGGGAACCGTTGTGGGAGAGCAGGAGAACACGCTCGCCAGGCCCGTTGTTTCCGAGCGTTTCCAGAGTAGCCTTTGGAACGGGACGCGGTTGTGCGACCCGGGCGGGTCCGGCCTGGCCAGGGACGGCTCGTGCGGGGAGAGCGTGGAGCGGGGCCGGGCCCGGCCAGCCCGCTCTGCTGCGGGGAGCCGCCGTAACCGGGGGAATCGGTAAAAAAAAAAAAAATTAAAAAGGCATTTTTGAAGGTTGTGAATTTGGAAGTGTACGCTTGCCGGTAAAATCTGTCAAATGCTAATTTGAAGAAAGAGGCTTAACGTAAACGGAGAACAACCGGGACTCCAGCAGCACCTGCAGCATGGGGGAGTCTGCCAGGGCTCTGGCAGAAATCTTTTAACAGGATAAAATTTGGCTCTTGGGGAATGTCTTGGACTTCCAGATTTCAGGCTGGACAACGTTACGTAGAGAGGTAGAAGCCATTTGTCATCGGATGGGTTACTTTCATCGGAGGCAGGACTCCAGAAAACAGAAACATGGTGGGCTCACCCGGGTTTTCCTTCTGTTTTCTTTAGTTTTGGTAGCTGAAAAATAGTTTAGATACTTTGTAAATAAAAATTAGTGGGTATGTGGTGATGGCAGCAAGGTCATCTGCCTGCGTGTGTTCTGAAGTGATAGTCCAGCCCTTGCAGTTTCTGTCATGGATTGTGGACGGTACAACACAAACTCACTGGCAAAAAATAAAGAGCTCACGTCCCTGTGATCGTGTTACCTTTGTAAGACACGTGAAATAAAAGCCCGAGTACTTTGAAAGTACTCTGTTAATATTTTCACATCGTATTCAAATAACAACAAAGAAGAGCTGTTAAGTATTCTAAGGGGTTTATGCTGTTCTTGGTAGGCCCTGCCGCTGTGCACGTGCTTGTCCCTTCTGCCATGAGCCATCTCAGTGGAATTAAGGGAACTCTCCTGGGTGGGGAGGTTAAATGCATGCATAATTGTTGGTAAGAATAGGGCCTTAATGAGTAGCCAAATATAGAAATAGACTTATTCAGAAATTTAGACATAATACTTCATTTTGGTTCACTGGTGTTTTATCTGATCCAGAGAAGCCGGTATGTCGATACCGAACTGTATGCATCTATAGCAAAAGCAACAACTCTCTTCGCCCCCTTCTCGGCCTAAGTATAGATTTTGGCTCCAAATACTTTAGATATAAGATGTGATTTGGAGTTACAGCTGAAATTTTGTTATCGCTTATTCTGAATGGAAATCTGACTATAGCATATACTGCTATTCCTGAGTAATTCCTAGTTGTGAAGAGGGCCCAGCCTCTGTCTTAACCTGAGTTACTCATTCGGGGTTAGTTTTGCCACCAGTCTTTATTGCACGGTGTAGTGTGTCTGAAGAGACAAGAGCGTGTATGTTATAAAAGAGTAGTTTAGGGGAAAAATGGCACTTGCATAAAGAGTTGGAGATAAAAACTGCTCTCTAAACGCTTAACATCAGTGAGCAAGGGGAGGAAAAAGGAGTAAGGCTCTGGGATTAAGGTAGCAAAACATGCAAGCAGGTTTTATGGGGGGAAGAGCAGGACTATTAGGAATTCATAAGGGAGGAGGAAAGGAAGGGAAAAAGCAGAGGGGAGTGCATCTGTCGGAAAATGAACTTTGAAATGTAACTGCTAAAATACAGTTTTGAACATGAGGCTCAAAATGGAGGCTTGTGCTGTCAGTGTGTGCTAGCAGAGACCTGGCATCCGCTGTAAATCCAAACTGTACCTCTGTGCCCGTTCTGCCACAGGCACGCGGTCTCTGTTCTTGAGACGTAGGCTAACGAGAGGAATGAACGAGTAGCCAGGAGACACGAAGGGGAATCTTCCTAAATCTTGCCAGATTATGATACTACTTTTGCGAAAGTATCTTTGCTTTATATAGAAGGCTACTGATCTGGCAGCGTGGAGCAGCTCAATTAAACGCTGCTGCTGGAGCCTTTTTAGCGTGCGTGGAAAAATGGGTGCTATAGGCAGATGGGTTGCCCTGTGCACTGGCATCCGTGCAGCCCAGCAGAAATAGCATACGTCTACTTATGGAAACTGCAGTAAAGTGGAGCGGGTTTCTTGTACTGCCTGTATAGCAGGGAGTCGGTGGAGAGCGTGGGGGGGCTGTTTGGAGCGTGCAGCCACAAAAGGTGGTCTGTCTGTGCGTCTCCTTGCGTGTGTGATTGATTTGGAACAAGTAGAGAGGGTGGGAGGCTGCTCACAAGACACAAATTAGAGAAGGAGGTTTCTCTAGCTTTGTGGGTGGAGGCTCAAAGGGGATGCCTTCCTTTTTCAGATGTGAGTATCCACGTATTTTATGTCTTGCGATTTGAATTTTACAGTCTTTTGACTGGGTGATGGTAACCGCAGCCAAACTTAGAATATTTTAAGGGTCTAACAAAAATGCTTCAGTTCAGCATGGACTTCAGTTAGTCTTTCTCTCCATCGGATAGTAGTGACAAGGCAAGCAGGTTTTGACGTTCCCTGTCTTGTTCTCTATAAAATGTTGAAGTTATCCTTTTTCCTTCCAAACCCTGCAATCTGCTTCTAACGTTGACGCTGGAAAAATGGTTAGTGAAATGATCCAAGATTCGGGTCTGACACATGACTTGAGCTGGGTATTTATTTTTAGCTACAACTGAAGTTTCCAGTGGCAATTATTTCTTTTTCTTTCACTTTTCACTCTTGCACTGAGAAAACCAACTTTCTCGATTTTACCCTGAAGAAAAAATTCTGGTGTGTCCCTTCATCACTCGTGCTTCCTTCTGAAATTGATTTACTTTCGTTTTCTAGGTGCTGGTGAATCCGGTAAAAGCACAATAGTCAAACAGATGAGGATCTTGCATGTGAATGGATTTAATGCTGAGTAAGTGCATTTGTTTTTTTTGACTTTGCAACCTGCCTTATGTCTGTGCACTGCGCAGTATTCATTGCTGTTGTTTTATATCTTGGTATATTTTCTTCTTGATACTGTTTCACAGCTTTTAGAAATTGGATGTGCGTTTTTAGATGAGATTAATAGATGTTAATTTGAAGGAGTCATGCACCGATAATAAGTAAGAGCAAACGGTATAAAATGATTTATATCAAGATTCAGTATAGCTGACTTGATTAAGGCTTGAGTTCTGTGGTTTGTTTTTTGGTTTGTTTTGGTTTTTTTTTTTTTAACTGCAGTTTCTTTCACAACATGGCTGACACTGATTTACCTCTGCTATAGCACATTGATTCATGCTGCTGTAAACATGCCTCCTGTTAGTGTACAAAATGAATGCAGTTTTCTTTATTTAGGGCAAGTAAGGCTTTTGTTTCTGTCTCCTCACAAAATCAGACTGTACTATTATTTTGGGGGGTAATAGGTCAGGTTTTCTTCTCTCTTCTGTTGTGTTTGCTTGTCCAGATGTTTATGTTAGATTATGTTTCTAAAAGTCGTTCTTGTTAACACTTAAGATCAACTTGATAGTTGTGAGGAGGGGAATGGGATTAGGATAAGGAAAATGGAAATTTGTTATTTTGTCTGAGAAAGATCTGTGTTTGCTAACCTTGCTAGGGGAAGAGGAAGAGATTCTTTTGCATGTTGGTTTGTGCTTGCAAGTGTCTTTGTGTGTGTGTGTGTATAACAAAACCTGCTGAATTAATTCTAATTGAATTAAGGCGTTGGAATTTCAGATCTTATTTTCTGTGTTTGATTTCTTTAGATTATGTTACTGGTTTTGTCTTTCTTGTTTTCAAACATAATATTTTTGTACTGGCATCCTCCAGTTTCTAGTCGTATCTATTTTGTGAATCCTGCCTTTTTGGGAAGATTAAGCTTTCACATGTCGTTCAGTAGTTAATTCTTTATCTTTAGTAAGAACGTCTGAGCTAAAAGTTTAGCCAAGGAGCCTGGACAATACTTCTTCGTAATCCCCAAATGCTAGTTCAGGATAAGGTACACAGTCTTTTGGAAGAGAGTTCAGACTGATTCATAATAGATTATGGTCTGTGCTACATGTTTTTAGCTCCTCTTTATAGAGAATATTTTCTTCATCCAAGACGGCTCTTTTTTGTAAGTGCCCAGTCCTGCATCTTGTAACTGCTAAGTTGTCTCCATTATTTTGGCTGCTCTTGTTAGTGAAGAGCTCTTTAAAGACTTGACTTAAAAGATCTGCCTAAGTTGACTTTGATGCAGCAGTTGTCAACATCAGGTGCAAAGTTAAAAAAGTTCATCAACGAAAGTGGAAGTCAAGACTCCTGGCACCTTTAAAAGTATCAGTGCATTTAACCAGCAGTTCTTCAAGGTTTTCTAAGCCTGCAGATGCTCTTAAAGAGGTGATACTGCTGTGTCACGAATTGCATGGGTAGATAACGTTCTCAACCCTGCAAGTTGCATACCCAAATTTGTGCAGAACTGGGAGCCCAGAGACCCATTATGCCAAGCCTGCAGATCTGGGGGGGGCCCAGAACACGCTCCGGGGTTTGCAACAGCCGTGCGTCCCTCGAGCGTCTCACGGCGTGTTGTAGGTTGGGGCTGGGCTGGGCTGAGCGTGCAGCTGGATTCGAGGGCAACACGGCAAATCTGGCCTCGGGAGGCTCTGCTGGCTCCTGCCTCCTCGCAGCAAGGGATCTGGATTACCTGGCAGCCCTGTGCCAGCACGGCCCTGCCGCCAGGCACTGCGTTACCCCGGTGAGGGAGCCACACTTGCACTGCCGGGGAGCTGCACGCGGCTCAGGAACCAGCCGTAGGCTGTCCACCCCATGGCATGTTGTCTGCCAGCCGGTCCTTTGTGCTTGTCCTTCTGTGGGTGGTTTGTACTGGAACACTCAGGTGCGTAAAAAAACAAATTAAAGAGAGGTGTATATATAAAATGTACAAGAAATAAGTTATAATGCATCTAATTTTAGGTTTTTGTTGCCAGAAATAGTCAGTAGATCATAACATACACTCTACATGGGGGAGAAGGTTGTTTTTCAGTGTTTTGAAGTTCTTGCAAGTTACATGTTAGTCCTTAAGTAACTTGCATTTTCTTCAAAGTAACTAACTGCTCCCTATGTTGTCCTACTTTCCCTGCTATCCTTTTGACCGATTCATTCCCTTTTTGCCCTACTCCGTGTGGAAAAATAATGTGGGATTCAGCTAAGGAGGGAGATAGCATGGAGGTTTTTTTGAAGAATAGGAAGAGTAAAGCATTACTTCTCTTGATGTTCTTACCAGTCATTCTGGAATATAAACTTGTTTGCTTACACCACCACGGGGGATGTGATGAATAACAGCAGAAAGGTTGTGAAAACTGTAGTATGCTGGACATGAAGAGGCATTTTTTAATGTTAGTATCTATGTACATAACTCTAGTTCTGAATTATTTCTGTTAGTGCAGCTTATTCATGTGGCTTGAAAGAAATCCAGCTTAAAGTCCTGCCTAAAACTTGCTCACCTTTGATTTTGTTGCGATGTGATAATTGATGTTTGAAGTAGAGAGGATACCTGTTATGAAAAATGTCTAATATACTACGAATTAAAAGTTTTTCTTTAGTGTTACTCAGATTACTCCGTTTCTGGTGACTAAACAGGATATCCAGTACTAAATGCACTAGCTTCCTTCAGTGAGTGTCGGGATTCTTTTAATTTGTTTTGGTTTTAGGATTCATGTGCATTTAGGTGAATTGGCCTCGCGTAGAGTTGTAGCATTTAACGAGGCTATGTAGTTCTACAGAACTAGAAGAATTTCCTTTGGGACTCCAGTCCTCCATCCCTTTAGCTAATTAATAATTTGAGGAACTGTATGGAATCAAGTGTTCCAGGTAATTAATGTGCTTAATAGTTAACAATGCTAAGGTGGATTTGAAGGTGGTTAAAGTTCTATCCAAATTAACTACAGTAAAGGCTGTTTAAATTTTTTTCAATTTCCTTTTATAATCTGTAGTTGAGTTAGAGGCAGAGATACCGTTTTTTTTTTTTTCCTGTTGTGAAGGAGATGCGTGGGAAGTACCAGCGCTGTGCCATTGGTAAGCGGAGTAAGACATGAGAGAAGGGAGGCATGGTCTCCAGCATGGGATTTTCTGGGCGGAGTTTTTGGAAGGGCTTAGCCCTCTTCCAGCTCCTGCAGGATGGCTTCAGTGGGCCCTGCCAACGGCTTCCCTACAGCAACTTCATGAGTCATGGAAGTGTGGCTTCCCCACAGTGTTCTTCCGGTGTGCCTCGTCTTTAACATGCAAGAGCTGTGTTTTAAGTGTAGTGACGACTCCGTATCAACCAATTTTTCTGCTCTTTACATTCCTGCCAACAACAGAGCCCCTTGTGATGTAGAAAGGGTTTAAGTTTGGCTTGTAATAGCAGGAAGCCTGTGACTTCCCTTCCTTTCCTTCCCTCCCTCCTCGACCCTTCAGCTGTCTTTTCATGAGGCTTTTCCAAAGGAGTAGGTCTCTGCTGCTGCATGCTGCATTCTGTGAGCATCCACTGACACAGTGGAGCTAAAACCATCTCTTTTTGACTGTGTGGAAGTTCAGATGCCAATCGTCACGAACCAGAAAGGATTAAAAATGGGAAAGGGGGCAGAAGAGGAGTAAGGAGTGTAGCTGGAAGAATTAATGTAAATGTATAGTTCGGGTTGAAGAGGGAAGAAAAATTTCTGTGTTATCTTGGGGCTGGGTTTCTCTGCTTCTAAGACGATGGCCTTTTACTGACTTTTCTTTCCCCTCTCTGATCACTGTGGGTCTGGCTGACAGGCTCTAAGGAGAGGGTCATTGTCACGCACGATTTTAGAAAGCTGGAAATTGGCAAGGGCAATAGACAGTTTTGAAGTGTCATGGGAAAAACTGGGACAAGCAGAAATATTTAGATAGAAATAAATTGTTGAAATGTGACTTACGAAATCCACTACAAAGATTGACAAATAAGGGGAATGTGCCTTTGTGATTAGTAAGTTCGGATAGTATTTATGATTCAGGAAGTCTTGAGGTTATAGGGAATTTCAGATAATGCTTCTCAGCCTCCCAAATGATACTGTATAATGCTGACACTTTCTTGAGCTAGTATGTTGAAGTGTCAAATAGGAGTTTGCGTATTTATCAAATGTGTTAATGATGTTGGCAGAAGCAGAACTGAGTAGCTTTATTTTCAAGACTTATGACAAATACGTTTGTATTACTCATGTACTTTTAGAAATTATTTTCTCTCAGTGAAAGTGGGAAAGCCAAGTCTACCTCTCAAAGGTTTGGAACTTTTCTCACCTAGAGTTAGTAGTTTCTGAGGAAGGAAAAGTAGTTATTGATGCTTTCTAATCTTTTCTTCATCCTTATCGTCCGCCAAAAGTTGTACTGCAGTACCACCATTATTTCGTATAAACCAGTAAATAATGTTATCTAGTCACATTGGTCAGTGTCAATCTCTTGTCACTGAAATGACTCCTGTCTTGGTAACTTTACTCTTCTGCTATCTGATACTGTGTTTTGTTTTCTGACTTTGGTCTTTTTATGTGTGTGATTGTGTGGAAGGGAAGTTAATGTTATGAGTAAGAAAAAAGTATAGTATTCATAACCAAAGTCTTTTAAAATAATGGATTCCATCCTAATGGCTAATATTAGTTTGTATACACAAATAATACTGCTCTGGGTTTTTTTACAGTTCCTTTAGATTTGTGTACCAATACCATGTTTGTAGAATGGTCACATGAGTTTCTTGCCAAGAAAAAAACTGACTTTATTGTATTTTACTCTATTGGCAACAAAAATAGTTTTTTACTGATCTTTGAGTAACACTGAAAATTGGAGGGAGTACATGGGGCTTGGTGTCTGTGATTTCTCCCCTTCCCCTTCTTTGTTTCTTTCTTGCCTTCCCTCCCGGTGTGTGTCAGGAGGCTTCTGCAGGTTTCAGGCAGAGAGCTTTTTTCCTCTCCGCTCCTGTTCCAGGACACAGATGAGGTGTTACAGTGCTGGAGAAGTTGTGTGTACATGTCTGTTCAAGACTATGAGAAGTTCTGTTCCAGCTGAGCCGCGGGTTACGGGGTTTGATAGAAATTTGTGCCGTAGAACATGCAGTGAAGGTGTGGGCGGAGAGGGGAGGGGATGTGTGTTTCAGTCTATTTTAGGTCTTGTCCTAAGAACTGACACAGTTGTGTAATTGAGTTTTGTCAAAAGCCAGGAATATACCAACAGTGAGTAAATACTGTGATTAAGAACTGAATACTGCATATAGCCTGTAAAAGTTTATGCAAAATGTTTATGCAAGTTAAATATCACTGTCTTCCATCAACTTGAAAGAAATGGGAGGTGACGTTAAACAACCTAAGCAAACAAGAAAATCCTCAATTGTTAGGATGTTTAATGTTGTGTTTATGTGCTTGACGTTATCTTTTCTTTGGAAATACTTTTATTTTTACAAGGGGGAAATTCCATTCTGTGAAAAACTAAACCTCAATGAAGCAACATTAATATTTTGTTACGTTATATAAAAAAGGAAAAAAATTACCAGTTTTGGTGTTTCTCAAGTTTATTGTGGTATCTTGCCCTAAGATACGATACATTCTCCATTGGAACATGTGCACATGTTTTGCATTTAAATCTACTACTTAGGCCTGTTTTTAAATGCTGTGAGATGAGTTTTCAGAAGATTCTGATGGTTTATAATACCTACACTGGGCCTTACTTGGCAAAGTGTGCTGAATATTCTAGTAGTCAATGGAATAACTCCTGTACCTTTCTTGGAGGCATTCTGAAATCAAGCCATTGAAATATTTCCGTGTGCAAATGAAGTAAAAAAATTTTTTTCATGGTGCAAAATGACGTTATTTATGTTCCTGACAGTATTACAGAAGGGCGGTGTGTGAAGGAATCTACAAGTTTGAAAAGCTGGTTAAGTTCTATCTGTTTTGGCATGCTCGTGGTAGGCTAAGGCTAACCCAAGCGGAAAGATGACAACACAGTATTGAAAGAAAGCATAGACTTTCATTTTTACCTTACGCTTTATTTGCAACTCCCTGGTTTGTGTGTTTGCTTTTTTCAAGAAACTCTCTAACTTGGGTAAAAGAAGGGAAGTGAGAATTGAACATAAAAATGTCCTCATTTTTATAATTGCATGGGAAACAAGGTGCTGCTCGTGGCAGAGCGTGCATCTGAACTGTATTTACTGGTTGGTGGGAAATGTTGAATTCTCCTAGCAAAGCAGTATTTAAACTGCCGATTCTATGTTGTTGCACATTGAGAGCTCTCTGTCTTCTGAATTACTGTTTCTGACCTCCCAACTTGCCGTTTGTGCTTTCAGTAAAATATTTCAGTTTTCTGATTTAAAAAAACAACAACAAAACCACCCCGGTAGTAAACTCATCCCTTAAGCTAAATTTGCATATGTTGCAGACATGATTTGGCATGTAAATGGACCGGCCAAAAATATGGCAGTAGTTGTATTTGTTTTGAGTTCAGATTTCACAAAAGCTTTTTAAGTATGCCTAGGCAGCTATCGACCTCGGAGAGAGCTTTATAGTTAGCGGTGTGGAGAGCTGGGAGGGCAATGACTATGAATAGTGGAATAAGCATGAGTGATGTAATCTGAGAAGCAAAAGAGAGAGAAGAGAATTTAAGATTTAACTATGTGGAAGACATTGTGAGTGGATCTGGGAGGATTTTGACTTTTGATGGTAGATGTGGGATTTTATCCATTAGTTTTGCTAAAAACAAATGAAAATAAACCTTGTTTTACAAACTGCAAATTTTCCTTTTACCTTCTCAAAACAGAAAAGAAAGTGTTGTGTGGGTAGGTGAGCTAATGAAGTCTGATTTCTGTAACTTGTTCCGTGTCTTCCAAATCTTTTCTGCAATAGTCCCTTCTAGTCCCTACGGCACTTGCAGTTCCTCCCCACGGTACCGGCAGCATTCCGAGTGTCTCCTGGTGCCTGTGACCGTGCGGTGGTCCTCCTCAGCCATGGCCCTGACGCTCCCTGCACCACTGACTCCTAAATACTCCGGGATTGTCCTGTCCTTTGTCTTCCTTTTTGTGCTTTTCCTGCTACCTGCGCAAAAGTCAGCATGTGCTGTGGCTGCTGTAGATCTACGTGAACTCTTTGGCTTTCCCTCACTGGAGCACTGATTTTGGTCTCTTGTGCTCAGCCTCTGACTTTCGTTTTTGGAAATTAATCTCTGCAACAGCAACTCTCCTTCAAGTTTGGTTGCAGTTGAACAACAGTCTCTGAGAGAGTGTGAGACTGAGAGAAAACAGCTGGGAAAAAAAAAGCGCCCTACTCTTCTTCAATTCACTCCGAATATTTTTTGAAATATTTTTACTCTGCACGTTCATGAGTTAAAGTGGAAGTGGTGTGTTTTTCTCCATTTTATTATCTTAAGCAAATGTCTACTAGTACATACTCTATTGAACTTGTTATTTAATAAATCACAAACTGTATTAAATGCCCCCCCCAACTTCAGATAACTCCAAAAATATAACTCGGTATGGAAAATATTAAATATACATCTGTATTCCAGATATTCACAGTCTGTTCTGAAAAATTCAGTGTGTCAGGTTTTCCCCAACTCTTCTCAAGAATTAGACCTGCAGAGGTCTAATTCTAACCTTTTCTCTAGCCAGTGTTACAGAATCTGTACTATGTGAAGAATTTTCTTCTGCAGTATTTCACTGGACTTGTCCCATGTATTTTGGACGGGCAGACTGGGCAATACTCTGATTTTCCCAGTAAAAAATGGTTTTACTAATGTATCCAGATGGGTGCTTGAGTTTATGTATGAATAGAATACTTTTTAACATTTTAAGCTCATGGAGTGCCTTTTCTGGTATACCTTTCTGGTATTAAAACTCCGTGTTCACGGTACTGCGATCCCTGAAGACTGCCCTTACTGCATTACACAGCCGTGTTTTATCTCTTGCCAGTCATTCCAGCTGGGGAATTTTTTTCAATTTCATTATGTTAAAACCTAGTGTGTTTGTGTTTGTATAAGACATAAGTTGTTATTAATAAATGCTGTGCCTTTCTCAGCTGCTTCTAGTAATCTCCATCCAAGTGTGATCTCTTGCTCCCGCTCCCGAGGCTGGTGGGCTTGTGCCTCCTGCCGCCCCTGTGGGGTAGGGGTGGGGGGAGCCAAGACGTGTCCTGTCTCCCTTCGCTTGGGCTGGGGCAGCAGGTCTGGGGGGTGCACAGGGAGTTGGCTTTTTTAAACATGAAAACCATCTCTTGTTCCAGTTTTGTAAGCATCCATCCTTCCTGAGTGTCTCCTAGATCAAGGCAGGCATAGCTCATGCTTTGAAGTATAATCCAGCAGGCGAATTTATCTCTATCTTTATTTTTAGATATACCATGCGTTTGTACGTTAGGGTTGCCCAAGTCCCATCCCCGATGAAGAGCTGAGATACAGAAATTGTTCAGCTTAATTTTGGTCATTCAAAGCTCTCCAGTTGAAATGAAGGAATTTCCACTGATGAGGGTTTGGATTTTTTTTTTTTTTTTTGGTAGATGTAACTTGAATCCTGATGTTGAAAATAACATGCCCTCTATTTTACTTTGGCAATTGAATCTTGAGTTCCTAGTAAATACAAGAGTATTTAGGATACAGTGCAAGTGTAGCCGCACCAGCTTTTAATAGTTATTTCTACAACTGTTGTCTAATGTAAGCATGCAGTTAATTAGAATTACTTGTTTACAGCTGAGCTTGTTTACTTAGAAACAGCAATACATTGAGGTGTGTTTTTGACAGCTAAGGGGCAAAATTATCTGCTTTTTGAGGAATGTAGTAGAGGAATGTCTTGATGTTCTCTTTTAAGGTGTTTGCTATTACAAAAGTGTGAGAAGGCTCGTGACCTTCTCTGTTAGCTACCTGTTGCTGACTGTATTCTCCAAAGGGCTCTTTAATAAGCCATTGCGTTCGCTTGTCTTTTTAGTGAAGGCACCAGAAAATAATCAGCTCTCCCAGCTGCACCCTTGCAGCCTCCCAGGAGTGGTGGCGGAACTGATGGAGCAGGCAGAGGTGCGCAGCGTTTCCTTGGGAGGGTTAGAGCTGTCCCAGTAGACCTCGTGCTTAGCCTGGAATGGCAACCTCACAGCTGGCTGCAGCATCGGCTGTTGCCTTCCGCATCCCTGGGATTTAAAGTCTCTGTTCTTGTCTGTAGGCCTACGTGCATAGGTAGACTTCTGTTTCCTTCCAGTTAAGACATTTGTACTCTGTTTTACCAGTACAATTATCTATATAATATAAATATTCATGTTAATTAGAAAATGTTGCAAGGAGATAAATGGATATCAGCAGAGTAGGTTTCTTCCTTAAGTTTGTAATGAGAAAGGATGCTTTGTTTGTAACTTGCGTGATTTTATTTTTTTTTTTCTTAATAGCTAGAAATGTGTAATGGGGCACTTAGCACAGGAAGTTCAGAAAGCTGTGTATACCTGTTTTAACCCTGAGAATTTAAATAACTGAAAAATAAGTAAGCTAGCTAAATTTGATTTAACCTGACATTACTGTGGAAAAATTAAACTAATTCGTTTCATGAATTTTAATTTAACTGCGTAACAGCAACTGGCATGACTTCACATATTTTGTGTTCTTTTTACGGTTTAAGACCATTTAAGATGAAGATGAAAACTTACAGTTGTAATAACTTTTTTAAAAATAAGCAAAAGGTAATAATCACAAGGACATATTATTTGCTGAAAATGTTTTATTAAATAGATTTTACTTAATTTTTTTTCTGAAATGAGAATATAATTGTAGCACTGCATTATTCATGGAAAAAAAACTATAAGCGCAGTGCAAAGCTGAGAATTTTTTATTTTTTTTTTCCTTAAATGAGTGAGAAAACTGAAAGGAGAAAGGCTCAGTTAAGGACTCGGGCTTTTCAGGAAAGCTGGTGCCGCTGTGGCCCAAACCCCTGTACGAGCCCCAGGCCCACGTGCCGGGCGGGGAGAGCAGCTCCAGGTCTCTCCTCCTGACCTGCGCTTTCTGCGCTTCCAGGTATTTGACAGACCCTTGCAGAGGTCAGTGACAGTAAGAATTTTAAGTTAAACGTTTCCGATGCTTTGTCTCGGTGTATTTGACAGCAAGCATGTTATACAGCTTTCTGGAAGATTCACGTTATGGGATTGTTTGGGTTTTTTGTTGGTAAATTTCTATAGCGCAGGAAGTTACTGAATTTTGAGAACTGGGTTTTGAAACCTAAAATAGATGACTGTAAATTAGATGCAACCTTTTACTTCTGGTATGTAAAAATGATTAATGCTGTTTCAAAATAGTTACTCATAGGAACACGTTCTGCTTGTGCTGAACATTGTAGATAAAAATATGTTCCATAACTTACACATAAGACACTTAAAAATTGCAAATGTAACTATTTTGCCTTTTTAGTTTTTTGAACTGAAACTGGGAGGGAGCTGTGTCGCTGGACTCTAATTTCACCAAACCATTGGGAATTCTGGGTGCTCCGCACTGCCTCTGTGTTTTGCCTTCACTTAATTGGACAATCCTCACTTTATGTAATTGCATCTTATGCAATCGTATGTTTACTTTCCTTATGTTTGTCACGGAAGAGCTTCATAGTGTTCTGTTACCTCGGTATGTTTTTGACACCACTGGAAAATAAGGTGCTGGAAAAAAGTAAAAAAGACTGAATTAAGTAAAGCATTTCTGCTTACTTTGCACAATCCTAGGGAGTCAGAAAAAACGCTTTGAAAGAATGTAGGCAACGTACTGTCTGGCTTTTTTCCTCACAGTTTTATTCATATTTTGGAAACATAAAAAGGGTTGCCTGGAAGGGGGAAGGAAGAGTAGACAGAAGCGATAGTCTTAGATTATATCCATAAGTAGTAATTAATATGCACACATTGTTAACAAAAAAATAAGAGGCCTACTAGATATATCTCCCTTAGACAGCAATGAAAAGTTAACCCAATTCAGTCCCAGAATAAAACTTTACTTGTCAAATTTAAGAAATTTGCTTCTCTCTGGGATTAACTGGAATTGGCTGAGACCTCTATTTTGTTAATTAAAATTGATAGATTCCATTGTGAAAATTTTGGAAAATTTAAACCCCATAGGACAATATGAAAATAGTAGTTGTTTTCATTTTATTTTTAATAGTAGTATTTGGGCATAAATTTATTACTGAATGCGGAAGGTAAAATGATACATAGCTACGTAGAGAAAGCAAAATTTTTACTTTTTTGTTTTTAAGAAATAAAATATCTGTAGAAGAGTATGTATCCATCCTATGCAATGCTGGAAATAGAAGGGAAATTTAGCATCTGTGAGAAGGGCAAATACCAGGACTATCGGGTAGAATAAGGATATTTTCAAAACAAGAATCAATAATGGATAAAAATCCCAACGGAACTATGAGCTCAACTGTGGGAAACACTAATGTTAATTTCTCTATAATTCTTAGGAAAAGGGGAACCCTTCCATTGATTAAAGTCAGAGATTGGCCAGATGGTTGGCATCAAAGATGGGCATTTTATTGATTATGATGATGATTATGGTTTCTCGCAACAAGGCAGAATAGGAAGAACATCATTAATGGTCAGCTTAGCTTCACATATGGGGAGATCTTGTTGAATGAACCTGTGCCTTTTTGGAAAGTTTGTAGATCTGGTTGATAAAATCAACTGTTTTGGTATTGACAGCTTTTTTCTGCTATTTGGTGTAATATCATGTTATATTTTGGTTTTAAAAATTGCATTGTGTGGAATGGACAGTGCCTATATTATGGGAATGTAGAATCTGGCTCACTGATGGATCTCTCAGTGCAGCAGTCCATGGGGGCGACGAGTGGGACCGCTGCTTGGGAAGCCTCCAGGGAACCAGTGGTGACATGGATAAAATCATTCCTTAGATTGCTGGCTCGATCCGGCCTGGAACCCCTCTCTGCAAACGGGCCATGTAGGTGGTACTGGGAAGGTCAGGTTACTCCTTTTGGGGTGATCTGAATAATGGGTTTAGAAGTTGTACTTCCTAAATTTGTTGTAATACAGTTGAATGCGAGACCATCTCAGTGGAGTCAGAGTGTAGGTTGTATCTGTAAAACTGGAAAAGGACTTGAAAGTCAGTTAGTTAATTACCTTAGTATGCTTTTTTGTGGCAAGAAGACAAACACAGGCTTGGATGCCTAAAAGGGAAGGTGAAACATAAGTAATAAAGTGGGCTTCCAACACCTGGGAAGAGTGTCATTAAAATAATAAATCCCATGCTGGTGTCTTCACTCACGCAGGATGTGGAGTTACTGAGCAGACTTCAGAAGCAGCGCCCCGGCAGCTGCGCGAGGTTCGGAAGTCGGGTATCCAAATGCCATTTCATTGCCCTGTAGAGGTGCCGCCGTGTGCAAGGCAGGTACCTAAAAACGCAGGCAGGCGTGAGATTAGCATCAGAGATGCTTTAATTTAAATTTAAATAATCTGTTGGGGATGAGGAAGCCTCATTTGAGCTCGCCGAGAAGGACAGGATGATTTTTAAACTGTTATTTCAATCCAGCTTCTGGAGCTGGAGCTTTCCTGATGGGAGCGTGCGTTCCCTGGGCAGCACGAAGCCTATTGCATGGGCTGTGGGTTACCCGCTTCCTTTGCAACTGGGGGCTTTTTTTTTTTTTTGCTTTTATTAAACTGAACATCATTTTGATATATGCAATTCTGTGTAGGTATTTGAAGCCTTGAAACCTGAGAGTCCTGTGCTTGCCTGCAGGCATCAGAGGTGGGGGGAGCGCAGGGGTTGAGCTTTGGTTTTGGTTTTTTTCCATCAGGTAGTTTACTAGTTGTGTTTTGTCACTGTTTTCACTTCCTTCTGAAACATCGAAGACTTGGCAGGGTCTGAGGTGATTTTAGAAGATCCTCTTTTGTGCCAGACTGATTGATTCTTACTCACATGCTCCCAATAAAGTTAGTTGAAGAGCTTGAGATAGAAAGAAACTCTCTCACTAGGAACTGTTAGGCCTGTTTCCATCTTCTGCTGCATACAGTTTTTTTGACTTCCTTGAATTATTAGGGCAGACTTCTTGAGGTCTCTGCCATTGCAGGAGTTTTGGGTGCTCAATCTCATCTCATTTCACAGAAAGTTAAGGGCTGGCAGGGCCCTCTGGAGATCAGCCGGTCCAACCCCCTGCCAGAGCAGGGCCCCCTACAGCAGGGGGCACAGGATGGCGTCCAGGCGGGTTGGGAATGTCTCCAGAGCCGGAGACTCCACCACCTCTCTGGGCAGCCTCTGCCAGGGCTCTGCCACCCTCAAAGGAAAGAAGTTCCTCCTCATGTTCAGATGGAACTTCCTATGGTCAAGTTTGTGCCCGTTACCTCTTGTCCCATCCCTGGACACCACTGGAACAAGCCTGGCCCCCTCCCTTTAAGGATTTGTAGACATTGATGAGACCCCCCTCAGTCTGCTCTTCTCCAGACTAAAGAGACCCAACTCCCTCAGCCTTTCCTCATAAGAAAGATGTTCCAGCCCCCTCATCATCCTTGTGACCCTTTGCTGTCCCCTCTCCAGCAGTTCCCTGTACTTCTTGAACCGGGGAGCCCAGACTGGACACAGGACTCCAGTTGTGGCCTCCCCAGGGCAGAGCAGAGCCGGAGGAAGACCCCCCTCCACCTGCTGGCCACGCTCCTCTCGATGCCCCCCAGGACCTTCAGGAGAAACTTTTTCACTTCAAATTTCAGCTTGATGCTGAAGTATATGGAAAAGCACGGTAGCTTACGGGACACCGACAGGCAGACGGAAGTATTCAAATATCCTCTCTGGCCTAAAATTCTGCCAAGTACTTCCTGAGTGTTTGTGTTACGTGATGTTTCCTTGTGATACCAGACTGGTAACCCAGGTAAAAGCCCTGATTCTGAAGTCTCTTCTGTAGAGGCAGACATGTATGTCCCTGAGGAGGTGGCTTAATGGATTTAGTGGGACTTTGTGATTACGGATGGCTGTATTTTGAAAGAAATAGCAAAATTTTGCCTTAGTGTGGAGAATTAAAATTGGTATGGTTTGAGTGCATTAGTGTCTCTTAATGAAACCAAATATAGTTCTCTTCAATTCCATTCATTCTGGAGCTTATCTCTCTTTCTGATACGGCTCACTAGTTGCCAAGCAACCGCAACAGTAGTTCTGCACATCCAGCCGCAGTTTTAAAAAAAGTAAAAATGAAGTGAGTAGTTGTTGCTGAAAATAAGATGCCTCCTGATGACATGAATGAAAAGAGTTATGAGAGAAGGAAATGAGTGATGGGTTTGGAGCTGATGTTCTGAAAAAGCTAATAATATTTAGCACTTAAATGGTGCTTTTTATTTTCCGAGCGCTAATCAAGCAATCGTAAGATTATTAAATAAAGACTATTTTTTTTCTGTTTGAGTGAACCATAATTATGTTTATGCTCATTGAGCAGAGGGCAGGAGAGTTAGTTTAATATATGTATTTCTTTCTCTGACCTGTATTGACGTAGTGTGTTTCTAGTCAGACTGCAGATTAACTGGAAGGTTTTGGAAGATTTTTGTTTGTGTGTTTGCTGATACGTAGCCATCACTGTCTAATCGTTTAGTGCTGATGCACCTGCAGTGTATTGAGTTTCATTAAAATATTTATCACCTGGAAGGCCTTCCAGACTAGAAGTATGATAGATTGTGTGTAGGTCCTTCATTACTTGATAATGCTGTAATGCAGTAAATAGAGATTATTTTTATATTCTGTCTCCCGTGTGAAAGGCGATCTGAGCAGCAAACAAACTAGCATAGCAAAGGATATTGTAATGAAAGTGAAATCTGATTTGGGAAAACTATTCTGGGTTTAGATTTTTAAGTTTCTATGACAGCTTCATTTCAGTTCAAAGAGAAAACTGTATGTTACATGTAGACTGACTAAAGCAATGTTACTGAGGACACAAATAAGTTAGAAAATCTGAATTTGAATTAAGATTGCCTTAATTTGAGTTAACTTTAATTTAGGACATCATCGCCAATGACTGCCTATGGGAAATGGTAATTTTAAATTCTGTAACTAACTCCTAAAAAGCAGTAAATTACTCTAATGCTCTTTTGTGAAGCAGGTTCTGACATCGTGAAGACTCACTTCCCCTCAGAGGCAGTCTGCCTGGAATCACCAAGTCGTGTGCCATTAAGCTGTCCCGCAAGTTTTGGCTCGGAGGGCTGTTGGTCCCAGTCACAATTTAGTGCTTGCCTTCCCGCTTGCTGTTTTCTGAAAGCGATGGTCTCGGGAACGCGCTTACTGCAGTTCCGGATGACAGCAGTGGAAAAGGCATGTGCTGCAAATGTGTGAGAAATGGGGATTTGTCAAGTCCCTGGTTGTGTTTCTACACACACTAGGGTGTGCTCCGAATTACACACTCAGTGTCCGTATATGACACACGTGTCGGACATGCTTCAGGCACGCATGGCGTTTATATGCGGGGGGGTTTTGTGCTAAGTCTCTGTTTACACACTGGGTGTCCATGTAGATGTTTTTGTCAAGAGGCTTCCATTTTGCCATTGTTCAGCATAAAATGGACAAGAAGGAAGAGTATATATAGGAGGTGTTTTCTGTGTGTCGTGGATTGACACAAAAAATGAACACTCGGGGTGCAAATTCACAGCTTAGCGTTGCGAGGCGACCTCTTGCTGTCCTGCTCCCGCAGGAGCATAGGATGTTTTAAAGGTAGTTTTTAACTTTCAGCTATTATTAAGAGAACATCCCCAGTTTGGATGACAGTGTGCATGGCAGACCCAGAGGAGCGCATGCCTGAGAGGAGCTGGTTTTTGCCCAATGTGTGAGAGGGGTGGGACCTTATTCACCAGCTGCAGAACGTTTGAGTCAGCTGCTGGTAGGTTACTCCTCGCTTTTAATGTGAGAACTAAACCCAATACCAGATAATTCTAGATTTAAGGATAAATTGAATTAATGAAGGCATACAAAAGAACTACACATGGAAATGTTTAAAACGTAATGAAAAAACAAGCCAGTATTATGTAGTGTTTTTACTGCGTTCAACATCTAAGGTTTATTTGTCTTGGACTAAACTTTCTTTTGACATACCGTAGCTAACAGAGGTAATTTGGAGATAGAAAAGTAGTCTGTCTGTGTGATGTGTATACAAAACCTGTTTGTAGTGGTGGTATTTTTATCCTCATCTTCTAAGAGAAAAAGACCAGTCCTAGTTCATGCTTTTTCGTAATGCATAAAATGCATGGATTTTGGCAGCTGTCTTTTGCCTCCAGGCTTATAAGTAGGTTTGTCTGTGCAAGATGTGTGTAATTACTATACATATGTGATGTGTTAGCTGCTGCTTGCCATGTAAACTTAGTTGCCTTTATATATATATATATATATGTATTCTCTGTATACCTAGTTTTAAAAGGGTAAATATTATAAAGTGGTTGCTCAAGAGCAGTATGCTATAAAAAAAGTAATAAGCACATCAGTAAAAGTGTTGGAGGTAGTAATAAAACTGCACTATAATCCTTCTACCAATTTATTGAACTCTAACTGTTGTTATCTATGACAGTTAACTGCTACATATTGAATGTTAACCCTTTGTGTGGCAGTTCCATATGGAATGGTGCTCCGTCTGGCTGCAGTGCTTTAAACTTCAGGTTTTCAAGCAAATGTGTCATCTAATTTGGTAATGTTCACAGCTTGCTTGTTGCTTTTCTCTTTTTGTCTATCTTGTGTTTCAGCAAAAAAGGACACTCAGTTACTTTGTGGAGAGTATCTTTGTAAAAATAAATGTCTGTTTTGCAAAATGAAAGTAAATACATGACTTCTTTCAGGTTTTTCTTCAGTGTCTTTAAAAATAATAATACTGCAAAAGGTGGTAAATATTTAAATGTTGAAGTCTTTGCTTCTTGGATTAGATTTTTTTAAAAAGAAGCTTCATTTGGGAGTATTATAAAGTGACTGATGGACTTCTGAATTGTCCATTAATTCTGTTGAGGAAAACTAATAATTCCGATTTGGTAAAAGGCAACTTGCAGCAGCCCTTGCAGTTGGTGCACGTGAAGAGGGTCGGCAGACACGGTGCATTGTCTGTCACTGCTGGAAGAAGGGGTTAAATCCCATTTGGAAATCCGGACCTCCCCACAGGCTGTCTGAGGACTGGGCAGGGTGGTGGCAGGGTCAGTGGGGTGTGAGTGTGGCCAGAGCGGTGGGTCCAGGCGGTGCCGGAGCTGGTGCCAGAGTGGCACAGGCACTTGTCACACCGCTGTAGCGCGGGGCTCCTGAGGGACGCTGGCCATCATGGGATGGGGGTTCTCGTTCCTAGAGCCATTCGCATGTGCTTAATGTTCCCGAAAAGCTGAGTTTGTAAGCTCAGGCGTGCGGCTGCGATAGTTGTGTAGTTGTGCGTTGGATAGTTGTGTAGTGGGTGTGTGGTGCTAAGGGAGGTGCAGCCGTAAAGGATTTCTTCTCATTAAATACAGGGAGTCCCTCTTAGTCTAAAGTTCAAATTTTCTAAGTTTGATTTTCCAGAAGTGTTTGTTTATATTTAAAAATGTCCTACCGTGTCTTCAGGCTGACGGAGCTGGACATTGAGACTGCAGGTTTTTTTAATTCAGTTGTCTGTTGCCTTGGCCCAGGGGTGGAGTTTATGTATGCTGCTGTAGCTAGCGTCCCTCGATTCTGAGAAGATCTTTAAAATGGCAAGCAATTACATTCGAAGTTTGGATCTCATGATGTCCATACAGATATGTAGTAAAATATTCCAGGGTGTGGTGATACTTAATCATTAATGATTGAGACTTGGGGCATTTCCTGAATGTTAATGCTGGGTATGAATGTTGATTGCCTAAGGTGAAATTATTACCCAGTTATTTATTCTCCCCTCTCTCCCTTTTTATTGATTCCTAATGGTGAAATGATAACTGCATAGTTAGGTCAGACAAATGTTCGAAGTGATCTCAGAGGCACGGTGCTGGAGACAGAATGCTCTCACTGTCTCTGTACCTTGCAGATGCATAGTTGTCACGGAGTGTGAAAATAGTTGTTTTAATTTTTTTTCCTTGTGCTGCTTAATTTGTAGTTACGCAGCTCAGACTGAGTTGTCTGCTGGGACTTTTCTGTCAGTGACTTGGTAAAACTCAGCATTGTCCTAGGCTTCTGGTTTGGAATGATGAAGCTGGTAGAGAATTTGCTCTAATTTTGTGAGTGTAACTGCCACTAAGGGTAAACTGATACAATGCCACACCTTGGGTGTACTTTAATACTTGATCTGCTCCTCAAGAAAGGTTGAGAATTGACTAGCTAATGCAGTACAGTGCTTTATAAAAAACATACTCATAAAAATGTTTATGACTAGGTTTACATGATTTACATTTTTAGAGAAATGAAGCTCTTCTCTGCCAACACCAACTATTAATAACCTACTACAGTAACACGACTTAAACATTTCATAAATGTATTTGGAACACGCAGCATATGCAGTTGGTTATGTTGTGTTCTATAGGAGGTCTAACTCCTGAGAAGTCTTGCTTAATTCCTGCGCCAAAGTAGGGTTGGGGATGCCAGTGAATATCATTATGCTGTCGGTAGCTCTGTGTTGTTATCTGATTTCCAGGTAGTAGATTCATAGGGCACTTCTGCATGTTGTTTGCATGCATTGAAAATACGCTCCTGTAGGTTGTGGGAATAAACCTGCTTTCTCTTTCTGGTAAACTTTTTGTGGAGAGAGATTTTGCAATTCTGTATGTTAAACATTTCGGAGGAAGGTCTTGTCTGTCTTGCTGTATGTCAGTGATGACTTGAGCAGGGCACGTTCTTCCTCTTCTCCTCCCAGTAGCTGGGAATGCTGGAAGGAGCGTGGCCTGCCAGCGCCAGGGGTGCAGCAGAGCCCCAGCGCCTGTCCCCGTGCCCTGCTGCGGGACCCGCCACAGGCTGAGCTCACATCTATAAAAAGGCAAGCCAAAGGCAAATGGTTGGCTCTTTATTGAGGCAGATTTGTCCTTTTTTTTTTTTTTTTAAGGAAGAGGAGAGGGGAATAGGGCTTCATTTCTTCTCACTTGTTCTCTGTGTCTCTTGCTCTCCCTTTCCACCCCACCTTGTGTTTTAGCCCTTGGCTGAGAAGTAGCTGCTCTCACGTAGGGGAAGAAATTGAAATTGTTCACCTAGTCTGTTTTATATATCTGATAAATAATATATTTTAGAATTTTGCAGATATTGACGATTTGTCCATTTTTAAAAATTATTTGTTTAATCAAACTTGTGATGCTAAGCACACATTTTCTGTAACAGTGGCAAAATTGTCTTGGCTTGCTGAAATTTCTAGGAAGAGAACTTCAAAGAATCCACAGCATGCTATGTTACACCAATGGTTCGTGTAGTCCAGTATCATGTGTCAGAAATGGCACTTATAGAGGATTAGGGAAAAAGCGTAAGAGAGAGATTCGCAGTGATTCCTCTTCAGGTCTCTTGCCAGGTTCTGCCGCTGACACTTCAGGAACTCCAAGAAGAGGGATTCGTAACAAGTTTGGAAGTTAAGTCACATTCAGTATGTTTTCCTGTTTCTTTAGAGAGACATACTTGAATAAGCTAAAAAGTCCTCTTTTCCCTTTGAAGTTTCTTGTTTTCCTTTTTTCATTTTATTGTCCCTGAATAGAATGCAAACCTTGCCGAGTAGTTGTGCTGCCTGGTTAATACCTCCGCATTAGCTGGGCCGCCACCGAGATTGATGAGGTTCAGAAGGAGCCAAGGTATCCCAGCTCCTCCAGGCTTTGATGCCTCCTTGTTGCAGCCAAGGTGGCAGCTGGTTGGGTCAATAATTGTGCCCGAGCAATACTCTGCAAGTAACTTGCAGTGTTGCAACTTCTAGCAGTGTACACACTCTCCTGAGATTATTCCCTTCAGCTTGTGTATAAGTTTCTCATTTAAACAATATTATTAATATTTAAAGGTCCATGTGTTGTGAAAGTAATTGGGCATTGTAGCAGTGCTGTATATTCTAACATGTGCTAGGTATCAGCCAGTTGTTTCTCACATAACTCTTTTAGCCTAATATTCTAATTTATTATATATTGGCAGTATGAATTGTATCCTTTACTTTTTTGCTGCCATTTAGGGCATGATAATTGTGCCATTGTCATAGTTTGACTTAAATTACAGCAGTATAATTTTCCTTTTGTCAGGGGAAATGATAATAAACATGCTTATTCAGGTATAATTAATTTCCAATTTTAAGCTTAGTAACAGGTCATTCTTCTCACTGGTTGAGTCCAAATATATGCAGATGTTAAATACAGTAAAATGCAGGTTTCTTTGCTGCATTCATTGTGACTTCCAGACTTCTCAACAAGGGCTGTTTTGAGTTTTTCCAGTTAAATTGTGTTGCATTGGCGAAGGCTCTGATTTGGATCCAAAATGTTTGTCCAAAATACCAGTGAACCTTCCTGTTTCTAAATGGTACCTTCCTGGTTGAATGGGCCCTCCTGGTACTACGGGTAGGGCTCCCTGGAAATCCAGGGTCGTGGTAGCTTGTGGCCTGTGGGGAACGTTCTTTGCTTCTAAGAAACAGCATTTCCTAGGCAGATGTAAAGAAACTATTTATTTTTTTGCATCTTACTTGAAATGTTTAGGGGCTTACTACTGGTGTTTTAAAGGGGAAAAACTTTCATTTTCGTGGTGTTAGTTTCCACCAACCTATTTGTTAATTTGGGCAGTTGTTCAAGTCTTCTCTTTGATACCTGGCGCTCAGGGTTAGGTTTACAGGACGCGGGACTGCTGAGGTGGTACCAGGGGGCGGAGGCTCTGTGTCTGCTTTGGGCTCAGCTGGGGTGCAGGTAACTCCACACGGAGCCAAGGCTCAGCCTGCTGGTCTTTGTTGGGAAGTAGTCTGCGTAAGAGCAAACTCGTGGAAAAACTCCTCTGCCAATCTTAAAAATAAAGAAATAAATGGCATAGCAAGTAGTGTCTTGTGAGAGGTTCGGCCGGCTGGCGTGGAGGAGGTCTCGTGAGCGCGTGCGGCTGGGAGCTGCTTCTGGAGAGTCCTTCCGTGTCACCCCGTCTGTTCAGGGCTGGCCTTGGAGCGGTGCTGGAGTCGGGCCCACCTGCATGCCCCAACCCCGTCCCTGTGCACTGTATTCACTTCAGCTTTTGTAAGCAGAAAGAGTTTGCTGTGAGACAGTTAGGGAACTGTAAAACTGGATTGTGAAAGTATTGTTCTCTTACTACGCAGTTGAAATGAATGGGCGTAATGGGAAATACAGTATTTGGGTAAGGGAAACATGTATCGTGTTTTCACAATGATTTCTACAGCTCCTCTGCTGAAGGAAGACTTTCTTTTTTTTTTTTTCCTATTAAATGTGTGGGATTCTATTACTAAAACATTTTGCCAGTTAACTTGTAACACAGTTTTAAGTAGATTGACTTAATCCAGAAAAGAATTATTACAGAATTAGTGGTAGAGACTTGTGCTTCTTTCAGTAAATTGACTCTGGATTTTCTGTAAATAGAGCCCTAGATGGCTAGAAAAAAAATAGGCATTTTTGATGTGCTTTAGTTGACGGTGTCTTTTAAAGTCAGGCCAGCAGGAAGAACAGGTAGGTGGAACTTGTTGCCTGAAACAATAATTTGTGATGCTGGCTGAAGAATTTCACATGTGCGCGGCAGCGGCGGCGGGGGGTGGTTACAGCCTCCCCGGGGAGCAGCACGCTCTGCCCTGGTTTTGTACCCCCTTCTGCTGAACTGGGGCGGGCAGAGCACGGCTGTTGCTGGGGTTTGCTGGCCCCTTCTGTTCTGATTGCAATTACAGATGCAAATAAGTATTGCATAATTATATTCTTTTTTCTTAAAGCATGGATGTAGGAAATGGTTTATAAAGGCACTTAGGTAAACTCTGCGGAAATAAAACAAATGCAGACCATCAGAGGTAAATAGTACTAAAAGATCAGAGGTCGGGCTCATTCCCAGTGTGGTGTAGCCTTTGAGACCAGTTTGGTTTTGCTGTCAAGTTGTTTTTGGAGACCTTTTTTATGCACAGAGTTGATATTTGCACTTTTGCCTTATGCTTATCGTTTCCAGTGCTGGCTTTGAAGTTCAGCATGGCTGATCTCTTCAGCATGGAAACTTGATTATAATTAGATGATTTTGCTGTTGGTTCTTGGGCTGTTTAGAGAGTAACTTCACTTGTGTGTGTAAATACATTGGAGCTTTACTGAGCGTGAGGAAAGTGTGCTAAGAACTACGATTTTAATTCAGTTTTGAATGAGTTTAAACCTTAATTTGGCTGTACTTAAGGACTGCCTTTTTAAAGATCATAGTTTCTTTAAGTGCTTTTTCCCTCCTGCTACTTTGTGGGACTAAAATGTGAGAACTTTTTCAGAACACGAAACTGACTGTCCAAAACCGCTGGCAATTGCACAAGTAAGGTGAAATGGAAACTTGCTCCCGTAACTTTATAATTTCAGGAGACGTAGGTGTTGGTTGTAACAATAGGAGATTTTAAAATACCAGAAATCAGATTTTAAAACTTACCCTTTTGTATCGGGAGAGTCTGCTTCCTTGACTTCTCTGTTCCGTAGTCACAGAAATTTCCTGCGGGCTGTGTAGGGACACGAACGCTTTGGCCGTTCATTTCACAGATATAAACTACACCTTCTTCTTTTTTGTTGAGGGCAGCCTTAACTTGAGATGGTGACCCCTGGCTGCACCCGAGCCAGGGCTATTGTAGCCGGACGGGGACGTGCGCGTGTGGAGGGTGCCGTGCCCTGCTCCGGGAGGCGAGCGCGGCTCAGCGGGCTCCGGGGCCCTGGGATGGCCTCGGGGCCGCAGGTACCGGCTGCAGAGCGCGGAGCTCACCCGGGGACGTGGGGGGCCCTCGCGTAAGAGCAAGCAGCTGCTGGTCTAGACCAACGAGCTTCTTGCTGCTGAAGTTTCTTCCAGAACGATGCCAAGACTCGTGCGAGGGTTTCCTGCTGGATTCCCTGTTGGGAGCCCTGCTGGGTGCCCAGTCCCCATGGCAGGGTTGCATGGCCGTGGCTGGTTGACCATGTCCTGGCTGTGGCTCATGCAGCCTCCGGCTTGGGCACGCTCTCCTCTGGGTGCAAATGTGGCGGTAACATTAGTGATACGGGGGATGCTATATAAATAGCAGTGCAGTCAGGTTACTTGGAACTCGGGATGTGAGACTTCTCGTTTTGTCATACAAATGCTCTTTTAATGGAAACTAACGCTGAATTTTGCTTGTTTTAATTCTCATCGTCTCATGTCATGATACAGTTGCTTCTTACCGTGTAGAACTGAGCCAGAAGTTGTGTGACGGCGGCACTAACAACCTGTCCTTGGTAAACAGGAGGCCGGTTGTTAATCTGTGAAGCTCCATGTGAGCTGTAACAATAAACCCCGGTGTTTAGGGGCAGGGGAGCTGGGCCTGGGGTTTCTCGTGTGTGTTGGTAGGCTTGCTCTGCTTAGGGTTACCTGCTCACGGACACTTGTGCTAGATGTGAGGGAAGATAATTTAACAGTGATTGGGACTCTGGAAAAAATATTTTAAAACCATCCTGAATAAAGAAGCAGCTGCTTTGAATTCTGGTTTGGAACAGAATCAAACTGTGTCTGTGTGTAAATCTAGAATAACAGAGCTGCGATTAATCAATATGTTACTGGAAGCTGTGAGGACACAGTGAAATTCACAAGATGAAGTATGTTTCTTATTTTAAAGGTGGGAAAATGTGTCAAAAGCATTGGACATATTAACCTGAAATAAAGACCTGCTCGCTTGAGAGCTGTGTGTGATGCCGAGGAATTTGCTCAGAGAAGCGTAATGCTGTGTAGTTTTTTTGGAGGCGTGGTTTTTTTTGTTTGCTTTGTTTTTTGGCTTCTGGTATAAAGGCGAACATAATGCTTTGACCTCCTGAGTGGTTTTTTTTGGAGGAAAGCTTACTTCTGTCACAGTGATTCTGAATTGCCTTTTGGAGACATAGTCACTTTCCCTCCATTTCCTCATTTATAAGGATAATGAGCTTGTGCTCTCACACAGTACTGCTGTGACACGTGCACAAGTGAAGTAGAAGTGCTAGAAGACAAAGATAAACTCATTTGTCATACAAAAATAATTTAAAAATCTATTGTGATAACTTAAAAAGCTTTTCAAGTTAGAAATTGTCAGAATTATTATTAAAACTTTTAAAAGTAGTAGCACTACAGAATGTGTTGATGTGCCACACTGGTTAGCCGTCCGTTTCCCCTCCGCGTTTGTCGTTGCCCGGGGAGTTGGTAGCGGGCAGCCGGAGACGTGACGTTGCCTTTGGGGTGGGGGGAAAGTTGGTCCCTGGCTACAGGGATCATTAATTGACTTTGACTTCTCCGTGGTTTGTTTCAGAGCAGATATTACTTGGTATTGTATTAGAAGCTGTTAGAATTCAGTGTACATTTGGGACGATATGGCTGTATAACAGAAACTTCTCTGGAGCTTTCCCTACTTACGAGTGCAGGGATAAAACTAGATGACTCTGGTGTGTTACGACTCAGCGAGACTGACTTGATCCCCTGGAAAAAGTCTGTGGAGGATTTTTTCAAATTGTTCCATTCTCTTCCTTTTTTAGAAAAGTGTTTTTTAAAAACTTGGTAACAATTTTTGGAACCGTGTTCAGATCAAACAAGATACAGAATTTTCTAGTGAGTGGTTTAGAGACCAAGGCAGTCACCTCTGAGCTGCAGAGGCTGCCCCAGCTAGAAGTTAGCAGAGCAGGTGGTCGTTCGGGGGTTTTTTGTTTGGTTGTTTCTTTTAACATCCTTAACACTGACGCTATAAAATATTTCAAATAAATCATGTTTTTACTTTAAACTGAGTCTGCCCCATATTATTGTGTATGAAAGAGGCTGCTTTAAATATCCAAAATAGTTGATGTTACAGAGGAATTACTGAAAGGTTAAGCCAGGTAGAGTTAAAACTGTATTGCTGTGGTGCCTGTAGAGATGAGCTTACGTTTGAGAGGCTGCAGCACTAATGTTTACAACCTGCATCTAGTAGCATCTTATTTAAGAAGTGTAACTAGCAACGAAGTGTTTGATCTTTTCTGCGTAAGCCTGCTGAACTGTGATCCCCCTGCTTTGGAGCAAAGTGTGGTGGCATAGGTGACACACGGCCGTAAGGCAGAGCTGTCGGAGAAGAGAGGGGCAATCTAAAGATGTGTGGACATCTTGCACATGAGAACTCCCGTTGTATTCTACCTTCAAAGACTGCGGAATAGCTTGCATCTCTGTGTTTACATAAGCAGGTTTGTGTTCAACTTATGGTAAATTTTGCTTCCAAAGCTTTTATAACTTAATTGTTCCGTGGAAGAATGCCATTTTTTCTTCATATAACATAGGCCGTGCAGCATCCTTAAAGGCTCTACACGTTCTGGCCCCCATCCATCACAGTACTTAAACCATGAGTAGCCCTATTAAAGTTGATAGAATTACTCATGTGCTTAAAATTAAACATGTACTTAAGTGCTTTGGTGGATTAGAGCCAAAGTTGTCAGCACCTTGCTTTGTTATGGGCTGTGTTACACCTGCCTCCCTGTGCACTAGCCTGGATCTTTAAGGGACAGATTTTCAGATTTGCTCGTTCCAATATTTAGTTACTCTATGTTCTAAAAATGCAGTTTACGTGCACAGTTGTAGTAAATTCATACACTGCCTGGAAGCAGAAATACACAGCTACAACTCTTGAAATACAACGCTTGATAAATTCACAGGATTTTTTTTCTGGGGATTTTGGTGGGAATGTTGTGCTAGTTGTTTACATGGAAACATGACATCTGTAATGTTTTTCGCAAAACTAACTTTCTGTTGAAATGGTTTCTAATAAAGTGTGTAATGGAAATCACCATTTAGATGTGGCAGCACGTTCTTAAGAATGACTGTGAACTTGAACTTCGCAAAAGCTGAGATCAGTAGGGGCTGTTCTAGTTTCTGCTGATAGTGCTGAGTTTATAAGCATTCAGGTAGTTCTTTAAGGCTTATAACTAAAATTGCATGTACCTGACAGCTCTTCATCCTTGGAGACAACAGTTGAAACCTTCTGTGATTCAGACTTTGTCAATGGTAAAATTCCAGATTTACAGCTGTAAAGAAAAGAGCTGATTTGGTGAAAGCAGTCTAACACTGCTGTAAGAAACCTATGGTGAAAAAAACATTTAACATTAGTATCTCACCAAAATCCAAGGTCAGCTTTCAGTGACAGCTGTATAGTTCAATGAACAGTTCTTGTGTTCCTTTCCAAATTGTGCCCATGGTTTTTCGGTGCTGAAAGTCTGTATTGACTGCCTTAACTGCTTTCCTCTGCCGACTGTCATTCTGAACTTTGGCTATCAATACTAAATCCTGCAGCATTTAGAAAATGTAAGGGTTTAGGTCATTGAGAATTTAATTGAATTTTTAAAAAGTAACAGGGGAAAAATGGTGAAATATGTTAGATAATTATTTTTTTTGAGTGAAGCAAAAGCAAAATTCTCAGGAAAATGGAGTTGTGTTGCAGGCCATTTCACAGTGAATGGGAAGCCTTCTGTATTTCATTCCTTGATTAATATTTGGAACTGGGTTTTACATGTAAACTAATAGTGAAGTGACTATTTCATGGTGGAATGTATATTTTGAAGTTTTCATGGTTGGACTCTGTGATCTTAAATATCCTTTCCAGCCTAGACTATCCTACGATTCTGTGCTAACTCTCAAAGGTTTTAACTATGTAGTTAGTGAGCAAATAGCTCTTTGCATGTACCTGTGTTTAACTGTTACTGCTCAGACGACTCGGTGACACTTTGTGTTTGCCCTGATCAGATGTATCTGTAAGAATTTCAGTGGTCAAGTAGCTGTTCCAGTTGTTTTCTTGTGGCCTTCAGTCATATTAAGTGAAGAGATTGGAAAGGTGGAGTGAGAGTAAGAGTAGGTAATTCAGACAAAAGTGAGAGTGAATGCTTGGAGAAACAGGTTTTGTAGAATTTACCTTGCTTCTGGTAGGACAGAATGACTTTGCGTCGTATGACTTTGAGCCTTCCCCTTTTCTGTTTCTTCAGTGCTGTGGTCCTGCTGACGTCTGTCTCACCTGCTAACACAGGGGGGTTGGATTAAAACCCGTGGGTTTTGTCACTGGTGGAGGCGAGCACCTGCCAGATCGCCTGAGTACAGCATCACGTGCCAGAAGTGTTTCTGGTGATACCGGAGATCGTACTCACTAAAAAAAATTAAGGGATTTTTTCAGGCTGACCGTCTCCCACCTGTCTCATAACTGTTGTCCCTCCCGCACTGCATCCTGCCGGGGCCTTGGGCTGCTCCGCGTGTGTGCTTGGCATCCCGTGTACCAGCCATTTTTATGTTAGGGCTGCTTTCCATTTAACGCTGACACTTGGCCAGCTGAGCGCTTGCTCGGCTGTAAGCATGGTGAGGTGATTAGCATTACAGGAGCTATTCCTCCCATTCTTGTGCACCAGTGCCTGAAGAGCTCTGGGACGTGATTGCCCTCTTTGGAAGCTTCACACCCAAACCTGGTTGAAGAAATTACTAGAATGCAGGCATTTGCAAATGGGTGTCGGAGCCAATTAAATTCATGGGGCACTCCTCAGATGGATGTCTCGAAGTTTAGGCAAGTCCTGTGGGAGTGCCTGCACCCGAGGGTGAGAACAAGCCCCCCGCGTGGCGCTGCCTGTGTGTGAAAGCTGGGGCTCCGCAGGGCCACGGGCGAATGCCCCGGGTCTAACAGCAGGTGCTGCTGATCCACACGGGTGTCCTGCAGCGTCTGGTCAGTATGTGCTCACCGGGCAGGACTTCTCTGGGCGTGGAGAGATGGATAGAGCCAGTGAGGGGAGCGGGGAGCCCCTCGTGCGCCGGCGTTGCGGTGGAGGAGCCGCGCAGGCAGACAGCTCGCAGCCAGGAGCTGTCCTGGGAGGTGGCCTGTGCCGTGTTCCGGTGCTGTTGCACAGTGGCATATAAATGTTTCAGAAAGGTGATGGCCAGTGTGCATGTTCTCTTTTTTCTGTGCTAATAATGACCACATTCACAGTCCTAAAATAAATAAAAATGTCTTTGTGCTTCCTGACAGCAGTTGGAATTGGTTATCTCAAAATACGGAATTGTACAAGTCAAGATGATTCAGCAAGTTTGACTCGAATCCTCCTGGTTCTGCGAGGCGTCTTTCTGTGCCAGGCAGGAATCACAGAGTGTTCTCTGACGGCTCTGGCCTTGTCAGTTGTTGTAGCGAGTATCTAGAGAGAATACTGAGCTTCTGAGGACACCTCTTCTTGTAATATGCTTAATTGCCTGTACTTAAAGCAAGAAAACGGAACTGGTGTGTTATCCTCTGTATGCATGCCTGAGGAACTAGAGACCGAGTTTGCAATTTACAAAGTGTTTAATTACACAGGATGAATTAGGGGTTCTCTGTCAACCTCATACATCACAGAGCTCTTTGTGAGCATTTCTATTTTCATACCTTACCTAAACTATTGCTAGTTAATTACCTGAGGTAAATGGAGCAGCATAAGCAGAATTACGCTTCTTAATGTTGGGTCTGTGACGGTCTCTTTGTGCCACTTACAGGTACAAAGGGACTGTAAACCAGTTAAACTGGTTTTACGGAGGAATTTGCAAAGCCAAGGGGAGCCCCAGGGTGGCTTAGGGCCAGAACAGCAACTTGGTGGCACATGCGCCTGGGCAGACGCTGTGACCAGGGTGCCCGTGCAGGGGCTGTCCCTGGGACGGAGCCCCCCTGGGTGCGCGCCAGCCGCCCGCTGGGGTCCCTGCGCCTCGGCGGGGCCAGACCTGCTTTCGGAGAGACACCGGGTCGTCAGTGGCAGCACGGCACCGTGTGCTCCAGACGAGGCTAGCTGTGCCTTCGGGTAGCTTTATCCCATCGTACAAGGTGACAGAGTTACCAAGAACAAAGGGCTAACGTGGTTATTCAATCCTGGCACGAGCGAGGACCCACCCAAGGTGTCTGTGCTGTCGAAAGCCGCGCGGAGTCGGAGGGTGCAGCTGGCACGCGGTCGCTCCGGCCCCGTGGCCCACGTCTGCTCGTCTCTCTGAAGCTGGCAGAATTGCTGAGGTATCTCTGCGGTGTGATACAAACAAAGAGTTCGATTTGCAAAAGATATTCAGTGTCTTTTGCTATTGCATTTTAGCAGTTCTGTCTGTAAATTTGGTACTTTGTCGTAGGTCTAAGAGGAATTTTATCAGCTTCACTCTGAATACTCCAGGCACCTATTCTCCCGCATTTTCAAGCGCTTCTAACTTGGCCTCTGCCTCGTTTGCCATTCAAGCTCTTACATTTGGAGATAATTGCCACGTTGTTACAGGCTGCTAAACAAAATCTATCTTATTGTTGAATCTTAAAGTACCACAGAAGTTTGGTAACGCAGGTTGGTAGAAAAATCTTAATTGAATTTCCTGGCTTGGGGTCTTGTGTCTGAAGATCTTGACTGTGCCGCTCTGTTTTTGAGAGGCGGATTGGCAGGTAGTGCTCTCTGCATTTTTGTTAACTTCCATAAGGTGCAGTAAGCAAATTTTAATGCAGCTTTCATGGAGTGTTTATGAAATCCACGGGCATGTCAAAAGCACCACGTTTAGATGAATAGCTGTGTTAAAGTGCACGTGCCTGTGGAGTGGGTGAGTGCCTACCAAAGTGCTGAATTGTGTTTTAAAATGAAACTGAAATACTGACTCTTCACTCCCAGACGTCGCTGTCGATGCGCAGTTGCCATGGGCTTCTGGAGGTGGGCAGGAGGGGGCCAGCCCGTGGCCGCTTCCCCGCACCCTGCCCGTGGCTGGTGACGCCTGACAGCAAACTGGCACACATTGCCGTTGAACCACAGCAACGTCGTTTTCTCCTCTAAAAAGCCAGAGGCAAACTAATTGTTTTGTAAGGTTTTTATTGTGGCGCTCATACTTGCCAATGGATTGACTCACCTGGCAGCACTGCGCACGCCAGGGGAAGCGTTGCTCTCCGTGGAGTTCTTATGGCCGCAAGCTCAAGAGCGATGCCACGCTGCTTCAGAAATACGGTTAATTTCTGCGCTGTACCGCTCACTGGGGGTGAGGGAAGCCCAGCTGTTAACTGTCCTGTAAAGAGGACAAAGGCTGATGTTCCGCACTAATGTTACGCGGTTACGTTTTAATATGCCCTGTTAAAATGCTCTATACATCGTCTTGAGGCATGTACATTTTGCAATACAACTTTAAAGAGAAACTTTTTTATTATTTGCAACAGCGTCCTGATAACTACAAAAAATTGGGAACCTAATTAATAAGCAACAGTTTGACATGGTTTGGGGGATGATTATCTAATACAAAGGCAGTCATTTGAAGTTGGTGTCCTTGTGTCGCGTGCTGTTACAGACCCTGCAGGATTCTAGACAGGCTCAGTTCTGGTGAAATAATGTGTACGCACTATTAAATTGCAAGCCATTATGTGGCATTATTTATTATGCCAAGGCTGCATATAAGAAATCATGTGTTAGAAGAAAAATTGAGGGGAAAAAAAATGACACTTTTCCAAAATGAAAGCTGTATTTCTGTCAGCAATATGCAAAGAACATTCCAGTGTTTTGTATTCGCGTTGTAAGTATTTGTGTTCCTTTTTTAGGCTGTGTTCGTAGTGGGATTAATTGGCAATCATAATTTACCCTCATTAAAAACCTTTTTATGTTGCATATTATCTGATCAAAGTCTTTTTACTTTCACTCAAATGATGCGTCCCACAGCATTAAATTCACCTCTTCTGTGTTCTTCATGGCATTTCTAACGTTTGGTTCCCAAAATATTCCTACATTGACTGTGTGGAGTTTCCTGTGTAGTCAGGGGATCTGGGGGAGATGTGGGGTGGGTTTTCCCACTAACTTAAATAACTGTTATATGTTAAAATGATAGTGCTATATTATCAGGGCTATCTTTCCTTCTAAAGGGAAAAAAAAAATCTCTGTTGTTACTCTGCATGTTTTGGATTTTTTTCTAGCTGTCTTATCGTAGGTTTGAAGAAAGGTATACCATCTCACTTCTGTTCATAAAATCTCTCTATTTTTCGCTGGAAAAAAATAATATACTACATTCTGATTTAAAACTAGGTAGTTCTTTATATTTTTCTCTTCAATCTTGTCTGAACTCTGCCTGTTGAATGGCACTCTGCAAAGAGGCATGTGGCTGTCAGTACTGACCAAGACACTCAAGCGCCTTTGCTCTCACTGCTTTAGATCAATGGTATAAAGTGGTCACAGGATTTATTACTACTCTTTTTTTTTTTTAACTCTTTAACATGTCTGGGTTTTACCATTCATTTCAGCACCGTACTTTTTTAACTTTTCTAGCTGTGAGGTGTTTATACTGGGTGAGCTGAATCCTTGGTCGTCTGGAATGTTCTTTCTAAAGTGTAAATATTTTTTTCCCAAGTTCAGAGAATGGTTATTCCTATTATCTGGAAGGTAAACGAGAAATGAACATTAAAATTAACTTAGTTTGCTTTCTGATAATCTGTTTGGTAACACGTTCATTGCATAAGATTTGATAAAGTCTGAGTAAAAGTGTTGCCATTTTTAAGGTAAAGCTTGGCCACAGGTGGAGAAGTTCTTTGCTAAATACTGATTAGGTTTGTTTTCAAGGAATATTTGATTTTCCTGACCTTCTCTGTCATTCTCATTTCATGTTATTGGAATTAAAATGTCATCTTTTTTTGTAGTACCTAAAATAGACTTTATTAGTTTTCCTGAAAGCTATGTGCAGCTTTGCTTTGGCCCATTTAAATATTGAAAACAGCAGGATTTGAGATTTTTCTTATAATCCTCAACTAATAGAGTTTAATGCTTTGTTTGGCCTACCCTACACAGCCTAAGCAAAAGTTTTAAACAAGATTAAAAATATGACCTTATTAACCCATGGCATCTAAAGATACAGAACAGGCCTGCAGAGACGTCGGCCCTTCGTTAGCCAGGGTAGCACGGTGCCGTTCCCCGGCTGCTCGGGCTGCTCCAGAGCAAAACAGTTTGGGAGCCCACCTTCTTTCTTTTGTACTTTTAGCCATCGTGCCAGCACCCGGGAATAAGGAATTAAAAAGGAAGAGTCTGTTTCTAAGGTGGATGTCTAGTCTTCATGGCTGGGGAACATAGAGCTCCGTCACTCGGGGAAGTTTGAGGTGCGGCCGGGCTGGATCTCCCCAGGGCAGTTGTGGCAGAGCGAAGGGACAGCAGAGGTGGGGCCTGGCTTCTGTTGGTCCCCGAGCACCCGGAGTGTCACCTTGCCTTTTCTGAGGGAGGCTGGAGTTGTGTCTAAGCTGTCGGATGGGCGATGGATGAACATGTCGAGTTCCAGAAGAATAAAGTATCTCATTGTCATGGAAAATGTATGCTCAGCAAACATTACAAAACACAAAATGACTTGATACCTTCGTGGCTGTGTAATAAGATTCCTTGTTTACCAGACGTGCTATAGGGCCATGGCAACAGAACCAGGAATAGGAGCTATGAGTATTCTTGTTGTAAAGATGATGATGGTTATCAGGCAGTTTGTTAATTGCTGGAGTTTTACCTCACTCCGTATTCATTATCACCGTGCAGCATCCCTGGTAGCATGAGGGTTGGTCGAGAGGGGTAAATGTGGAAGTTTGACTGAAACCTGTAATAAAAATACTGTGTTCTGTTGTATGGTATAGAAGAGTCTGGTAAATGTGCACTTAGTTAATGCTTTCGACAGTTAGAGTCATACAATCGCAGAATCACTTGGGTTGGAAGAGACCTTCAAGATCATAGAGTCCAACCATAAACCTACACTGCCAAAACCACCCCTAACCCATGTCCCTCAATGTTCTCTGCCAGTGTTCTACAGGAGAGAATACAAAGACAGTTCACTTAACCAACAACAAAAAAAAAAATTACATCAGAAGACTTTCCAAACTTCTGTCTTTCTAATGATGTTCCAAAATAAAGCGAAATGACTGAATATTATTTCTTTACTTAGTCCTTTACAAACACTGGTATCTTGATTGACTTTTAAGTTTATCAGTTGCCCTTTTGATCTTCATGGGATGCAATCTGGATACTTGTTCATTGAGTTCAAGACCCAGCTGAAAATTGGGGGCAAAATCAAGCCAGACAAATTGCTTACCCTGCTGATGGTAAACATTTCCTGCTTTCATACCGTTATTTACATTTTTTAATACAGAACATCATTTTTAAAGAACAGAAGGGGGCTGATGTTTTTGCAACCGTATGTGCAGGAACTGAAAAAATACAGTATTTGCACACTTACCGTAAGCCTTGGTTTGTGGAATTTTCTTAAGATCTGGGGCGATAGAAAGCATTGAAGGTGGAAGGAAGAGGGGGAAAAGGCCTCAGTTTTTCCTCTCTTTTCCTGTCTTATTTGTTTTCTGAGGTTCAGTGCTTTTGGCCTTTCTTGGCTCGCTGCCTTGTTCCCATCAGTGGTGCCAAATCCCTAAAGCAACGTTCTGGTCGCCTTCAGGAGTAAGGTGGTCTGCAGGGAGATCAGGAAGCCCAGGGAAGCCCAGGTCTGGTTACCAATCCCTTGATTTCCTTTCTGCATCTGGCTTCATGGACCGTAGCTCGGAGGTGTGCGGTGGTCGGGGAGGAGCTGATGGCTGGGCTCCTGCTGGGTCGAGTTCTCCGTGCAGTGTCCCGAGGGAGGTGACCTGGCGCTGCTGCGTGCCGCACATCCGTGAGGGCAGCCCCGGCGTTGCCGTCGTGCTTCCGTGGCTCTAGAACCCACACTAAGATCCTCCGCCGCTGTGTCTGAAAGGCAGCATAACGCGCGGCGGGGCTTTCCTTCACCCTGGCTTCTGCAAAAGTTGTGTTAATCTTTCATTCAGTAACTGAAATCCTACCACTCATGGACATCTATGTCTGCCTCGTTAATTAAGCAGTACTTTTTTTTTAGCCTGCTGTTCTGCTGCATTCTTGACTGGTGAATATGTTTTCAGTTTCGTTTTGGTTGTTGGTAGTGAATAATTATAGCAAGGAAAAAGTGACAATAAAGCATTTGCAATAACGAGTACTTAACTCAGTAAAATGAGTTTTTCAGGCTGTGGTCTGTAAACTGAAAGTAAGAACGTTATCTTTTAAAGGGTAAAAAAAGAACGTACTGTTGGTAGTTTCAAGTCTGGGATACTCTGCTGGAAAATGTTAGTTTTCAAAATGAAAAAATGAAAAGTAGTTGGTATAAATACTCAGATAATAAAAGCATTCTGTAAAAACAGTTCAATGAAGATTAAAAGGTCACAAACAATTTAGGTGAATGTTTTTGAGTAATTATATGGCTAACTTGGTTTACATCAAAGTAGTAATTTTATGCTGTGTATAGCAAGAAATTATTAATGTAAAAATCTTGTCATAGTGCATTATGATTGAGTTACAGTTTACAGACTAGTGATGCCTCTAAGGTGCTAATTCCTGGTTATACCAAATGTTTGATCGTAGATTTCATTTGATTGCACTGTTTGGTATTGAAAATAGCTATTGTCCGAGCTGACATAAAATAGAGTGCAGATACCGTAGAGGCAATGGTTCACGCTCTCGCTTGCTTGAGCCTGATAGGCTTTCTAATTTGGCTGCAGTTAGTCCCAAACGATAGTGCTCATCTAGAGCATCGCAGGTTGTTTTCTAGCCTCCTCTTCTGCTTGTAGTTAAAAGGTAGTTTTACATATGTGGATTAGCCTTTTATTATTTATTTTTGATTTCATGTCCAAACTGTTAGTCTGAACGTCTCTGTCAGGTTGTGTTCTCTGCTCTAGCTTTCTCTCCTGTCACGTTTTATGCTTTAATCTTTCTGTACTTTAAGGTTCTTTGGTCTTTCATTTGTTTCTACTTCTAATAACTTACCCTTTTTTTTTCCTCTACTTGTTTCCAGTTTATGCTTTTCTACGTAACTTCCACCTGTGTCTAGTATTTTGCAGTCAAATGAATCAAAATCTGTTTGATTTTGCAGAATGTCTTAGTCTTGGTCTAAGACTGCAGTAAGTTTTTATTTAAGCGTAATTAGATACTGACTTTTGGATACAAATAGATGTTTAGTAGAAAAGCTGTGACATGTTTTATGAAGTCTGTCTACAAAAGTACTCAGTGACTGAGAGCACTTTGGTCAATAGTAACAATACGGTTTTGACAGAATACTTTTGAAGTTCATATTCTGCTTTTATGACATAAATTTAATAATGTATTTTTTTATTACAGGGAGAAGAAAATGAAAATTCAGGATATTAAAAACAATATTAAAGAAGCTATAGAGGTAAACCTATGAGGTATTGTTTTTAGCTATTCAAAGCTAGCTATTTAGACACTCTGCAATATTATTTTTTTTTCCTTTGCAGACAATAGTGACAGCAATGGGCAATTTGGCACCTCCAGTTGAACTAGCCAATCCGGAGAACCAGTTTCGAATTGACTACATCTTAAATTTAGCGAACCAGATAGACTTTGATTTCCCACCGGTAAGTAAAGAATTCAAATTGGCTGCAGTCATGCTTTTTTGCAAACGATTATATTTTACTGCACTGTAGTAAATACTTACAAAAACCAGTGAGCTGCTCTTAGGAATTACTACAGTAGGTGTCTGGTCTGGGCGAATCAAGTAAAGCGTGTAGGAACGTGGCTGGAATACTCAAGCTGATCCTTCGTGAACACCGAGACCCTCGTCTACTTTCTTGTGCTCTGCTGAGAGAATCGGCTGCAGTTAAGCTGGACAGTGCTGGCAGTGAAGTTTGGGTATGGTCAAGAATTGCCCTGCCCAGAAGGAGTGAAGATAGGCACAGCAGCCTGTTGCTGATTAGCTGGCATTTGGCAATACTGTACTTCTCTCTTTTGGAAGAATAGTAGAGTTTTCTTGCTGATTCAGGCGCGTTCTGTGACAGCGGTGTCACCCACACTTCAGGCAAAGGCTCCACATCCTCCGTCCTTGCCCCAGCCCTCCCGGTCTAGTTAATCATTCAAAGTGCCAGCAGCCCCGGCATAAACGCAGAAACTGTAATTCTTTATTTGATAGTGTAACTTGGTGCCTGCTCACTGTGATTGATTTCTACTCTGTCTCAATCAGGCTAGCAGCAGAAACCCATGAAAATACAGTTTGCAAACACTGAACTCCTAAACACCAGGAAGATGTTTTTATTCATTGCCACGAAGTACCTTATACTTGCAGTGACACAGAGCATTTCAAAGCCTGTATTCTCTCTCTGCACTGTGCCCGAGGGCGTATCCATATCGTGTTCCATTTACACCAGAATTTTGTTTCCAGCAGTAGTTGGTCCCAGGTGCTTGAAAGGAAAGTGCAAGTGCAAATAGTAGTAAGATGTGGGACAGCGTGGTTTTCATAACTCTGATTTATAAACATTACTGAACAAGCTAGTCGGTGAAACCAGTGACGCTTACCTTTTGCAACTGTTGCCACTTCTGGGAATTTCTCTGCTTCCGTCAGCCTTTACTAAAAGTGAAAACCAAACAACCAAAACCACACACTTTGTGTACAAGGCAGAAGTCGTGCTATTAGCAATTAATTGGCAATACTGGCATTGTAATCCTCAAATACGTTAATTTTCAAAGTTCAGCAGGCACTGACAGGTTGATGGAGAGGGAGATATATGATTCTTCTCTAGCACATAAAAATGTAATATTAGTCATTTTATCTTAAAGATTCTTAAATAAGAGATTTTGTGATTTTTAACTTGACACCTCTTTAATTTCGGCACTTGTCAGTGTTATTCATAGGAATATTTGGTCCCTTTGTGGATGATCTCTCCTGCTGGGGGGGGGGAGGGGAATCATGCTTTGAAGCCAGTTTTAGGAGAATATTTGAGAGAAAAGACAGCGGCTCCTTACCCCACCCAGTGTGCTCTTGAACTGGCCGTGTGCCCGCGGCGAGCTCTCCTGCTGCCCATTGTTTGGTGGTGGTTCAGGTTGTGATCCGTGACAATGCTGTAGCAAGTTCCTGTGGCCTACCTCCTACTGAAATACTTGATTTTCCTTGTCTCTTCTGTCTTGAAAGGGTTTGTGGTTTTTTTTCTTCCATTCAATTGGAATGAAGTTTGGGGGGGGTGGGGTTGTTTTGGTTTTTTTCCCTGAAAGTAAGGGGTGATTATGTAGTAGTAAGTGAATAAGCCAACTGTGTATGTGTACATTAACTGGGTTTTATGCAAAAATTAATATTGGTATGTATTATCTCTGGTAGCATTATCTACATGGTAGCAAGCCCTTGATGTCTAAAGCAATGGAAATTTACTTACCAGGTCCGTAAATAATTTCAAGTTCATTGAAGAGTCTTTGATGTGTTGAATGACACACAGCTTCAGGAATAACAGTGCTCCCATAAAACTAGTTTTTCTTCTCTGAGCAAAGGTATTATGTTAAATTTTGAAGCCTTGAGCCTACAGAGGTTTAGGTGTGCGCATAACTTTGACTAGCGGCTGGCTTCATTGCCATGATTAACGGTTTCGTATGGAAATGTTTGTAGGGTTGAGGTTTTAAACTGGATATATGTTAGCCACTAATTTTGCGGGAGTACTTGTTGGCTCCCTCTGCCCTTGGTGGTTATACACGCTAATACGTAACTGATTTCTGGGTTTGCCTGGATGTAGGTTATAGCCCTTTGGTACCTGAAAAACAGAACCTGCATTTTAATTACATATTTTAAATCAAGTTAAGATATGGAACGTCCCTAGATGCTGACTCCCAGTGTATAGTATCAGAAATATGTGATCGTTGGGTACCTCTATAAAAATAATTTTGACTTTGTTATAGTTTAATTAAAAGTACTTTGAAGAAAAGATAACTTTGTGTAAGTGGAAAGGCTAGCCTTATGCTAGTCATGCTTTATATCTGAGGAAATCTTGATATCTGCTTCCTCCTCCAGTATTGTGGTGGGAGAATTTCGTAAACTGGCAGCTGAACCTTTTCCTGTATAGCATATTAATGCAGAAGAAGGGAGGGGGATTTGTAGCAGTGCTAGCAGTATGTATTGCTGTCTGTTTTGAATTGTAGAATTTGTATTCTCTTTTTCTGTTTTCTTCATGGGGAATCTTATTTCAGCTGTTATGAAGCCATACTTTCCTCAGTCTAGTATTTGGTGTTGCTCTCGTCTGCCATAGGAAGAACATAAAGGTAGGGAGGAAGAACAGTTGCGTACCAAGGAGATATTCTTTGAGGGCTGTGAGTACTTGGCGCCATACTCTTTTTAAAATACAAGGGTGTTTGGCTTCCCTTTAAATGCCCGTTCATCTTTCCCTAAACATTAATTTGGCAAGCTCTCCAGAAGGCAGAGACATTAGCACTGGGATTGTGTAACTCCTGCTCCAGCTGTGGGAGATCTTTCTTTAGAACCTGAGGCCTCATCTCCTCCTGTGTGGGAAGGAGCAGTTTAAATGAAGTTTAAAGTACACACCAAAGTCTGTGCTTATTGTTACCTGTTGTGCAGGTGGAGCAAGAATTCAAGTTTCCTAACAGCAAGGTTCACTGTAATGTGAAAAGCAGAAGAAAGTCAAGGAAGAAGGTAGGAGCTTTACAGCGTGATGGTAGTGGAGGGGTCTGGCTCTACATATCTGGGATTCAAAGAGCACCTTTGTTATTCTAATACCCTAAATCATTTCTTAGTCTGTGTCTCCATCTGTTTGCTTTGCAGTTTTTCACTTACAGGAATTGTGTGTCATTTGTGTAGAATTAAAAAAAAAAAAGAAGAAAAAAACAACTTGAGTTAAAAATAATGTTGGTATGGTGCCATGCTAGGTTAAACGTTCCCTTTAAAACTGAAAAATGAGTATGTTGGAGATTTATTAATTCAGCACACTTGCTACTAAGTAATTGGATTTCTTGGATACAAATAGTAGCATATGGGGAAAGTAGTACTTACTCAAAGGAATTCTGTCCACAAAATTGTGCTGGCGATTTAAAGTATTGCAGTGTTCAGTAGATGAAATCTGCAGTTCCTTTCGTGGTCCTTCCTGGTTGTTTCGCCATACTGTACGTGCTTGCGGTAAAAACCTGGAAGAGTTTCACTCTTAAGCCAATGGTCTGATTTGTCTTGTCTTCGGTATGTTTTCAACAGGCAGTTTCTAAAATACAAATTGCAAAAAGAAACCCAAGACTACGTGACTGAAGTGAATTGATAAAGGCAAGGAACATAACCACATGGAAAACCTGCGGAGAATGCTGATTAGTGATATTGTAGGCAAAACAACTAAGTACTGACTTCATGTTTTTATGTGAAGTCTTTTCTGCCTTAGCACACTGTAGACTTCTAGAATAGTTTGAGGACAGAGTGTCTCCGTGGCTAATGGAGTGCTGCTCTTGCAAAATGCTTTGCATCTTTCGGGGGTAAAATTGATCCTTATTACCATTAGGCTTGTTGCACAGCCTTTTCTTAGAGCAGAATGGAAATAATAGAAATGTGTTTGGGTCAGTGTAGTCTGTTGTTTACATGAATAGCACTGATAAATATTGTGTGTAGTATTCTGTTTTCATCATTGGGAAACATATTCTTGCTAAAGTGACAGGGCATTAAATGACTGAGTCTTGCAAAAACAGTCCAGCCCTGCTAGTGTGAATGAACACTGAGTGCAACAGAGATCCTGCTTTCCACAGAGAAGGACTGAAAGCAGAGTTCTCTTTTTTTCTGAAACACTACAGTACCAGTTTTTATGAAAGATTATCATTTAAGGAGGTCCATTATCATTGCCTTTATTCAGGTTGAGTTTTTATCATGCGATTAAATTGTCACTGGCCAGCATGATGACTTTAAGCAAAGGAAAAGGAAGTTAAAGTAAGAAAACCTTAAAGTTAATCAAACTGAACTCAGTTGAGATAACTGAAGCATTGAATTTTAATAATTGTGGTGATTGTGAATGTGGATTAGTTAAAGCCCTAGAAATGAAGTAGTAATCTTTCTGTCTCAATGTATCGGTGCAGATCTGAAGGTACACATGTAATTACTGCTGCTGGGCTTGTGTTTTAAGATTATATCATGATAAATAATATTTTTTAAAAATAAATTTGCAAGTGATTTAGAAATTATGAAATTAATTATGCTCATCATTGATGCTCTTTAATGAAACAAGTAGAAAAGTTGGTTTGCTGAGCAGTAAATTAGAGAGCTTGCCCAAGTTTGTGGTAGAACTGCTCTTTCAGTTATCTCACACTAGCTGAACTCTGTAGGAGTAAATTTTACTCTTTAATTTTCTGTGTAACCGGATTAATACATGCTTCACAGGGACAATGTGGTGTGTAAGAACAAAGACCTCACAAATAAAAGTTTCAGGCTGTTTTTGCAACTCTTCTGTCAGTTAAAATGGAAAATAAAACCAGATGATGCTCGTAGGTAAGCTCCCAAATGGCATTTCCATCACTGTTGTCCCTCCGTGCATTTAGCTCAGCACAATTCTCTGTGTATGTTTTCAGTGTCAAAATCAACCTCGTAAGTTTTTTCAACAGTCCTGGATAGCTGTGTATCTGGTTCAAATACAGGGTGCCGTTGGGTTAGCTGGGTTACGGAGGTGGTGTGTTTGTTCCTGTTCTGCATTCCAGACAGGGGGTAGGATATTTTCTCCGTCCCTTGCACCAAGTAGAGTAGTGGCCTTTTCCTCACCCCTTTCTTTTTGCTCTTACTTTTAGAAGAGGAAAGGAAATGCTTTCGTTCTACGAACATTTCTCTTTTCATGATCAACCAACTTCAACTGAGTTGCCAAATAAAACCTGTTTATTTTGGGTCACAGTCCTGTTATAATTTTCTGGCTTTAATGAAGTACTCAAAAAAGCAGGACAGTATTTACAACTGCCTGTTTTTAATTGATCTGAACTCAGCTGGGGAAGGTGTCTCTTGAAAATACTGTAACAGCTTCAGAAAGGTTGTATTTAAAAAGTAGTAGAATCAGAATATTAGCTGTTGAAATGCAAAATAAGTGGGGGATCGCTGCAGCCCGTAGCTCACTAGATCCAGGAAAAGACACATTTAGAAGAGCTGTGACTGTTTCTAGGGTGTTGGTGAAATTGTCTGCAGGTTTTTTGGTCCCAGTTTATTTTTTGTGACACTGCTCCCCTGTAGTTGTTTCACATCTCCCGCTACCGGTGCTGCTGAGGAGTTTGATTATGGTTCCTGAGTTGTTGGCCGAGCTTTGCCACATGCTGGCCCCCGCCCAGAGGCTGGTCCCCCCGTCCCCAGCCCTCCCTGAGGACCGGCCCCGCCACCCTCCCCTGGCCCAGGACCCCGCGGTCCCACCACTGCGCCCTTCCGGGTTAAAAATAGCCCCGCTAACCCTTACTCCTTCCCCTCCTAGTTTGGGGAGGGTATTTTTAGCAGGGATCCGTGCGGAGGGGTGGTTGACAACGTGGCCTGTCGGCAGCGTGACCCAAGTTGGGTGATACCTTCATGTGCTGCCGGGTCAGGGTAGGTTAGGAGGCCTGAAAACGATTTTGACACCGGAGTCTTCAAGAAAATAACAAGAGAATATAGTCTCAGTAAGAAAAGATGTGAACTTTCAGCGCTCTTTGCTGCCAAAAGTGTTCCTTAATTATGCAGGCAACAGAACAGTGTTCTCTGTCCTTGTAGATAATCGCCCTGATGCATCTGATGATACTGTCATTCCTGTCTAAACACATCTCGGAAGAAGGGAGCTCTTCTGGTTTGACAGCGTCGCCAGCTTTTTAATGTCATGACAAACCCGTTCTCTACTGGGGGACGTTTCCCACGCGGCGCTCCGCAGCGGCGCAGATTTGGGGTGGGGGAGGCGGCAGAGGGTGCTGTTGGGTGGGCTCGGCCGAGGGGCTGCCAGGGCACTGGGGGAGGTTGCTCCTTCCTGTCCCGCACGGCCAGAGAAGTTGGGGCACTTACTCCTCCTTGCCCAGACTGGCCTTATTGCAGCAACCCGCCTCGCTGCCCTCCCCGTCCCTGCCTTTTTTAAATGCTATGTATGTCTTGTAATCTCTAAAATAGTGATAATACCTGTATCTTGGAGATACACACAAGCATTGTGAGGTGCAAACCTGGTAGAAAATGTGGATATGTGAAGTATTGGTAACCCGAGAACGTTAATGTTGTTACCAAAAAGGAATGGGGAGTGTTACAGCCAGTGTCAGCAGAGGGAGGTGATCAGAGATCTTCTGAAGTAATCTTTACTTACTCTGTTTTAAATCTCCATTATCTTATCTATGCAGGGCAGCTCCTTCTAAACTGACTTCTAGATAATCCGGTTGAGTTTACCTGATCGGAGTTTGACAGGATTTAAAGCTGTTTTTCCAATCCATCAATAGCAGAAATAAATTCCTGAATAAAGATTAATTCAAGAGTTCTTTTGAAACCATCTGTTAGTATAGGGACTCTGAGGTAGACTGCCAATTTACTTTGTTTCTGTTTCTCATAATTAAAGCATGTATAATAAGTAATTATTTGCAAATTAGTCTCCTGAAATGTCTGATTTTTGCCCACCTGGGGAGATACCCGATGAAATGTTTTATTCTTATGAATGAATAGCAATATCTAGCAAATTCTGACATTGCCTACCCATTTCTTGGAAGTGATTTTTTTTACTTATTTATTTATTTATTTTTAATTTCAACTTCAGTTTGCAGTACCCTAAGTTTTAGTTAGGCTGTGAACTAGCCCATTGCGTAGTACTGAGAAATGTTATGTTGACACAAAGCTTTTCTCGTGGATAACTGAAATGAAAATATATTGAGTATAAGCATAAAGTAGTATCTGACTTGTTTGGTGGCTAAATATTATTTTGGTGAGTAAAATCAAATGCTATCACAGAACTTCGTTTATAGGTTCCCGGGCAAATTCCGGGTGGCCATCTCCGTTGCCAGCAGTTGTCGCGATGGTTGTCACCCGGGGTGTGCGGGTGCCGACGCTGGCCACACCGCTCCGGCAGCCTACATCTGCTGCTTCTGCCCCTCCTGGTCCCCAAGCAATAAGGTCCCTGGGATTTCTGTCCCAGCATGCATAATTTATGGCAAGCTTTTTTTAATTTACAGGGGCAAACTTGATTTACTTTTTTTAAGTAATTATTTAGTAAAATTTATAATTAGAAACAGTATGTGCATATGTAGTAAATAAACTTTAATATGGGAAGTTCTTTCTTTTTACACCTAAGTGTAAAGCTGTTTAAATTAAGTAAAAAATATTTGTGCTGTATGTTTTGACTGCTAAAGTTTCCCAGAAGTCAAAGCACTGACTAGGAACCTGAGCTTTTTTGAAGTGAAGAAACCATTTGTAGGGTACTGTAGAAAAATTAATCACTGTAGTCCATTTAGTTTGTTGTACCATTCAGTAATTTGACATTAGATGTTAAAAATAGGTTAGTTTCATATTAAAATTGGACAAAAGAAAAAATGTCCTTGAAAAGTACAAACTCATTGGGTCCATGAAGCAGAAGGCTGAGGAGCCTGGAAACAATTTTAATTCACCAGCTGCATAAAAAAAGCTTCTTTTAAAGAAATGTATTTTGATAAACCCTGAATTTTGCTATACCTTGTTCATCCAGCTAGAATTACTTATTAAAGACAGTCAATGTGCTGGGTTTCTGCACTTAAATGTGACTTTGGTCTCCATCTGAAACAAAGGTCATGGACAGAGTGAAAATGTAGCAGATAGGAAAGTAGCACTGCCTGACTGGTGATGAAATAAAGGAAGTAAAAATAATTTTAAAACATACTAAGTTAAAAAATTGCTCACATCCATTTGTGCAATACTTATCTTTTTAGCACAAGTAACATGCAGACTGGATGTATCAGGAAATCAACACATTTAATGGATGCTGACTAATGAGCTTGAAGCTTTGAGAAATAGCTATTTAAATATTATACACAGTAGCCTTGATTTTGGTAATTTAAGTCTGCACTTCATATTTTTACTTTAATAAAACATTTGGTTTATCTTGCTGTCTAGTAATGAAGGCTGTGTATTTTTGTTGATTTTTCTATTTGTCCCTCTTCTCCTCAAGCATAGGCTAAGTCCCCTGGTTTTCACCTTGGTTTAGAGTTTCTTTTCTTCCCGAGTTTTAATTTGTAGGAAAAAGCCTTAGAATCCGTTTTTCTGAAGAAGGTAGAAAGCTGTCAGCTGGCAACACCTCTGTAGGAGGAATTTCATCAGTTGTTAAGCCTGCATTCAGTAGAATTGCCTACGTATCGAGGCCAGCCTTTCAGAAGGAGGGTAAGGTTACAGTACAGCGAAAATAACCAGCACGTGTGTATTTAAAAAAGAAAAAAAACCAGTCTCCCTTCTGACTTCTGTGAGCAGAACTGAGCCCAAACGTAGAGCCGAGCAGCTTTGCCAATTAGCGTTGCTTTTCTGTGCATTGATTAGTCTCTCGGTTGGTTGGGAGCTGCGGGAGCCGCGCTCGCCCGCCCGCTGCCAGTCCGGCCTCTACTGCTGGCGGCAGCAGGGTCCAGCGGCGCTGGGAATGGGGCTGCCCTGCTTCTGGTGCAACAAAGTAAAATAGATCCTGTGCATGAAGGGAAGATATTTTTGGCTGGAAAATTAAAGCAATGTGCCCTTTGAACTCTGCGGTGCTTTCACTGAGGTGTTCACATGGGTCTTTTGGAATCCTCTGAAGTATTTCCATAAACTGGAGAATCTCCAATCCAGGACTTCAGGCAATGACGTTACCTGCACATCTTTTCTGTAATGCAGTCGTTTTTATATGACATAAACCCCACCCTATATTTTGCTTTATTATTAATTAATTTGCAGTAAATACCACTGCTTTATTCCGTACTTGTATTGTAATCCACTAAATTCCCACCATACCATATTTATAGGTTCATGTTCAGAAGTTCATTTGAAGAAATTGTGACTTAATTGCTCTTGATACGTCTTCTTTCTTCTCCTCAGAGTAGTCTTAAAGAACAGGAACAGATTAATTCAATTTATGTTGAAATAGAAGAGCTATCAGCTGAATTAAACAGGAAATAGGCATAAACTTAATACAGAAATTCTTAAGCATTTTCTGGTTTTAATCTCGGTAAGAGACTATCACAAAATATTGGTGTACGCATAGATGAAATGAAATTTTACCTGTGAGCCTGCCTGGTAGTTGCAGTGGCTCGAGCGGAGTTGCTGTGAGAGGCTGGATGAAGACTAAGCAACGTGTAATTGTGCTAATTGCTCCGGGGACATGCTTTCTGGGTGAACAACAAAAAGTGCCTTTGGGCGTAAAATTCTATAATACATAAAGACTTGGAAACGTGCTGGTAAACATGCTTCTAAAAAATCATGGCTTCGGTATTTTAATTTCAGTTGCGTCATGGCAGAAGAGTAAAGGATGGACCTGGATGAGCATGGAAGCGGCTAAAAAGAAAAAAGTGAAAAATATTGCTATCTATTTTACATTTTGATTCTGTGGAATATCCTTTGCTCGTCTTACATGTGTCCCTCAGTGCTAAATTGAAGGTTGTTTTTCGTTGTTGTGGTACCAAACGCAGTACGCCGAGTTTGCTAGGTTGCGCACAGTTCCCTTTTGCCGCGCAGCCGTGGGCGAGTGCCCTCGTGGCGCGGGGCAGCAGGGAGGGCGCCGCTGGCTCCCGGGGCTGTGAGGGGCTGCAAAAACCCCGACAGGTCCCACCTCCCCACGCAGGGCTGCTCCGTCGCCGTGCCCCAGCTCCCGCGGGAGCGAGGCGCGTGGGGGTACGGGCTGCGGTTCTCACCCGCCGCCCGGCTGCAGCGCCTGCCGCTGCCCGCAGCTCCTGGGGCTTGTGCAGGCGGGTCCCCCCCGGTGGAGCCCCCTGCCCCGAGAACCTGCAGGTTGTCGGGGTTGTCACCGTGCTGGTGGAGAGCACGTAAGGCTTCTTCAGTGTTCCCGTAAGAGTTAAGATTCCTTAAGCTCTGAAGAAACGGGGTAGCTTTTTACTCTTAAAAAAAATCCCAGCAAATAAACAGAACTTGTAATCTATTGTAATCTATTGTAAGCGCATGTGAGCTTGACTTCTTCATGTAGACTGTATTAAGAGTCTGTGAACACTTTTACGAGTACAGATCCTGTTTCTTCAGAAAGATTGTAAGATGATTAATGATCTGTCCGTGGGATTTGTCTGAGTTTAGAACGAGGAGGAACTATTTTACCCTATTCTGTTGGTGGAAGCTGCTGGCAAAAATAGGCCTTTTGTTTCCAACCTGGAAGGGGGCAGCAAAGTTGCAGCGTGGTCCCGGGTTCAACCCATTAGTTGAAAAGGTGTTTGTTCGTAGCATTGCGTAAGGTAAAACGGGCATTAGGTTTGACTATTTGTTTCAAGTTTGTTACATATTTGTGACACAAAAAGCAACTAAATGACGTAGTCCAAACCCTAATTTAAGGCTCAAAGGAAATTTCTCAGAGTTCTATTAAACCCTCCTTCTTAGCCAGAGGTCTACAAAAATAGCTGATGGTTGAAGTGCCTCTTTTACCACTCTCCGCTGCCCCGAGAGAGAGCTGGAATGGTACAGAAGACTTCTTTGTGAGCCTTTTGTGCTATCAGTAAGTTTAATCCATTAATGAACTGCCTTCTTTCCGTGTATGCGTGTTCTGCAGAAGCAGAGGAACATTGATTACGCGGTTTAAAATTGCAGAGGAATTTTGATGAAATGGGGAGCAGGGTCCACATCTGCCAGCTTCCATCTTAGTGCTCTCACCAAAAGTGAGTTCTTCCTCCCTAATGAGCGTGACATGCTTTAGATAGGAGTTGTGTGAAAGGAATAAATCTGAGCAGTGTTCTGGTATTAACGGACTGAGTTTCTGTGGTGATTAAACTTACTGTGAAAGTAGAAATAAAAGAGAAATAGCGCAATATTATGCTAGTGAGGCCTTTTAACCAAAGGCACTTTGTAGATTATGGGTATGGAATTGTGTGTTGGCACATTTCTCAAATACTGCGGTGTTTTGAAACTCCTCACAAAGGGGAAAAATGAAGGTTCAAACTTCACATGGGTTTCTTAAATAAAATTCCCTTCCCATTGTCCATTCCCCGCAGCGACCTTATTTAATTTGTGCTGCTAGAAATGTGAAGCAACCATAAGCAGAAACCCAGAATATTTCAGCATCCTTCTTCTTTTCTAAGCACGAAAAACTATTGATAATGAGACTGAATCCTTGCTGAAAATATTTTGGACTCAGTTATGGGAAGTGCTGAGCGCTCTGGCCTCTTCCAAAGAGTTTTGTGTTCAGCTCTGGCCACGTGCCAGTAACTGGAGAGTATCTTCAGCCATTCATAGGTATGCGTTTCCTTTGTGATATCATCGGCATATTTTCCCTAAAATAGCAAGCAATAATTAACACTTCTTCACACCATTAGGAATGCAGATGTTTCCCTATTCAAATAAGTGGCTTATTAAACTGTCTGATTTGACAAATTTAACACTTTCTGGTATCCCTGCCCAAGCACAGGGAGAATGACGAGATGCCGTCAGCTTCCTCCTCTGAGTGAGGGCCTTACAGTCAATAGTAATTGCTCGATTTCAGATATGAGCGATGAAAAGTAAATCTATTTGTCATGTATTTGCCAGCCCTGGAAGGAGAAAATCAACTTGTGCAGTTTATCTTGGAGTGCACCACGCTGCTGTGCTGTCCTGTGACCTTGTCTTGCTCTGCGGCGGTTCGTTGGTGGAATGCGGCAGGACCGCCTGGCTGTCCTGGAAGCGCAGCTCCCGTGCCCCCACCTTGCAGAGGGGTCCACAGAGGGGCTCGAAACCAGCCGTCGCTGTTACTCTTAAAGCCAAACACATCAGGAAGCAAATGTCCTCCAAGATACAGTTTTACGGTTAGGAGCTGGTTTGGTTTGACCTTTAATCATTAAGTTTGTAAGTGGCTGACCTATTTAAAACTCTTATTATGAAACGTGCAACTCCCTGGGACGGTGAACTTTGCCCAGGAACTGAATCCCAGTTTTAACCACAACATTGTGTAATGGTTGTACACACCTTCTAGTAGGTTAGGGTTTTTTTCAATGGCATTGACTTTTGCTGGAATTAGTAAATAAGCTGTTCTAAGGACAGATCCACCCTATATTATCTTTTACAAAGAAAAGGTAATGTTGCATGTCCGTGCTAAGGTTCCTGTGGACGTGGTGTCATAGTGGCAAGAATGGTGCCAGTGTTTTTTCCCTGCCAACATCTTAATGCCTATGAAACGTTGCTTCATAAACACTTCTTTAAAAGTCTCTTGAGTATTTATGTATCTGGAGGGAACAAAACCTTGTCAACAGTGTGTCCAGTTTTTCTTTTTCATTTTCTACTAATATTTTACCCTTTTAGAATGCCTCTAAAAAGCTGATCTTGATTCCTTATTTTTTCCCAGGCTTGCAGTTTGTTTCCTGAGGATTATTTTTTTTTAAGCAAACAAAACAATCAACCTCCAAGTTCTTTAACACTTTCTCTGGTTCAGCTTCTAATAAAACCACAGTTTACCTGCTGTCATTTATTCAATTTGTTGAAATTTTCTGATACAAGTAGATTTTTAACTTGGATTAGGTGCTGTATGGCCCCTTTTCTAATCCAGAATTGTGTCAGTAAGATATTTCTGGAACAAAGTATTGTTTTCCAAGCATCTTCTTTAGAAGATGAGTTCTGCTGATGGGTTTTTTCTCTAGAGGTCTGCGTAGATGCCTGGCAGTGAAATACAAGCGATTCACAGAGGTTGCCTATTGACTCATTGTGTTGGGAAACTTTCAGCAGGTGGAGAAAGTGTCTTAAAGTAAATGAAACATGAATACTGAAACACATTTCTTTTCCAATAAATATGACTCTCAGTGTTGCGGTGCTGTGGTACGGTGAGAGATGGGACTCCTCGCCATCGGCAAGTCGTGGTCTGTGGTACTTCACTTACCCAAGTAAGACTAGGGAAGGTCCACCCAGACAGCGGATTTTCTCGGAGCTTTTTATAGTTTCGTAGAAGCGTAGCCGGTTATTTAGGGATTGTGCCCAGAATTCAAACCATGCCCCTGCCCAGTCTGAACAAAGTCAAGCCCTGTTTGTTCTGTTCACATTTGTGTAACGTTGGCATTGTTTCCCTAAGTGTTCTGCAGAAGGGTTTCTCCTCTTTAGGGTTATGTTAGCGCTTTGAAAAGTGTGAAGTCTGGTCTGGTGGTAAATAAATGCTACGATCTTGAGAGAATTCTTAGGAAGAATTCACTTCTCACCTTGGCGATGCCATGCTGTCATCGCTTCTGTGGACTCTTGTTGCTTTCCACAGCTTCAGCTGTAGTTCAGACAGCATCTTGGGTGTGTATTGTGTAACTGCAGCTTTTTTTTAATGGAAAATTACATAACTTGAATATTTTTTCAGTTTTAAGTGTACGTAGGGCAGGAATGGATAATATGACTGTACTTTGCAAATACTATGGATCATTTGGAACCTAACACTTAAATCCTGTTTATTGCGGAATGTCATCTCAAACCAAATTATTATTTATCATTATTTGTTTATTTTTAGCTGGTTTTTTAGGAGTTCTGTTTTATGGTGCAAGAGAAACCTGTGCTGATGCTGCTGTAGAATCTGGTATATTAGAATGTGCCAGCAAATGAATCAGTGTTATGGAAACAAGAACCAGCCATGTAAGGACTAGTTTTCTGGCTATTTCTTTTCAGGAAATTTGCCTGCTACTTTTGGTTACTTTGTTTCCCAACTCATTATTTTTAGAGATCTCATACAAATTTGACCTACTTAACTAAAAAAACCCCAAACTTCTGCTGCTAACTTGATTTTTGGTTTTTTTTTTTTCCTAGTGGCCTCTGAAGCCCCTGTTTTACCTAAATATATAACAAATCTTGTGGTTTCACTTGCCTTCCCTGAGAGTAGCCCCAGGCTATATTCCATGACTCAAATGGGATGCTGAGGATTTCTTAGGTTATTCTTTTTCTTAAATACTCTTTCAGAATTGTGGTTAGTGTAGGTGTATTGTGGAGGAGGGAGAATCTAGTTTTTTCCAACTAGCTACTATGTCTTAATTCCAAAATCAGTCACTAGTATAAGGAGACTTCCAAGAAAGCAAGATGGAACTCTCAGCCTGCTTCCAGCTTTTCTTTGGGAAACACCTTCCTGGCTTACAGTTGCGTAAGCTGCGTCAGCATTAGTCCCAAAATGTGTGAAGATCTGTTTGATGTGGCCTAAAGACAAAAAGTTGTTCATTAGTAAAAGGCCTTCGTATTTGGCTATCTCAAGTCAAGTAGTTCAGTTTTAAAAATAAAACAAAACCAAACAATCAACAAAAAAAAGGCCAAAAGAAACACAAAAAACCCACCCCAAAAGCCCCACTGTGTTTTGGTATGATAATCTATTACACGTTAGTTGTTGTAGATCCTGAGTTTGAAATGCCAATAAAAAGTTGAAAGAATGTGGACTTAAGTTTTTTTTCCGTCGCAGGCGGACAGTGGATAAGCGTATGGAAAAGCTTGTGCAAGTATTGCTGGGTGCAGGTAGTTCAGATTAGCCGGACAGACACACAGGCCATGTTAAGCATTTCACTGCTAGTTTGGCTTAACAAGGCCAACTTAACAAACATTGATCATTATCCCATTATCGCAAACCAGGTATTTTCTTAGAAGTTCAGAACTGCCCTTAAAACACAGGGAGGACTCATCTGACTGGTCCTTAAACGAAATCCTAGGCTTTTTATTATTGATGTGTTTATGCTAGGGCCAGGAACTGCATTTACTCTTCATCCCATTTTAAGAGTCTGATTGCAGAAACCACTCCAAATGTTTCTCCACAAGGTGCGATGGAGCTCCTACGTGTTTGAAATAATCGCGTTGTATCAGTTCGCGGCCAGAATGTCGTAGTTGCAGTGGGAAGCTGTACTGCGGAAGGACTCGTGTGCATCATTTCTTGTGGCAGCCGTACTCTGCTGTGACTTTTCCATTAAGGCACAGCCTCTTTTCACTTACAGTGTGCTTCTGTAGGTGATAAAGAATCTTTATGGTTTAGTACATTTTCTGTAAACTTATCTTTGCCTAGTTACTTGTTTACTTACTGTAATGCAGGATGAAACAAGCATTTTGGGGTATATTTGGAGATAATTGGCTTGGCAGATGCTGACCCCAATTTGAAGTAGATGTCTATTTTAGAACCATATCTCTGCCAAATAGTTCAATTAACTGTCTGAAGTCTGGTGTAAGATATCTTGATTAAATGGGAAATTTAAAATTGTGTGTGTCCTTTTGAATCGGCTGCTGTTTCAGCAAAAAAAATCATACAATCAATTGAATTTTTCAATTTCCCAGCTTTGTAGTAATAAGCTGAATGAGTCATAAGATGTTCTGTATTAGACTGCTGTTACTTTTAAAAATAAATATATAAAGCCACCCCAAAATGGGTTTGGTTCAAAAACAGCGAGATTCCAGAAAATTCCCTCTTTCTCCTTTTCCTCCTTCTTTCTGCCTTTTTGCTTTGGAAAGATATTTTCCTCATATGCCGCGATGCAGTTGAAGATTGAAGGTAACTGCCAAAAAACTGGAAACCTTCAAAATGAAAGCATTCAGTGAACATAGTTCCAGCAGTGAGAGAAAGAAAACTGAGGACTGGAAATAATATTTTGATTCATCTTTTACTTCCTTTAACAGCAAATGGTCGTACAATCTACATTCTAAAAATCAAGTAAAACCTTCTTACCTACAGGTGAAAGAAATGTAACTGGTTGTTTTGTTCATGAATAGTCCATAAAACCAGGGAACAAACTGAAAAGATACATCTAATACTATATATCAACTTTATAGTCTCTTTAAAAGACATTAGTAAAAAAATTTACTGTAGAGAGGTTTTTTAGGTGCGTGGTGGGCATTTAGAATCCCGGAATCCCTGGAGCTGGCAGGGCCCTCTGGAGGTGGTGTGGTCCAGCCCCCTGCCAGAGCAGGGTCCCCTGCCGCAGTCGCTGCTGTTCTGCGTGCGAGCGGCCAGTGGATATTCAATAGCAATAAAAGCGAGGTCGGATTTACGTTTGGTAGGCTGTTTCCATCATTGGTATTCACAATTGTATGATCGCACAATCACATATGCATCTTATACCTGCAAAAAGAGGATGGTTTGGAAATCTGCATCACTAAATTTACTTTAAGATGCCATCGTGCGTCTTGAAGATGCCATTGATAGCATCCACCATTCTGGTACAGTTCAGGTGTTAGTTAACATTCTGGTAGGAAAGTGAATTTTTTTAAAAGATGTTTTCAAGTGAAACCTTGGCAGTCACATTTGGATGTGACCCCTTTCTTTGTACTACAGTGATAGCAAAAGAATGCAAGAGACTGATATCCCAAGAGAGGGAGCGATTCCAAAGCGAAGTTAATGGAGGAACCTTGAAGCCATAAAGTGGCTATTAAAAATAATATATTCTTTCTCTTTAAAATACTTCTACTGTAAAGAAAAGAGGTGGGGTGAAAACAGAACATATACAGCAACTGTTTTAAAGGTCATGCGCCGTCCTGGATGCCGCTTAAAATCAGGATAGAAGTATTTAGTGCAAAATACTTTAAAAACTCTGAGAGACAGCCAAGAAAAGTCCATGGTTGTTGGTAAAAGTGATGCCCGCAATGGTGTGTGTACTTAAGTTAGTAGGCTGCTGCTTTTTCTAAGGCTATTCAAAGTTCTTAGACCGAGAGCCAGAAATACAGTTACATATTGCACGTGCCCCTCTTGGAGCCAAAGTGCATCTTTTAGATGCAAAAAGGAATGGGCTTCTGCTTGGGTTGTGCGCTTGCATTGCAGGTGCAAGAAACCAAAGCGTTGCATTCTTGGCTGTCTGCTTTCTTCTCTTGGCTTACCATTTTTAAGGTTGACACAATCAAAACAGGGCCTAGCTTTGTATCACCCAGTTTCTTCTGGAGTTCAATAGCCTTTTACACTGCAGCAGAATAAATTCTGCAAATACTTACCTCTGTGTCACTTAACTCAAAGTGAGGTACAGGTGTCTACATAGTCCCTGAAGATCCTCAGTAACTTGGAAAGTCAAGTAAAACCTGATTATCATTTGCTGTCTTTATGTAAGAATTACTGAGAAGTAGTGTTTCATTGAAGGAAAAAAATAATCTTGACAGCCAAATGAATATAGCGTGCAGTGGAATCGTGAGTTAAAGAACAAATGTTACCAAATAGTACTGATTATTAAAAATGCTAACAAAAGTTGTCATTAATGAAAATTTAACCCTTCTGTCAGTATATAGTTGGACTCAATCAAAATGATCAAGAAGCAGTTCAGGTGTTACAACTAAGAAAGGCAACTGAACTTGTAGTCAGATTCTAAAACATGTTTAAAGTCTTTTGTTAAATATGCTGCCATTTATTGCTCATTACAGTGGTAACGATATGCTACCATTTGCCGACTCTCTTCATATATAATCGATTTTGCTAATGCTGGTTTTACTTTTTCAGGAGTTTTATGAACATACAAAAACACTTTGGCAAGACGAAGGTGTGAAAGCCTGCTATGAGAGATCTAATGAGTATCAACTGATCGATTGTGCACAGTAGTAAGTATTGTTTCGATTCTGCTGTATTATTGACTGCGACGTACAAATTCTTTTATTGAATGTTAATGGCAGCGATTCGGATGGTCCCGATGCTTGCTTTTCCTTACCTTGGAAAAGGAGTGTTTGCTACGTACTGAATTCTTGGTGTTTGGCTCTTCAGGAGACACTGGCGTTCAGTCAGACACTGGCGCCTGCGTTGAAACCCTTTGGGTGCTTTGTGACGCTCTTAGTGCAGCGGACAGTGGCCTTGTCTCAAGGGCCAGATTTCCTGCTGCTTCCACTTAGATCAGTCCCTTTCCAAATGGCAGCTCCAGACACTGCAACAATTTTTAGTAAGTGGGAAAGTATGTTGGTGTGAAACATGCCCATGTTTATAGCTTTTGGTTTTGGTGCAGTTTATTTCTTTGGAAACAAAGAGATGGCAGCGATGCTCACGGGCAGCAGCCTGTGGTCAGTGACCAAGGCTTCTGCTTCTGTGCCTTCACGCACGCCTCGGAGACTGATTCATTCTCCTCTGCTATTTATACCACTGTCATAATTGGTACTCTTGTGAGAGACTGCTGCCTGTCTGCTGTAATTTATCACACAGCGATATAGTATGGCTCAGAATTTTTTTAATGCAAGATGTTTGTGATAATTGTAACCACTCTGGTACTTTCTGTTGTGTGTGCAGAAGACTTGCAGGACTTAACTTTGGAACGTTAATGGTTAAAGCCGTTCTGTGTTAGTTCATACTCTCTGCTTCTTTTGGAGGAGTTGAAATAAGGTTTAATGGTCAAGGAAATGCAGGTTTCTCGTTTCACGTGATGATGGACGACTGCATCTCTTAAAGAACATTTGATGAAATAAAATTTGTAAGGCTGTTTGTTTAGGTAGAGTTAAAGGTAAATCAACAATTAGCTCTGTTTGAAAAGAGACCAGGGAGATAATTTTACTATGACTTGCACAGCTCCAGGTCTTTGGGAGCCTCTTTGAAGTTTTGCCATTGTTTTGCCACTTGTTTGATGTGCAGCGATGTCTTTTGCATTAGCTGACTAATGTTTGATCATTTGGCGTGGATCTTTTTGCAAGCTCAGTTGCTACAAAATAAAAAATACTACAAGATTTTCATTTTCTGTCAACTATCCGGTACATTTTGTCTTTCTAGTGTAAAGCTGATAGAAATGGAGGAGAACTAGTTTTGTTTCTGATAGGGTTTGGTTATCTGTTTATTTCTGGTTAGCATTTGTTAATAATCAACTTCTACGATGGGAAGAAGTAAGTATTGTTAAGCACTAAGGGGGTTTTGTGTTGCCCTTTTTTGGAAGGAGAACAAATTTTGTTCTTCCCTGAGTGCACAGAAGAAAGCTAAAAGTCTTATCATCCCTGATTGTTGGGCATTGACTTTTTCATGGGTCAGCAAGGGGGATGGCCTTCACGATGGATTTACCGTCCTGCTCCATCTAGTGGAACACTTAATTCTGCATCATGGGCTGTTGAGCCAAAAATAAACCTTGAGCATTGCTGACAAATTACAGATTTATTTTTTTTTCCCCCTGGAGATACCATTGCTGTTGCCTCCTCAAAAAATTTAATAATTCTATTATTTATTCAATTTTATAGTAAAGTATAAGACATTATTTTCTTGCAGGAGGAGTCTTCTAATTGTTAGTTTTGGTAGTTCTTGTCCTTCCTGGCATTTTTGATCGTGTATTTGTTTTTAATAACAGAATATGCAAAGTAAGAGTCTTTTAATGGCAAGATGCCTGCTTGGAGGCTAACGTCACTTTGAAATTCTGAACTTGTTTTTATTGTATTACATTTTCAAGAGAGGTGACAAAAACTGCCTCCTGTAAAATGTGGCATGATTGATACCTTGAAATGAGCCTGGTGAGCACACTCTTAAGAAAAAAAAATTGTCACAAAGGCAAAGTATAAAATGCAGCTGAGATTTATCAAGTGAAGACTATTTTAATCTGAATGTGCAAGCTACTGTCGTTAGGGCTAATAGAAGTTAAAAGAGAAAGTGGAGCAAACTGTGGTGGAGTTGTCAGTTCTTTCAGAGAGAAGTCTTGGGTTCTAAACACTTTCCCCTTTTGAAGTCCCTGTTTAAAACAAGAAAGGCATACTTGGAATGGAAGGCAGAAAAGTGGCTTTTCTCTTTCAAGATCAACCCAGCTTCCAAAAATCCCTTCTTGCTCTTGGAAGTTGAATAAATTCTCAAATATTAATGGGTTATTTGTTCAGTGAATTACCTTAAAGTTCTAAAAAATGTTTCTTGTTCACAAAAATTAACATCTATGGTTGTTTGTGAAATTGTTAATTTTTTTAAAACTGTTGTTTTCTTGGAGTGTGAATTGCCTAGTGTAAAGTTTGTCTTGGTGTGGGCTCATTTAACATTCTGCATTTTTTAAGAAAGAAGGTTTTTTTTGCTTTTGGAAGTGACATGGTTGTATATAGGAAGCTTTGCAAGAAGATTCTGTGGAATGTTTGAAAATCAATTTTGTCTGTCTTTTAGCAGGGAGCAGCGAGGAGTGTGTATCTTACGCTCTTGCAGGGCTCCGTTTGGCTTTCACAACTGTTAATATCAAAATGAAACTCAGTTCTGTTTCTGCCAAACCCCTGTGGAAAGTGTGCGGAGCTGCTTCGGGAACTGGGGAGCTGTTCGGGAATGATGGGGCTGGGGGTGTCGTCCATCCTGGGATCGGCCACGCTGCAGGCTGCCACGGAGGCTGCCACGGACCCCGCGCGGGGCCTTCCCCTCCGCTGGTGGCCGCGGGCGGCAGGCGGTGTGATGGCGGCAGCGAGGTGCTGGGAGGGCCGGGAGGACTCACCTGGTTCCTTCCGCTCGGCGGTGCCGCGTTCACCGCTCTGCCTTTCGCGGATCAGACCTGGCCCGTTGCCTGCGCAGGCAGCGTAGGCGCAGCCCAAGAGACGGTGTCTCTGGGTGCAGGGCTGTTTGGCACGGCTGGGGCGCTGGAGCGTCTGGGAAAGGCAGGTGGTGGGGAGAGGAGGATCAGAGTCCCGCAGGGTCCGTGCGGAGGAAAGGCTGGCCGACAGTCAGGAGTGCTCCTCGTGAACGAAGGGCCTGGGGCAGGCTGCCTTTTGCTGCTTGTCCTTGCCCAGCAAAGTGGGACCGAATGCAGTTCTTGACCTAACGTGTTGTATCTGCCTAGCTTGAACGTAGGTGTTTGGAGTGTGGCAATGGTACTTTTCACCCGCCCCTGAGCAGTAACTTCCAGTACTCGAATGCTTCCCGCTGACTCGCTCCAATTTTTCAGTGCCTCCCCATACGAAGTTGACATTAACGTGCACTGTTGTTGCTGCCCCACCAGGTTCCTGGTTGCATTGGCTCAGAAAAGATGACTTTCTGAAAAGCCCCAGCTCCCGTCCCAGCTTTCCTTGACGGGGAGGTGTGAAGCCGAGGGGCTGGGCAGTGGCTGCCCCTGTGGGAGAGCCCCTCTGGGGTCCTGCCCGCTCTCCTCTGGTCGCTGCCCACACGGGAACGCCACCTCGGAGGGACCCAGTTCGCTTTGAAAGAGAAGCTGCCCCCGCTCATCACCAGCTTTGCTGTGCTTCCTGCTGGGCGTATTTGACAGCCCAAAGAGGCAGGGAAAGGCAGGGAGCCCGTTTCCCCTCCCTTAGCTGGGATTGCCAGGTGATTTGTGTCAACTCTGCTTTTAGAACAGCGTGGTCTGCGAGGTCGTCACCAGTTTCTCTGAGAGGAATGGTTTAGCTGCGAGGAGGGAGCACTGGCTAGGAGGAGACCCGTTTTCCTTGCCTTTGCGTCTTTGGGATGTATACAGAAGAGAAGGAATGTTTGTGCTGCAGCTGCCATGTGATACCGCTCTCAGCTAATAATAAACAGAAGAATGCAGAAGTGTCTAGAATATAGAAAACCCCAAACAGCGATAAATAAATGACTTACCATCCCTCATACTTCTTCCCTGAAGGCACAGGATTGCGTTTTATTTAGAATATTTTACTTAATATTAAGAATAATATTAAGAATATGGGAGCCATTTCCACTGTAATGTGCCAAGACCTGTTTGTCAAACAGATGCTTTCTGTCAAACATCAACAACCATGATCTCTTTGAAGCGCGGTTGTTGCTGATGCTCCTCTCTCGGTTTCCATTTGGGGCTCTGCTCTCGCAGCCGAGTCTCAGTGGGCTCCCGGCCGTGTGGCAGGAGGGCACGAGGGACGCAGCCACCGTCCTGTAGGGTCCGACCCAACGTCTGTGGATGTCCCGGAGAAAGTTGCTTTGATGTCCGTAGCCTTTGGATTAGCTGCGTAGCGAACAGAAGCGGCGCCCGCGTACACGGGCCTCCTCGTGCTTGTGTGGACTTGCTCGTGTCAGGCTGTGCCCGCAGAGCCGTAGTTCTGCTGTCGTTACCCTGGGACACCGGTTTGATTTCGTCCTTCCTTTTGCACTCTGCTTTCTTCACATATCTCCTCGCTGGTGCTTCCTGGTTTTGGCTGGGGTGGAAAAGGAAATAAAGTGAGAGACAGTCTCTGCGGCCCGTTTCACACCCTGCAGTATCAGGAAGGGCTGGCAGCAGCAGGAGGGAGCCCGTTCTCACGCTATTCCCTGCCGCCGGCTTTTCTGCTGCCGCTGCTGCCATTTCGGGGAAGGAGAGAGGACGGGGAGGGGGCTGATCTCAGTGCAGAGCCACGTTTCTCAAAGCTCAGCACCAGCAGAGCCGCTCCGATAGCTTGAAACTGTGCCAGGCTGCTCCAGAAGAGTTTTATGAGAAGTATTTTTTAAGATGTTTGTTTTTAAAATACTTATCAAAGAAAGGGAGGGAGCGCAGTTATTAGCCGACTGCTGTGCAGGGCTGCTAAAGGATCAGCAGATGTGGACGCACCGTTTTTCTAAATTCCTAATTTGTTATAGGTTGTAAATTCTTTATATTTTTATTAAGATTTATGGTGTGTTTTATTTCTGGATTTGCTGACTTGTAGAGAGCAATTAAGAGCCCCGATCTGAGCACTTAATGATTTTCTTCGACGTTGATTTCACTTCGTGACAAAGTTTCCTTCATGGCACATGCAATAAAGCGTGTTTGCGGAAAGTCTCACCTTTTTAAATAGTGACAGATTTATCAGTGGTACTACTGTTAGTCTGGTTTCTTATCCATATTATTTATTACTTTTGGTTTTATTATTTTTGCTTTCTTTCCACTCAATGTGATTTTGGCAGAGTAGTTGCTCTTGTCTCCTCCAGCTCCGCAAGCGATGTCTGTGTATTCACATTCAACAGGACAGGAATTTCCCTGGCCTATATTCCTGGCATACATGAGCTTCTTACGGACATGAACAATTATATTGTTAAACATTCCCATGAGGAAGAATAATATTCATGTCCCCTTTCACTGATCTAAAACTGATGAGCTTGCCTCCTGCTGTGTGAATTCTTTGGCAAGCCAAGGAAGAGTTCCGGATCATCCAACTTCTAATCCTTAGTCTTGATTATAAACCCACCTTACTTTATTCCAGAACACTTAGATGTAACTGAATTAGGGCTGCCTTCTTGCTCTTCTTCAGCCTGAGGGAACAGAGGATCATGTTTTAAACAAGGTTAAATTTCAATTTAAAAAAAAAACCAATACAGCCCAGGTTTTATTTTCTCTGTGATCCAGCGGGGTATTAGGTGCAGAAACGTGTTGCTGTAGATGATGGGAAGCACAGTAACACCTGTCTCTGCATGACTTCAGTGAAGTCACACCAACAAAATGAGTTTGGATATGTAAGTACCTGCATTACACCAAACTATGCCACGTGTCTGCCCTTTCTTGCTGACTTGCGATGGCAGGGATGCGCCTGCTGGCAAGTGCTGTGAAAACCAGATTACCTAAATTTAGCCAATAAATGGATTATGAATCCAATACATGTTCCTACTCTTGTCACAGCTAATTATAAATTCGTAATTTCAAGCCACACTCAACCCCAGATAAACTTCTCTGTCTTCAAAATAAATTACATCCCAGTATGAAGCAAGATAAAACAAAAGGTGTCCTGGAACAGCTCACTTGAGTCTCATGAATTAGGAGCACTGCTAAGTGAAAATAGTAAGTGTGATGAGCCATTGTGGCAGAAAGACCTTTACAAGTCCAAAATGTAAATAATTTAAGAAGTCATACCACAGGCTTTTGAGGTCTGTGTGATGCCCACCACATCATTCCAAATTCTGTGAAAGGATTTAACTGTTTGCAGCAGGAATCCGATTTCTCCTCCGCTCTCATTCGCTCTGCCACTCGTAACCCCCCGCACCCATCGCCTTCGTTCATTTGCTGCTTTATTTCTCCTTTGGTCCACACATCTGTTCCTGTGTCAGTTCCTTTCTGGCCTTTGGCTGCAGATGCAGTTCCTTTCCGTGTCCAGTTGTGAATGCTGGGGATTTGCCTTCAGCTGGAGGCAGGGCTGACCTCATCCGAAGAGCACGAAAAAGCTGAGTTGGGACTTCTTCCCCGATGGCTTGGCCCACTCCTGCATCCACACAGTCCCACTTTGCCTCGTAGTTAAGTGTACCGTTTGCTAACGCCTGCACGCGTTGAGGGCAGGGCAGGCCCTGGGGCGAGTGCTCCCGGATGCCTGGGTTAGTGGGAATGGACGCTCCGTGTCCTACGTCCGCTTCCATGGGCGAACGGAGCGTTCGCTCATACAACGGCTGTTTCTCTGCTCCGGTAACAACCTCGCACGTGCAAAACCAGCTCAGGCACAAGAGATTTTTTTGAAACTTTGGCATGAATGTTAACACTTTATTTAAATAAAATTTGTCCGTAAAATAGTAGATTTCCTCTGTGATCCTGGAGACACCACAGGATTTGTTCAGCAGACTGCCGTTTTCCTCGGGCAGAGCCGTTTCCTTTTGAAGAGCAAGGGCAGCTCAGGAGAGGGTGACGAAGGCAGCGCCGTCCCCAGCACAGGGACACTTTACTGAGCTGGTGAAGAGTACGGGGTTGAGTCCGGTTGAGAGTTTGCTCAGGATGTATCTCTTAGCTAATATTTTACTTTAATAGTCTGCTTTGAAACCAAAGTTGATGTTATCAAAGAATGCGAATGTATGAGCAACTACTGCTGTGTAAACCTGAGAATGTTCCAGCTTCGTAAGATAATTCTGTACTAGAAGTATTTGGCTACAGTTCAGAATTCTGCAGACAAACTTGTTCTGTAGCCCAATTTCTTGATGATTTGCTTATACCTATGGAATTAATTAACACAGAGTTAAAAATAATTCACTAAAGAGAGTAACAGATTCCTTGTGGTAAAAATTTTACCTAGTGGTAAAAATGGCAAACTGTGTTGTTCAATAAAGAATATTGTGCTTTAATCACTAAATGGTTTTAAACATTTTAATAAATGAATAATATAGATAAATGACAAGATGTACATGAGCCCTAAGATTTCTATTTTGAAAAAAATAAAATGGTCTTGAACATGTTTAAAGCAAATGTCCGATGCATATTTTTGTAATTGCTTTCAAGTCTGTTTGATTCAGTAGGATCTGGACTTCTCAGTCAGACGTATTTCTGATACTGGTCCGTGCTTCTGCTTTGGGTTTTGCAGCACTGTGCTCTGCAAATGTACAAATTCAAATGCGGTGGAATTTTTTGGTGGATGAAGGGGAAGAGTGGAAATGCAGTGCAGCAGGAGATGGAATATAAGCCAAATCTTTCTGTTAATTTACCTTTTACTAATGTCTGTGTTTTAATGGCAGCAGGTTTCCCCTTCCTTCCCACTCTTGCCTTTTCCTGTCCTCAAGGGTTTTGTTGTGGCATTAGTCAGTAGTGTGAGAGAATATGCTAGAAATACATAAAAAACCCCATATTTTGTCCTCTGAGGCTTTTGGAGGAGATGCTGTGAATGTGGCCTTGGTCTCATGCTCTGTTGGTGGGAACCAGTCTGTCACAGGAGGAGAACTGGTGACCTGTGCCGGCGGGGTGCTGGCTCCGCACGTACCTGCCTGCTCGTGGACACGTGTGTACCTAAAGCTAAACTCCTCTGGGGCTCGTTATGCAAAACAGTTGCAGAGTTGCCGCTTTGAAAAGTACTGCTTCCAGCTTTTAATCAAGGTGTGGAGCGTTGGGTTTTGTTGATTATTTTTATTAAGTTTGAGACTTCACAAATCGTTTTGCATGTAGTTAAAATGACCGATATTTCTCAGACAACTAGTATATCAGTAAACAAGGCTTCGTGTGTGCATTCAAAGCCCCCGCTCAATGCGCAGTCGCTTTTGAGTGATTAATCAGTGGTGTTACAGACTTGACATGAAATAACGTATTCAAGAAATTAGTATATTGCAGTGTTACACAGGATCATGAAATGCAACTACTAACATAACATTACTACACAATTTAGGTTTTCTTTCATGATTGTCAAGATTAAGAAAAATTCAATCGCCTGGATTCATCCTTACAGGAACTCTCTTGAAGTAGATGGAGTTTCTCCTCCTGGGAGTTAATTCATTAGCGACAGGTCTCACAAACCCCGCTGATGGCATAGATTCCGTGGAGTTCTGCTGCGCAGCCTCTCATCCTTCAAGGGATGCCAGGCGCTCCTGGAGCGGAGGTTTTTTTTATTTATTTTATTTTCACTGGGAACAGAATATACTTTTTTATGGTAGGGAAGGTGCAAAGAGTTCACCCTAAAAATAACTGTTTGCTGCAGGTGAGACTTCTCATGTAATCTCAGTTCTCAAAAAAAAAAAAAAAAAAAAAAAAAAAA
>VZSF01009295.1:67552-105354 GCA_013398295.1 Chionis minor | reverse complement strand
AAAAAAAAAAAAAAAAAAAAAAAAAAAGCCTGTGCTTTGAGTAAATTTGAACCAGTAAAATAGCAGAGTATTGTGTACACAGTGATCCTTAAACCCTCTGGGTTTTGTGAAGACAGGTAGTGGTCAGTGTGTGTGTGTTACAAAATATTAGATAGGATGAGGATTTACGATTGTGTTTATGTAAACTCGGCAAGGTTGTCGTGCAGCTAGGGTGTACTGGGCTTTCGTATTGATTGAAGTTCTACTCATTAATTTAAAAACCGTGCAAATTTCACCACAAAATTCCCATAACTTCATTAAAAAACTGCAAACAACATGTTGAATTGTTAGTATCAGACTTAATGGTGTAGTGGTCTGGGATTGCTGCAGTGGAGTAAAAGCCATAGCTGTCAAGTGCTGAGAATCGGTCAAAGCGGCTGTTAAAGCTCGTGTTACTTCCTGAGAATTCATTTGCACTCCCCCTTCCCTCCCATGCTTTTGCAACCTCCCTTTGTGCAAACAGAAGCAGCCCTGAATGGGGGTTTTTTTGAGCTGTGTTTCGAACAAACAATTTCATATGACACAGAAAGAAGGGGAATAAAAGGCTCGCGCAGGGGCTGGCCGGGAATCCCTCCCGCGGCAGGAAGGTCTGCGGGCGCAGAACCCGGGCGAGCTATAAATAAACGCTGGAGGAAACGAGGAGGAGCGCGGCGCCCACGGCAGCGCTTTCGCGTTACCTCCGCGAGAGCCGGTGTCCGGCTGGGTCTGGCGCAGGGAAGGGGCACGGCGAGCGTGGTGCCTGCGGCGGGGGCTCGCTGAAATGGGGGGCTGCTCCGGGCCCCCCATAGCCGCCAGCGTGGAGCGGGTGCGAGCGGTGTTTTTAGGACTGTGCAGTTTGCTGCCGTGGTGGGTTTGCCTGGCCCCGGGGTTGGCCCTTCCTGATGCTCGCCATCAGCAAGCACAGCAGCTTCTGGGGCGTGGGGGGTGGTGGTGGTGGTGGTCTTTGAGAGCTCTTACCGCTCACGCTGTGTTGCTGCAGAAAAGGAACATCTCAAGATTAGAAGATGACAATTGGGAGAATACTTTTATCTAAGACCTAAAAAGATACTGTAAAACCTCATTAAAGACTTGCTTTAAAAAAAGGAATTAAAAGCAACAGTGTTCCAAAGGATAGGAGGTAACAGAAAATTTCTGGTAGAAGAGAAATGAGGCCAGTACATCTGCTGGTACAGTGTGAAAGCACCAGGTTCGATTCCCAATTACTGCCTGGAATACATCACTGCCAGTCCCGGGGAGAGGGAGCACTCAAGGCCGTGGACTTGCACACTCTCTCCCTCCTTTTCCTCTTCTGTGAACTCCACTGTTTGATGGTGCACTGAAACCTTTCCTTCAGTGGGGACTTAAATTTAAAGTTCTTCTGTCTGGGTGCTTGCCTGCATTCACAGGTATTGCTGAATTTATTATTTCAGAGAGACCCCGGCAAAGGTGTCTGCGGTACCCTTGGTATAAATTTACCGGCCGGCTCAGAAGTGTATTGAGACCATGTGCTTGCACGTGGAGAACGTGGTCATAAACCCCTTACCTCAGGAGGGGTGCGTTGAAAATTAAAAAAAGATTAAGTTCATATTAGGTGAACAAGCTTATCAAACTGAAGCTGAACTTAAGTATTCTTCAAGTATTTTTTTTGTAGTATGTGACTAAGTCCTAAATAAACTGAAAGAAATTGCTGGCTAGTTTTACATGTGATTAAGAATAATTTTGTATGCAGGATGTCATTGACAGGTTTTGTGATTTGAAATACCATCTTTGAGCTGGTTACTCTGTAGTATATTATACATTGGTTTTTGGCTGAAACGTGTTAAAACCAGTTGTTACGGTTAACGGTAATTCTCTGTTGACTATGTTTGTATTGTGGTGCACTAGTGAAGTCTCCGAGGAGGATGTCCACCGACAGAGGTAAATTGTAGTGTTCTCATCATGCAAGTGAGGCTTTTCAGTGTCTGGGTGCTGTATGATCGTGGCCAAGAGATTCGTGGTTTTACAATTAAAAAAAAAGGCAATATATGCACAAAATCCCTGCAAATTGTGTTAATTTGCCATTCATTGCTGAAGACCACGTCTGGAACACGCTGTCCACCACTTTTGCTTCAAAAGCATCTCAGTTGGATTTTAATTATTCATTGATGAGGTTATAAAGCCAGGGTTGGTTTGGGAAAGTTAGGCATCCTGAAGCTTCCTATCTGGCAAGGCAACCGTCTTACCTAGCTTCATGAAGAGCGTGGCTCTTCTCTGGATATATTTCATCACGCTGAGTCTCAAGAGTGAACCAATCTTGCTTGATTCTACTGATTGTTGTTTTATTTTGGTCTTTCCGCCTATCAGTACGCGTGCCCCGAAGAGGAGGTTTTGCAGTTAAGGTGCACAGTCTCAGCTCCGTTCTTCATCGGCCTGAATGCCTTCTCCTTGCTGTTTCTGCTGCGGGACGCGCGGTTCACTGTTCCGCGGAGCTCAACTGCTTGAGGATCCACGCGCTGTGTTACCAAAGGCCAGACTTGGGTGAAACTTAGTTTCCCCATTTGTAAATTGGTGTTGTGTCTCTTATCTAAGAAGAATATAAAAGCTCACATCTGCAAAACCCCTTGGATGATTTTGGGTAGTGTGAGGTTTTAAATGAAATCAGGCGTGTGAAGGATGTTATTGTTTGACCTTCCATGGTACTAATGCCAAGGAGCATTGCAGCGTCATCAAGAATCTTGACGTGGTGAAGTGGCTTTGTCGAAGGGGTGAGAGGATGGATTTGGGGAGCTTCTCCTGTCTTACCAGTCTAGATGATATATTCCCCAAACCGGCATTCCAGACTCTAGGATCCTGCTATGTCACATTAAAACTTAGATATTCATATGTTATCTGTGTATTTTCAATGCTAACTCTAATTCTCTACCCTTATTGCTAAAAGTTTGGTTCAAAAATGAGGCTTGCAGTATGTATGAAGCGTGGAATAGTCTTACGGGAGGTTGCAAGTATAAAATACTCGTTATTGTCACAGTGTGTTATCAAGGGAACCAGTAATTAAAATATCTAGTTTTAAAGAGCTATTTGGAGAAGAACATGTCAGATTATAACTCACTTTACTGTGATTTATGAGGCTCGTTCAGTAAATGCGCAGATATCGCTAGGCTCCGTGTTGTGAATTCCCCCGTGCTCCCTCCAAGCTCTTTGCTCCTTGACCCTGCACCGTCGCCTCTGGATCCTTCAGCGTCCACCTCCTCCATGGAGCTGTTTACTGTCATCTGTGGTTTTCACCAGCTCTCTTCAGATGTGATGAGCTGCGTTGCTGGTTTCCTCCCTACCTTCTCCTGGCACCGGCACGTTGGGAATTGTGCGGCAGCGGAGGCATTCGCTGCTCGTCAGGCGGGTGACTGGGGGGCAGGCAGGGAAAAACAGGGCCAGGCAGGACGGGACAGGTCACGGCAGAACCGCTTTCATTAAACTGAACAACAACCCAACCAAACCCCACGCCTGGCCCTCAACCAATGTTTTGGATCAGGAAGGTGTTGAGCCGTTTCCCAGTTTCGACCCGACTGGAGCCAAGCCTTGCCAGACGCTTGGGAAGCCGTCGCTCTGCTACTGCTTAGTTGCTTCTTGTTTTGAAAGATAATTAGGAACTTTATTTAAAAATAGTAACTTTAGTGTTCAGTCCATTACATTTGTCACCAAGATATTTTCATTAGACTCCCAACTGTTTTCTTATTGGAATTGTGAACTAAAAATAGGGAGGACTTGGTGCTGTTCCGTGCAGAGGCCGGTACCTCCTTTCAGCTCTGACTTCCCCTAAGGACACGCGATGTGTTTGTTCCCCTCAGAGCTTTCTTCTGGGCTGCACTCAAGGCGGTCCTGCTAATTACGCCGAAATTGGGTGCTGTGGTTTTCTGATAAAGTCACGTGGCTGCTGAGAATATGAAACTGATTTCCTTCAAGACAAGTCTTACAAATGAAAGATGAGTGCTGCACCCAGCGCCTTTCTCTTTTTTCACCAGTCTGGAAGAGGTGTTTGTAATAATTCAACAAATACCTTTTAAAAACAAACGCACACAAGCTGACGAACACGGGGCGGGGGGGGTTGTTACTATTATTATGAGGGCTGCGATTTACCCTCTCAGTTCAGTTCTCATGAGCAGTCCCTTTGTTGTGCATAATTGAAATCACAGTGTAGATTGTGACATAAAGTGACAATTACTGTGTTTATATTGCAGGAAACATTGTATTTCTTTGAAAGGAAACTCTGTCCTTAGCGGAATGTGTTCAGGTGTATGCTGCTTTTATACATACAAGGATTGCAGGGCAAATCGGGATGTAGTATCTGTGTTTAAATAGTGTATCTTTTAAATTCTGAACTGTTTCACATTTATTCCTAACGTCCATACCACAAAGCGTCATAATGGATTAACTAATGCAGGACGTGCAGAAAGCCGAGACCGATTTTTAGTCGGGTACATACGTCTGTGCAAATGTTTGGCAGTTTCCCTGCGTACGTACTTCTTAGAAATCAGTACTGCAATAGAAAAGCTGCATTTTCAGTCGTGCTGTTAGCTGAAGATTTTTTTTCTTCCTTGGGATACCTTTTGGCTGTAACTCCACTAAATACCTGCAGCTTACCCTGATCCAAGTGGATGTGGGTACCAGGAGGAGGTTCTGCTGCGGAGCAGTGTGGGACTTGGGTCTCTGGGTTTTTCCCTTTTCAAGGCTTGGTGTTTGGTGCCACAAGAAAGTCAGTGACCCCAGTGTAAATTATATCAACCTTTTTTTCCCCCCTCCCTCCATTCTTTTGTCTTTAAGCAAAGAAACAGAAGATGTGTTAATAAAACATGTTTCTCAAATGGAAGTGGGCTCATTCAAAGGAGAGAATTTTCCTTTTTTAATTAAAATTAAGGGTACGCTTATCTGCAGAAGAACTCCGGTGATGTTCCCTGAAAACCTGTATTTAGATGCGGTGTATCATTCCGGTGTGGCTGATCAGCGTCTCTGATGTTTTTAATTCTCTCATCTGCTCGCTGGCGGTCTCTTCCTTGCCCTTCCTGCGCGTGTGCATTTGTCCCGAGGAGCTCAGTGTGCTTTCCCAGGCGGAAGCTGTGGGATGCAGACGTGGGTGGGATGGGGCGAGGGGAGGGTGCTGCGCAGAGCGCTCTGCGCTTGCCAGGGTTCTGGGCCGCTCCGGTGTGCCAGGTGCTGCAGAGGGGTCCTAGGGTGGAAAACGTAGCGGCACGCGGAGAACGGCTGTGTTTGGAAGGCTCACATTATGGACTGCTGCGTCGTGTATCCGTTGCTGCACTTAGGCACTCTTCTTTGTGCTGAACCTAGTAATTTGCTGTGGAGTGGAAGAAGTGGAGTTAAAATGCTGTTGAAAGCCGTGTTTCACGTACGGCCATAGTGCGTACGGACTGTGTGTGCGTGTGGGAGCACCAGTAGGTGTAACAGTGCGAGCACACACCGCCCTTTGGCCAGAGCCGTTCTTCCCTCCAGGCTTTCTCCCTGTCTGACCCATCTGATCCGAGTCTCTCCCACCTCACAGTCTTTGATGCTGTTCTTGGTGTAAGCCGTGATCCAGAAGCTCTAATTATAGTAATGCAGAACAAATGGAGATCCTGGAATTGTCTTCAGCGTGGTCAATCCGCATCGTTTCTCGCTGCAGGTGTCAGCAATAGGTGATCCCGGTCCAGACTGCAGCTGGGCCCCGTCCTGGCCGAGAGCCGCCGGGTGCCTGTGCCGTGCCCAGGGCCGCTGCGCAGAAGGGTGCTGCACGTCCCCTCGTGCTGCTTTGCAGCAGGACCTTGTGAGAGCACTGCTGGCTTTACGCCGCTGTGCAAAATAATAGACTTGGATATTGAGCAGAGGTTTGTAAGGGCAGCCAAAGCCCCAGCTGGGTTCGTAACCCCCGGACGCGTGTTCCTGGGGAAAGAGGCTCCACTTTGGGGGAAGGGATGTACCTTCTTTGACCTCTTCTCACCTTCCCCATTGCAGCAGTTCTACCCAGGATTTTTAGTGTCTGGTTTGGTTCGGTTCTTCTCCTGAGACTGTTTAAATGTTCCTTTCGTGTAACAGAGGAAACTTTTAATCTGCTAATAAATAATTTAGGTGTAGGGTTTTAGGCATTTAAAATGCAAACATGAGACACTGCCCTCTGCAGACAAAGGGAGGGTCAAGATGCGCGTGTCCTCTACTGGACTCTTACGGCTTTTAGTCATCCAGTGGAATCTGGAAATTTTCTGGAACTTGAACGCACACCTTGGGCTCTTCAGTGGCACTTTTCTTTTCCTCGGATTCCCTGCTGCCCGGCTGGGATTGGGTGGGTGAGTGTGTAGAGTCCACCCGCTTGTGATGCAAAAATGAGCTGTTATTCGTAGCTTTGTGATTCTTTCTTCAGTGTAAGAAATTAAAAAAGCATAACCCAGCATCACTGGAGTTTCAGAATTAATGCCCGCTGAGGTGAAATTCTTTTCCACCTCTCAGTGTGTGTGTTTCACGCTACCTGTGTAGCTGGAGCTCCCCGCACCACTTTGTGCCCGCTTCGCAACCATAATGGCAAGAATCTTTCTTCCTTTCTCCTACCCCCCTTCCCTCGAGGAACAGGGAACTAAAGATTTCCAGAGAACGTGGCAATGATTTAAATTTAGTAGAGTTCTGTACAGTATACCTCAGCGCAGAGGTTCTCGTCAGCCTCGGTGGAAGAAGGGTGGGTTGCGGTCATGGCTGGGCACTGCCTGGGAGCAGAGACCCATGTTGGAAGAGCGGGATGGAGCTGGGGAGGGCACTGGGACTGCAGGGACGGTGCATGTGTGTCACCTCTAGTGCCTCCGCAAGCGTAGTGGTCTCCTGAGTATAAGGTTCCAGTTCAAGACAGAGCTATCTGTTCTGCTCTTGAGGGCTTTTAAAGGTATAATGCTGAAATAATTATATTCTGTGAATAATATATTTAGTAATTGTTTAGGTAATCACAACACTTTCATATAACTGTAATAAAATTAGTTTAAAAGAACCAGTTCCACCTGAAGCAGCTGTGTTATCACTTCCTCATTGTAACAGTGTCTTAAGCTGGTCAGAGACTTGGGGATTTAAAAGTCCTTCCAAAATTTCCCCTCTCCTCCTTTTCCCATGCCCTCACGCAGGGCATGCGCAGGTCCATCACCCGCAGCGTCTCTGCGCCCAGCGCCAGCCCCGTCTGGCTCCCTGGGTGCAGCTCCCAGCTGCGCGGCCGAGGTTCCCAGGAGAGGGCTGGGAGCCTCCTGCGACCGCGCCGCAGGCGGGACCGGCGGATGAGCCAGGAGATGGGATGTGCCTGGGCTGCTCGGGGATTTTACTTCTCCTGCACACTTCCTTCTGAATTCCCCGTTACTTTAATCTTAAAAGCACGCGGCTTAGAAAAGTCCACATTAAAAAATGCATTCTGCAAATGTTAAAATAGGTTTTGCAAATACAAAGTACATCCTACTGACTGTTCTAGACATTTGAATGATTAAAGCTTTTAATACTAATTTTAAGGTCTTTTATAGCCAGTCTCCTGTTTGGAGAGATGAGATTTAAAGGACTTCGTATTTCCATAATGATGAAAATCCTGCCTCGGGGTAAGTTGAATCAAGTTAGCTGGTCACTGGGGAAGAGAGGAGGAAGGGACAAAATATTTTATTTAAAAGATTCTAAACCAGGGTATCATGGCACTTGCTAAATTAGCGCTGTTTGTGAGCCTTTGTAAAGCTACGGTATTCTGCGAGGTGTCCATTTTAATTGTGAGCTTTTAAACACACTAAATATTCAAATGCAGTTTGGGGCAGTATTCCGTAGTCAATGACTATGCGTGGATGTTACCACAAACAGCACGTGAGTAAGTGGAGGTGGAGGGTCTATATTAGATTTTCCTTTGAAGAGCAGCAAAAGTCTACACAAAGAGCAAAACCATGACACTGGATGACCGACAGTTCTTTTTGGTTTTGTGTTCAATTTCCATGAGAATAAGAGAGCTGCACTTTCTCCGAAACACGGTCACTCCCTGTGAGCAGATTTCCCACAGAAGTACTACGTTCGCCTTTATTGTTTGCCTTTGAATTTGGCTTCAAGCTTGATTTCTTGTTCTTTTTATCTGCCTGAATGTAATGCGTACCAGGGAGAGACAAGCACTTAAATTTGACTTCTTCATTTTACTGTGTGGCAAAAGAACACAGAAACATATTTGAAGGTGGTGCTTTTCACAGTCAGCAAAGATTAGTGTCACTGTACAGCTCAAAATTTACAGTATAAAATAGCTGTTGTAGCTCCATATCACTTGCTTGGTTTAAAATTATTTTTTTAAGTATGTCTGGTATTAAATTTCATGATCAAGCAAATGTTTTCAAGAAAAAAGAATTATATATTGTGACTCACTTCAGAATGAGAGGTGCAGTCTTGACACGCGCATGGTATTAATGCTAGGTGCCGGGCTGCATGGCTCCTTTTACAGAGGCCTGGAGTTGTTTTCCTCAAGTTGGAAAAAGAATGTTTAAAAAAAAAAAAAAGAGGAGGGAAGAGGGGGGAGCATGCCCCTGAGCAAAGCAAAAACTGCGGTGGGAGCTGCTGGGCACCGAGCAGGTACTGGCAGGGAGTCCCGGGAAGACCCCGACGACCGTTGCCAATGCCGGCAGCGAGCACCACGCAGGTCACTGGCCTAAAAGCCATGAGAGATCTGAGCATCCTGTGAGCAGGATAACTGTCAGAATTACTGCCTTTTTGTAAGAGAACCTAACTTCCTAAAATACTGAAGGAAAAAAATCTCAGTTGGGATGGCCCCGAAGTAGGCAGAATTCCAGCATTGGATTTATATTCTTGCGTGCTAAATCCATGGGAAGTGTTTCCCTGGAGACGCGCGTGCAGGCGTGTTTCCGCAGGGCAGCGGAGCCCTCCTGCCACCCTGCTCGCACCTCGGCCTCCCGCTCCTGCGGGCCCCGGCCCACGGAAGCTCGCTCCGGGGATCAGAGTTCCTCTCTGCCACATGAGGCCATGTCGGCTCCACCTCCCTCGTCTCTAAAACTGCTGTTGGAAACGATGCTGCCTGGTTTTCAGGTCACGGCTGGGGAGGCGCCTGCTCCTGCATTCTCAGTGTTGGGGGTTCAGGTTAGAGGAGCCGCAGACAAGCTGAAAAACGTGGGAACTGCCTCAACCTTTGATTTGTCAGTTTGTGCAGATAGCTCCTTTTCTTCAAATTACGGAAACTAGTATGATGTATCAGTTTATTAATTCTTTTATAATCTGAAAGGCATGGTGCAAATACCAACAAATAATGCTGATAAAGCATTTTGTGGCTGTCAGGTAGAAAACCTTTTATTCCTGCTTCAGGTCTAGCCCTTTGGTTGTGTTTTTTGGCCACAGTCATTGAGGGAATGTGCTTTTATTAACATTTAAAATTATTAAGGTAATTTTTGGTTTATTTATTAGTGATGCCACTAATTCTGTCAGAATAATGCAATTTTAAAATTATATATACGTGATGGTATTTATCAACTGAGGGCAATTCTACTGATTTGATGGCACTGGAGGGAGCTAAAGACCATGAGGACAGGGTTCATATAATACTTTGTTGAAGCACAATGAAAGGACATCCCATTAGGTTCACCTGTTGAGTTCTCAGAGCAGCCTACGGTAGGGGACATATACTTCTAAAATGCATAGGTTGTTGCCATATTAAAAATGCCATCTGAAATTGAAGCCAGCGTTCATTTGCTGATTGGAACTCAAAGATGTTGAGGGGTTTTTGAACAAATGTGTATTCTGTAAAGGTACTCTTTAATTCCATTAAAAATTACCATATTGATTTTTGCCTAAGTGACTTTGCTTAAACAGTCTTCTTAGTCTAAGTTAGCAGAAAATATTCTTAAACTTGTCTAAGAAACTCCCATTGCACCTGATTAATTTAAATAGATTTTGAAAAATTACTGAAGTTTCCCTCCAAGTTCAGCCCCCACAGAGGGGCACAGTGATGTCGGTTTCTTCTGTATCTAAGGTCTCTGACTTCAGCTTACAATTAAAAATGGTTTGCAACAAAAAAATCACTGGCCTTTTTTGTAGATACAAACCTTTTTCTACCTTCCACAAAGCAGGCGCAACAAACAACGTATTAAGAATGTGGATATTTAAGGGTGGGCAGGGTGGGAGAGAAGTTCACCATCAGCTGTGCTGGAGTTCTCACTGGTCCAGCTCCACAGCTTTAGTGAAGACCACGGAAACAATTTGTTGTTTTCTTACAGTTATGTATTCGACTTCAGCTTATCATTCCTTGTGTAAAATTAAAAATTGTAGCCTTTAGTGTGCAGAGCTTTTGCTGCAATAACTGGAGAAGAGACCACACTTGATGGAGTACGTAGGAGCTCGGTTCTTCAAGGCAACTGTCTTTGAGGGTCGCGGGAGGTTAGGACCACGTGGAGTGTCGGGAAGGACAGGCGCTGGGGCAGGTGAGTGGCAGAGCAGCTCGGGAGCGCGGGCGGCCGCCTCTCCGTGCCCGATGCCCCCCATCCCGGACAGGATGAGCTCCCTGGCAGTGCCCCAGGCCGGCGCCCTGCTGGCCTTTCCCTCGGTTTCAGGAAGGCACAGGCTGTGGAGAGACGGCTGACATTCCTCATCGGTCCACTCGTTTTATATTAAACGCTGATTCATTCACAGGGATACGTAAAAATGAAGGCAGGCAAATGAAATTTTTTTGAAGTGTAGAGAGGAGACAAGATCCCGTATCTAAAGCAATAGATGTGACAGTGTTCTGCAAGGGATGGGATCAGTGGTCAGAGCCGAGTCTCTGGTGGGTTTGGCCCAGCAAAATTAAGGGAGAAAAGCTGGAGAAGAGGGGCGGAAAACAAAGTGAAGTGAGAAGTTTTGTTACGTGAACATTTAATTGCTTCTCCTTTTCCCATGTTTTTTGTCTTCTTTTGCAGCCTACTAAAAGAAAAGAAAGGGAAAGTTGACAGGGATTGCACCATGTTCCTTCGCTCGCGTGCTCCATGTTCCCACCCCGGGCTTGCCCTGGCATCAGATCATGACGTAGTGATCTCACCCATACCATCACCTTCGGCTTCTGTACCCAACCTTGGATCAGCTTACGCGTTGTCCTGGCGTGGCGAAGTGATGTGCTGGGGCGGGGTGGGGGGTGCTGTGGAGGTATGAGACACACGCAGGCTGCATTGCGGGGCGAGCCTCGGGCTTGTTTTCCATCGGGCTGTCGTGGTGGTGGTGAGAGCTGGAAAACGCCTCGGTACGGGCTCGCAGAGTGGGAGCGAAGGCAGCGGGAGCCGCCTCCGGCCTGCGGGGTTTGTGTCAGGTATCGGTGTGGGGAGCTGTGCGGGACGGGTTTCGTTTGGAATCCGGTGATGGAGTCCAGCCGCAGGCTGTGGCGGCTGGGCTGAGACGTGCCGCAGGTCAGCGGGAGCGTAGAGGAGCAGGAACCCTTTCCCTGGGGGAGGCATCTCTCCAGGCCGGCGCTGGAGGAGGGACCCGCAAGCAGCAGCAGGTCAGGGTGAGGAGTTAATGGCAGAGGGGCTGGAGGCTTTGCCTGCGCCGGCGTCCCGTTCCGGCATCCTTCCCAGTGTCCTGGCCTGGGCCATCCCGGTGTTGCGTGCCGGGGAGCCCTCGCAGCCAAGGGTGGCAGCCTGGGCCAGGCTTGGCTCTCCCCCTGGAGTTTCCTGCTTTACAGCCCACTGCCTCTCACGGCTCTCCCAGACAAAACCAGAAAGTTTGGTCATTGTATGAGCCAGAAAGGGTGATCTTGTAATAATTTATCAGTTGCTTTCTTAAGGAAGAAAGAAATAGATATGCATTTCTTTTTTAGGTAATTTAAGTCAAAACTTGTAGTTGATTATACACTCTTAAACTAACTTGGAGTATCTTTATAAAAACCAAGAAATCCTGAATTGCAGCACGTTGCATGTTACAAAGTACATTTTCCAAAATGCTTCTGTGAAAACTGCAGTTTTCTGAAACGTACATTGTTCAGATGGCACATGAGCAAGCTGGATGTGGGGAAGGGAAGGGGGAAGGGGAGGGAAGTTTACGTACAGTTTTAAGCCTGGATGGAAGTTACTCTACAATTTTCAGAAGTGAAAATGTCCATGTAGGGACCTAAAGGAATCCTGTGGGCTGATGGTGCGGGCTGTGCGGAGCACGTGCACGCTGCCTTCATGGCATACGGAAGATATTTTACTGTAGCTTGAATGTCTATTGCAGTGGCCGTTTTTTGATTGCCATCCGTAGCCTCCCTGGGTTTCGATAGAGCAACTGAGATGTTCTATTCTGGGAGTGGTGCTGGCGGGGCTGGGTCACGCTGAGGACTGTGCCCCGTGTCTGCGGAACGGCGAAGCCCTGCAGCTCCGCGCCGGGTCCTGAACGTCGCTTTCACGTGCTGCAGAAAATATTGACTCTCCTCATTATACAAATGTCTTCTGTTGGGTGATATTGACAAATACACTGACTAACATTTTTGACATAACATTCTGTTCCCACACAGATAATTTGGATGTAATTGAATGGGTTGATCAAGAGCCTGTGCTAAAAATATGACATTTTCTCACCCACGGAGGGGGAGCGCAGGGGCTCCGAGGGTGGTTTGTGGGGCCAAGTGGCCGGGAGCTGGGATCGGCCTCTGCTGGGATCGGCCTCTGCTGGGATCGGCCTCCGCTGGGATCGGCCTCCGCTGGGGCACCCGCTGGGGCTGCGGGGGCAGCCTGGGCACAGCACTCCGGCCCCGCAGGGTCCCCCCGGAGAGTTGGAGGGGGAAGGTTTGAAGATCTCCTCGCTTTTCCTCCCGTTTCCCCTCATTTTAAGGGTCTGCAGGGCTCGAGGCAGCCCTGTTGCGGTTCAGGAGCGCCGTGGCCTTGCCGTGGGGCCAGGGCAGCGGCAGGGACGAGCCCCGGGAAGGGGCAGCGGCTGCCGGAGCCCCCCGTCCCCGCGCCGGGCAGAGCCCCGCTCCGGCGCCCCCGGCCCCCGGCTGCCTTTGCAGCCCCGGAACGCCTGCGCCTATTTTTATTTGTCAGGCCGGGCCGGGCTGGCCCCGCTCCAGATGTGTCTCACAAGATTTGGTGCTGATGAGCTATTTATAGCACTGTGGTTCCGTTGTCATGGCAACCGTGCTAGAGGCCAAGGCGGCTGGGAGCTATTTCTGGACTTGGGCTGTAATGTAAAACTGATTGGGAAAGTTCGTGCATCCTCTGAGCCAGACTAACTTTAGACAGGCAGAGGGGAAAAGAGAGACACAACTACAACTCTTTAAATAGATTTTTTTCTTTTTCTCCTACCTTTTCCCCATTTCTCTTTTCGATGGCTAGCGGTTTGTGCAGGGCTGGTTTGCCTTCTGCTGGATTTGTCTGAACTCCGTCGGTGCTGGCCGGCGGCTGGGGCTGGAGCTGGGCGCCGCGGGAGCGGGGTGCGCACCCAGCGCGGCGTCGGGGGCGCGCAGAACCGCGGGGGCTCTGCTGGCCGCTGCCGGGGCACGCGCCCGGCTTGTTGCGGTAGTCGCAGTTCTTGGTGCCCCGTAGTTTTAATACTCTATTTTTTGTGTGTGCTTCATGTTCTCCACGCCATATAAGGAACTGTAACCTTGATTACCACAAGATGATTCCAAATATATGGAGTCATACTTTTCAGCTTTCTCATTATTTGCTTCAAAATTAGACCCATGGTGCCCCTCCGCCTCCAAGTGGCTGGAACGCAGCGAGGTTCTGCCGGAATCACAGCTGGGGCCGCGCTCAAAATCACTTTTCTGGGATATGCATGCGTTCATACTGTCTGGAATGAAATTCTGAGCTTTAGAGTGCTTTTAGATCTTTTTGTGTAACTTGCTACTTTGATACGAACACCATAATAACCAGTTGACTTGAAATTGGAAATAAAATATTTGCAGCTTCTTGGGGAGGTTTTCTGAAGACTTGTCTTTTGTTTTACTTCTGTTTGAGACTTATTTTGAAGTTCATTTCCAATATCAAATCTGTTTTGAACAGGGTCCTTATGTCTGAGAGCTGACATGCAGAATGCCATTACAGGAACATCGTACGTGAGATGTTTTTACATAAAATATAGTGCTCTCATAATTATACCAATAATATTTGTTACGGTACTGTCTCTACGTGCCTGTCTCTGAAAGCTTTCCCTCCTCCCCCTTAATTTTCTTTGTGAAGTAGTTAAAGTAATTGCAAAGGTTTTGATGGAATTTTTTTTTTCCTCTCTCCTTATCTAGTTTAGTTCAGGGGGAAAAAGAGCTGCCCCTTTCTGAATATTGCTGATGGCCCAGGGACATGCCTGCGGCATGCCTGCTGTCACTGCTGCCCCACCGGTGCAAATCATAGGAAATATCAGTATGTTTTTAAAACAACACAAACTAAAAGTCTAATGTCCCAATTTTAGTTTTTAACTCCATTTTGAGAAAAATCCCAACGAGCTAGGTTTCGCGTCCTGCGCTTGCCTGCAGGCTAGCGTAACTCCTGGAGACTGAATGTTTGCTTACTGTGTCTGCATCGTGCCCGCAGCTCTGCCTGCTTTTCTGCTTCTCTGGCAAAACACGCTAGCCGAGAGGCGGACGGAGCCCGTGTCCCCCGCGGTGCCCTGCCGGCACGCTCTCACGGTGGCCCTGCCGGGGGTCCCCGCGGGACGTGGGTTACAGGGCCTTCGGAGCGCGTTAGGGGTGCGGGGCGCACCGCGGCGGCTTCCCAGCGCCAGTGCCCTTCTGCGGGGAGTGCCGTGTCCTTGCGCTAATCCTGCCACTCTGGCTTCGGCGTAGGCAAAGTAGCTAAAGAAAGAATTTCTCCACTAGTTAACTGTTTAGCTTTTAGAGAGCTGTTGCCGAATAACAAAAAGGGTTGTGGCAAGGACTAAAAAGGGAGTAAAGTAGAAGCAAAGTGTGATCTGTTCTGAGAAACAAAAAATGCACTCTTGTACTATCAATGTTGAGTTAAATTTCAGCTTAAAACTACTTCAGGGAGCTTTGAGATAGTTTTGTAGTCCTGAGAGGGTATAGATAAATTAAAAATGTGCTGGGCATTTGCATGGTTTGGTCTTTAGGAAGATCAGTAAAAAAATATAAATTTCTTTTTGCGCATAGAAACGTGAAATGTAAAGGCTGTTCTACAGATGATCAGGGTAAAAGCAACTTTAATTCTTAGTAAAATCTTGACAATTCTTAGGAATATTCTGGTTGATTCTTAGTAATATCTTGATAAAAACACACGACTCGGAGGAAACGCAAACTCAGTTTCCAGGGAGTGAAGGGCCCCTGGGCAGTTACCTCCGCCCCGTCCCCCTCGGGCAGGGCGAGCGTCAGGCGTGCGGTGCTGGATGCCGGGTGCCATGGCAGAGGTAGGAGATGCAGCAGGAGTTGTGAGTGTGATTTACTGTCGTAAAGTACCTTGAGGTTTTCAGAGGGAAGAAACTTCACAAATACGGAGTTCCAGTGCAACTGCTGAGTTAGAAACAAATGCTGTATTTAGTTGGGATTGAAATTTTAAATTCTTAATTTGCAGTGTCTTAGTGCCACTAAAGATGAGATCTTAATATGTCTCTTGAGAGACATTTTGTATACAAATCCAGGTTATGACTTGACAAAAAAAAAAGTCTGACGGAAATACAGCTCTTCAAATATAGGTGTGTTGTCAGTTTGAAGAGAGCTTTCCAGTATTCCAGGCTGAAAACAAAAGCTCTTCTTCACAGAGCTGAAAAAAATCTTGTCTGGCAACCATTTCGTCAGATCACAAAGAGTAAAATTTCAAGTTAGTGTTTATTGAAAGGACTGTCAGGAAGTGCTCACGGAAAGGCAGTCTGCTTTCCCCCTCCCCGTTCTTCCCAGCAGGGTGAAGCTGTGTTGTTTCTCGGGGTGGCAGATGGAAGGAGTTACACGGCTTCTCCGTGGGGCAGGAGGAGCGCGGGCTGCCGGCCTCGGGCTGGCAGCAGCCTTGGTCATTCAGGAAATTCCCCCGCGTAGGGATAAAACAACGTGCTCCGCGTGAAAGAGCTCCAGAATAAATCAGTAACCGGCATATATCTTGATCTCAAAACTGGGACATGGTTTTGACATAATAAGCTTATTAAAAAATTGGACAGAATTGGGGATATGTGTATGACTTCGTTCCTTTGTCCTGCAGGAGCCAAGGAAGGCTCCGGGTATCCCTGCATGAAGTCTGCCTCCTGAGTGCACCCCTTAAACAAAAGGCACTTGATTCTTCTCAAAGATCTGTTAAAAACGTTGCGCGTGTGCTTTGTCAGACCCCAAGCTGAAGAAAGGGACTCAAAAATCAAGCACATTTTTTATCTCAGATTGTTTTAAATTTTTATTAATGCCTTTTGTTTTCATGTCTGGGGGACACATCTGCTGCTTCTCCAGCGTTGCTGACTACAAATGACCTAAAGATTTTTGGGGTTGGGTCGTTTGGTTGGTTTTTTAACGTGTCGTAGCAGTATTGATGTTTTAGAAAACAGGCAAAAGTGCCTTATACTAAGTGACAGTGTTTTGCAGAGCAAGAATTGATGCTGTTATTTAGTTATGTCCAGAATCTGGCCCTAAGTGAGAACTGGCAGCGATGCTGAATGAGCGATTTGCTTTCTGGAAAACAGCTTTGCCATAGAATCTCTGGGAAAATTTTACAGAAGAAAAAAACTGACTTTGTAACTCGATGCAAGACTTGCTCGCAGTGTAAGATTCGGTTTCGTGGTTTGACGGTTTTATTTGAATTATTTCACCAAGGTCACTTTTCTTTCTCCCTGTGAAATTCACTGCTGACACGGTAGGTGGGCACGTCTCCAAGAGACCCAGAACCAGCTCAAACAGAGCGAATTCGGCACACAAAGGAGTACTGAAATGGCCTCGCTTGTGTTTTGGGTAGAGCATAACAAGAGCTAAAAATAGGAATTAATGGTGGTGAATTTGTTTTTATTTTGAATTAGGCTTTGTTCTCATCTGACTTGATTATTAGTTTAATTTACTGGTTTAAATTATTTGGTCTTGACTAACATTGACTTAGAAGTCTCTGAATGTAGTGTATTGATCTTTTCTGAACTCGCATGCTCCCACTGTCGCTCCTTATTTTAGAAGTATCAGCCGAGATCGAATTTCTACTGCTCTTTTCTCCTTACAGACAGGTTTATTTTTCAGTTGACCAAATGAAGGAATAATCCCCTTTCTTTATGTTTGAGCTAAAAATCACACTGTTTTTCAGTGTCTTCAGCCCCTTTCTAAAGTTGCTGGCGCAGAGTTTGTGAAAAGGCACGTGCGCAGGAGGAAATCTTTGCTCCGTTTTCCCTAGAACGCCCCTGGAAGCGGGGTGGGTTTTCTGGTAGCGCAGACAGCGAGAGACTTCCTTCTTGAACGAGTATTGTTATGAGTGTCAGATGTTACTGAAAGTTGCAGCTGGCTTTGGGGGGAGAAGAAATGTTTGTTCCATTCGAACTTGTTTTACCTGGCATGAATGTTGCCGTTGGAATTCATCTCAAGTGCAGTGCTGCTGCTCCTGTGTGCCTGATGTTTTTCAAGGAAATCATAGGCCTAAAAATAGTCTGCATAAACAACAGTAAGAGGTTTGTACTTTCAGTTCCAGGTTTTAGCAATATCTTGTTGTTATTTTCTAATTGTCAGTTTCCAAAATCCATTAAGCTGATTAGCAGAGTGTTTAAAAGCAAAACAAAACAAAAACCAAAACCAAAAATCCCCCTTTTGTGGAACCTTGCGTACAGCGTGAGGCGTAGGGGGGTGCTGGGTCACTGGAGCCGTCCCGGTGTGTCCTCACCAGCGTTTCTCGAGCATCCTCCAACTTGTGAGATTGCCACGTGATTCTGAAACTGTGGTCTTAGGGGAGAGGGTAATGTGGAAACATTCCTACTACTTGGAATTCATGATTGTTGTACGTATTTGACATCCCCTGTGTACTGAACGAAGAGCTTTACTTCTTTTCCTTTGCATTAAAAAAAGAAAAATAAAATTACCGCACAACCTGGAAGAGACGGGGAAAAAATCCAGCTTGCAAGTTGCAGAACACAATTTGTCATTGGTTTTATCCTTCTGTATCTGCCTTCACATCACCTTTCATGATGGAAATTGATCTTTTCGCTTTGTCTCAAGTTTTTAGTAGCATTGTTTCCTAAGATACATTTTAGGATGTGTCTTAAAATTCTGTAATTGACACTAAACAAAAATTAACTTTTCCTTTGTCTCTGAAGCGAGATGGTGGTCCGGTTCCTGGTGAAAAGGGCATTACACCCAGGCTGCTGTTCAAACATAGGATTATTTTTCCTCCTTCCCCTGCGTTCATTAGCTGTCTGGTGTTGGTTGGGGCACAGGGGCCGGACCTTCCCTCAGTTCCGTAGGGGTTTGGTTCCGATCCGTGAATCTGGGACGTGGCTTTTCCCCATTTCCTCCCCTTTAACTTGGCGCCTGTGACTGTCGTTAGTGCAGCGCAGCGTATCTGCTGGGGGGCGGAAGGGAGAACACCTTTGCTTTGTGATTTTTGCTTCCTAAAGACAAGAATTCCTGCAGAGGCATTTAGAAGGAGACTGCAAGTGTACTGGGTTTCAGACTGACTGCTATTAGCGTTTCGAGTGGAGGTAGCTGTGGCAGCGTCGCTCGCTCTCCGGATCAACGCTGCCGCTGGCGCAGGGCAGCCTGCGCCGCCTGCAGTCGGAGCAGCACCGCGAGAAGCCAGTTAACGCGCGGCTCCTGGAGAGCTTCGCTCTCTGAGTTGAAGTGAAAGATAGTTAGGAGGTTATGGTTAATCGTAAAAACATTTTAAAGACTCTAGGATGTCCTCCTTAGGTAACGCCTAATGAATTTAAATAAAATACATGTTTTTATACTTTTTTTTGGCCTACTGCTGCTTCTCCTCCAGAAAGTAAACTGAAAAACTGGTACAAGCATTTAACAGAAAAATCAGTATTCCTTCTCTCTGAACTGAACTTGTAATGAAATTGGTTTGGGGGATTCATTTATTTCAATGAATTATAGGGACGATACGTTTTTTAAAATACCTTGCTTTCTGGAAAATGACATGTAGGCCATTTATTTGAGTCATTGCTTCCTGTTAGCAGAAGCAGGTTGTGTCGTACAATTTATGCAAGTAAATAATCTGAATGGAACGACTTGTATGTCTGGGAGCAGGGGGGCCTGGGAGGGGATGAGCAGAGCTGCCGCAGGACACGGTGCCGGGCAGGCGATGCTGGGGAACCCCCCCGGGCCGGGAGCAGTTGCGGCGAGTTCAGCCCCTCTGCGGCCGGGTGCAGTAAGATACAACAAATCCTGCCGGGGAGCCGGGCGGTTACGGAAGCGTTAGATAGTTTGTCTAATTGGAGAGTGAAAAGTTACTCTTTTTCTTTCCTCTCCCCAGCTTTCTAGACAAGATTGACATAGTCAAGCAAAACGAGTATACACCGTCTGACCAGGTAAGGAAAGTTTCATTAAGAAATTACACAAATTAGCTGCCCCCTCCGTCTGAGAGGATAACTATCTCATTAATTTTCCAGTTGCCATTTGTGACACTAACACGGGTATTACCATGTACTGTACCTATTTAGTATTCCAGTAAAAATTACTGTGTCGTTTGAATTGAGATTATGTTTATCCCCATAAACGTACTGTGAAATGAGAACCTGCCTGGAATCAAGACTTGCGTCGTGCTTCTGTGGCACAACTCAAATGGCCGCTTGGATGAGTAGTTTGTAGCGTTTTGCCCCCCTTGCTGAACGACCGTCCTGCGCTTCCTTTCATGCAAAGGTGGCTGGTATTTTCTAATCCCTGTGGGCTCCCACTGTAAACCAGATTTAGTAGAAAGAAAAATAAATTCAAAAAGAAAAATCTTATAACAAGGTTATTTTTATCCGAATAGGAATTGTAGTTTTCATTTTGTTACAGATAATATGAGGGTCTTTTTAGGACCAAATGCCTAATCCAAAATCACATGTGTGATGTGATTCCTAACTTTCTGCCCATAAATAAAGCAATTAAGCATCTAGCATATTTCTGTAGGATAAATAGCCAGAATAACATATTAATATCCTCAAATTTTGCAGGCAATATCAATGAGGAGAGAGCAGTTTATATCCTTTAAAGTTGTTTAAGAATAAAGTAATCATTCATCCTTTTAAAAATCTGAGGTTTTTTTATAAATGAGGATTTTTATCACTGAAATAATTCTATTTTTAAGAAACAAAATATTAAAAAATATAGGTTATTATATTTGAAATTTGGAGCAACTAATCTTCAGATATGAAACTTCAAAACAAGTTTCAGTTTTACATTGGAGGCAAAGAGTGTCAGGAGGGAGCTTAACTTGAATTTACTTATACTTAGGATATAGTACTTAGATTTACTTATCGTAGTTACTTAAGTAAGGTGAGTATTTCAGTAATTACATACTTTTGCTTCTGTAAGTGACAGTGAGCCCAGGTACTTACGGTGCTTTTTGGGAGCATCGCCCACACTGAAACTGCCACCAGCAAAGCGTAAGCCAGGCCCAGCTGGACGAGCCTCTGGGATGTTACGTGTCCCTCCTCAAAGAACTCCTAGTGTAATAACCAAATCTCTTCCTTACTTTTGTTTTTTTCCCTTGAGGTGTATGACTGCTTTTTTTGACCCCCCCTTTTTTTTTTTCTTTTAACATCATAGTTGTATTGATTTCCAGAGACGCAGAGCTCCAGAGAGTCCAGTTTTCCAGATTTCCTTCTGTTTATTGGAGTGTTTGATATTTCAAATTGTTTCAAACATAGTTAGGACAATGTTTAAATACATACATCTTTCAAAATCAGTGTTAAAGCAGGTAGACAACAATAATTTGCTACCAGAAAACTGATGTTAAAATGCAGCCGTTGTGTTTAATGATTTAACAGTGTTGTCTAACCTTTGGATTTTGTGTGGCTTTGACTTTGACTAACCAGTTTGGTATCTGTGTAGTAAGAACAGAGCTTTTGTTGTGCATATAATTTTTTTTTTAACAGTCTGTTTTGCTTACATCATGTTGTCTGCTGCAAATGTTAAAATTTACCTGCTATTTAGACCCATTGTGAAGAACAGCAAAACTCTACGTCCTAAATTATAAAACCTCTAGTTGAATTCCAAGTGGTGTTTTGTAGTTAGTTGTATTGGGACTGCGCAGTCAGTCTGCAGCCCGTGCGAATCGGGTGTTTCTAGATGCGTTACTCACTGGGCACTGTATATGGCTGGCACTGCTTTGCAATACACAGAAAATAAAAGCGAATACGGTTTGGTTTTAATAGGATTTTTAGCACTTATAATAATTTCAGTTGTTTGTAGCTCTCGACTTCTGATTATCATTTTTGTTTCTACAGGAAATTTCAAATTTTATCTTTGAAAAGCCCAGTTCTTGTAAGCTTTAAGTGGCTGAGCTCCTGGTTCTTTGAAGGAAAAAATGGAAGGTTTTGAGACCTAAACGTTTCTTTTAGTAGCCAAGCAGTGAACAGCTCAGGGAGAGACCTGTCTGCTGGGGTTGGGAATTATTTGGTGGCAGTTTAGAGATCCTGTTGTGTGCCACGGTCCCACTGAAATCCGTGAGCGTGTCTCCCAGGATGGGTCTGCGCCCTTCTCAGCACTTGGTTGTGCTTCCTCCCGTCCCGAGCTTGGCACTTACAACCTGCTCATGAACATACATGTACCTTAAAAGTTGAGCACACGCATACATGTGCACACGTGGTCGAGACCAAAAGCCCCAGTGCAGCTTCGTAGTGCTCTGCTCCCTCTTCCTGCAGTGCAGCCTACGCTCTCTGCACGGGGTAAAGGGTCTTTATTTCCAGTGCTGGGTGTGTGGAGAAGTATGCGGTATCTGTGTTGAATCGATGACTTTTCCTTTTATGCTCTAGGATCTTCTCAGATGCAGGGTTTTGACATCAGGAATTTTTGAAACCAAGTTTCAGGTGGATAAAGTAAATTTTCAGTAAGTATCCTTATTTTTTCCTTTTTTGTTTTTTTTTTAAATACGGTGCTCAGGTTTAGTCTGCTCTTGTTGACTTTAGATCTGTGATACTTGTTTCAGCAAATGATTTGTAAGACCTTTTTTAATAACTTATAAGGGTGAAAATGAATCTGCAATGTACATATGCCAGAATTTCTTACCTTCAAGTGTAGGTGTTAGAGAAAGTAAACACAGTTATGTTTTGTGATGAAAGCTCTGCGCGCAAACGTTGGTGGACTGATACCTGTTCAGGTTCTCATAATCCTGGGTTCCTTTTAGCTTCTGTCACACGGAAGTCCTAAAACTTCTTATATTTTCTGTTTGCACTGGGGGGGGGGCGAGGACCAAACACAAAATGTATTCTGACTTGATTTATGTTTTTTCCTTAGTATGTTTGATGTTGGAGGGCAACGAGATGAACGCCGAAAATGGATCCAGTGTTTTAATGGTATGATTAGAATTTATGTGTGTTTTATAAAGTAGTTCTCTGCAAAATTGTAATGCGCAATCTTAATTTTCTCACTGCATGAAAGACATCTTCTTTTCCATGTAGTTTGGTGAGGGATTATCTGAATAGTCATACAGGATGCAATTTTTCTTGACATGCAAATTTTTGTAACTGCATCGATTATCTTTAGGGAGAATGTAGGTGGAAAGGAATTCAAGTTTGATAACTTAATATAGCTTGTTGTCCATTTTCTGTGGGTTCCCTCTCTTCATTTAATTAGGTCTTTTTGGTGGTGGGTTTGTGCATTATTTGCCAGCTATGTGAGTGTTAAATTCCAAGCTATATTCTGTCTTCCAAGTGAAGGTTTACGTGTTTGTACCTATACAAAATATACAATTATGGGATAATTAATAAAATCAGAATGTCAAATTTTTGTGCATAATTGCAGCCGCGTTGCTATGTCATGGATGCTTTTTTCCGAGTCGGCACCGACCCATTAATGCGGGATGAGCTTGTAGGGAACATGTGTGGTGGCAGAGGTGGTGTCGCGTGCGCCATGTCAGGTACCACAGCACCGTATAGCGCAGCCCCAGAACGCCCTCGTCCAATAAGGTTACGATGGAGTTTATAAATCTGCACTTTTCTAGGGAACCCTGCATATTAATACGATTTCTGGAAAAACAGCCCTAAGGGGCAGGCCCTTACTGAAAACGTGCAGACAAAACCCCTCGCTCGCGTAACCTGCATACGGGCAGGATTCCTGAGCGAGCCAGCCTGGGCACCAGGAGGGCCTGCAGCCTCTGCAGGTGTTTTCTGGAGTCTTAACGCGGCTGTCCCCACCGCTTTAGTTCTGGTGGTGATGTTCTGAACTGCCACGCAACTTCAATTAGGTGGGTTTGTGTGTATCCTGACGCCTTGCGTGCACCTTCACTTACCGCTGTTTATTTTACTCTCTAGCTCTGTTTCCACGTGAAACCTTTCTCCACACAAGTTTTCTTAAAGCTAGAGTTGTTGAAAATACTTCTTTTTCTTTGTCGTTCAGACAAAGTATTTAGAAGGCTATGCAAAAGTCTGCCTTTTTATAGAAAAGTTAAAATGAGACCCTACAGAACAGCTAAAGTAGAATGCCACTTAGAATTCATCGTGTTCTGCTACAGTGAGTGTCGCAGAGTGTCCCCTGAACACTTCATGTATGTGTGGAACTACTGTGCGGTATTTTCTCATGCGCTATTAATAACAGATTTGTTTGGGTTTTACCTCTGCTCCTTCCTCTTCCTGTTACCTCATGATCTGACTCATGTCTTCTGCTGTCGGTGTCTGCAGTGGGTGAGCCTGGAAGGCAGCGTAAGGGCTTGGAGCAGTACAGCCCCCCAGGAGACATCTGGACCCTCTGATCCCGGGAATATCTCCCCGGAAGGAGGCGGCGGTCTCTGGGCAGTATAGCAGTACACTGCAGGAGGACTAGGGCAGTTAACTGAGAATTCACAGCAGCCCACTGCTGGTACTGCTGTTATTCGCGCAGGTCAAAAGTGCCGTGTGTCTTGGGGTCTTCCCCCAAGGGCCTGCCTGTCCTTTCGTGATGGCTCAGAGTTGCTTTCTAAATTTCTTTACACCTTTTAAGTCTTCTTTAGATTCTCCTCTTAGCTTTCTTCAGTTTCTCTCTCTCACTTCTGTTCCTTTCTTTTCTGCATTTTCTGTTGTTCTGTCAGCTGCTGCTCGGTGTCCTGCCTTTCTGTCTCTACTGGCTGCTTCGCTCTCTTTTCTGATTTCCAGTACTCGGGGAGCCGTCAGCGGTAGCATTCCAGCCTGTTCCCCTCGCAAAGCTGAAAGTCGGGCAGCTTTTTGTTAAACTTTGGGATTCCTGGATATTTCTCCTGAAGTTTGGTATTAACTGATGGGTATTTCTTGATCTAGATGTGACTGCGATCATATTCGTGGTGGCGAGCAGTAGCTACAACATGGTTATACGAGAGGACAATCAGACCAATCGCCTTCAAGAAGCACTAAACCTCTTCAAGAGTATCTGGAACAACAGGTCCGTGAATTGGAGTTTCCTTGTTTGTACCACATAAATTAGTAATCCTGTCCTATACTGTGGTCAGGACTGGTGTACTGGGCCCGGCTCGGCTAGGGTAGGGTCAGTGTTCCCCACAGCAGCTGACACGGTGCCAGTTCTAGATTTGGGCGAAGCCGTGATGCTGGCACGCTGCTGTTGCGGCTGGCGCTGAGCAGTGTGTGCAGAGCACTGAGGCCTCTGCTCCTGGCTGCCCCGGTGAATGGGCGGCGGGCAGGTGACCCAGACTAACCAGAGCTGTTCCGTGCCGTGGGACGTCATGCTCGGCACTCAGTGGGAAAAGGGGGGTTTGGGAGGCTTAGCCCTCTTAGCTGGGTATCGGTCTACCCACGGGAGGAGGTGAGCCTTTGCATCACTTGCTTTGTTTTCTTCCCTCTTCCACTTACCCTTCACTTACTAAACAATTTTATTTTTTTTTTATCTTGACCCCCAAATTTTCTTGCTTTTTGTTCTCCCTTTCCTCTTCCCCCGTGCCCCTGCGGGGGAGCGTGAGCGGGCGGCTGCGAGGGGCCCCGCTGCCCACCGGGGTGAGCCCCCAGAGCAGCCGGGGCTGTGGCCGCTCTGCCTCCCCCCACCGCAGCCGGCTGCCGGTGTGCCGTGCGCGCTGCTGGGAGAGCTACAAACGGGCAGTTGCCGTGCTGAGGCAGAAGTAATGAACGCAGTGCCAGTAGCACGCTGAAAAGTGGATACACTCACCTGCTTGGTGTATTTGGGCTGGCAGCAGGAAGGGGGCAGCTTTGATTAGAGGCACACAAAGCGGACGCGGGGTGCGTACACCTGGAATCACACCACTGGATTCCGGTGGAAAGGAGCCTCAACATCATTCTGGCACGTCATATGACTGCTGTCGCCAGAATGGAGGAACGGTCTTTCTGCTGTATGATCCTAGCGGGGCTTTCTCATTTTCTACAGGTGGCTACGGACCATTTCAGTAATTCTTTTCCTGAATAAACAAGATTTGCTAGCAGAGAAAGTTTTGGCAGGGAAATCTAAAATTGAAGACTACTTTCCAGAATTTGCTCGCTACACTACACCAGATGATGGTAAGATTTTTAAGTTTAATTAGTGATTTATCATTTCCGTGTTAATTACGTTTGTAATGGTTTTGGTAATTTCAGCTAGAGAACTCTTAAGCAGACGTAATCTTCGCTGTATTTCAGCCAAACTGGAATGTTAAATTTTAGGTATTAACAATGAGACAATCCTGTCTTTTATACATTTAATATATTAATAATTTAATCATGCCAAAATCCTGTTACTTTGCTGGTGTAGACCAGAGTAGGCTTGTGACAAATACATCCTCTGGCCTCCCCCTCGTCACGTCTGTGGGCATTTCTCTAACCTGCCAAATGCCGGGGACTCTGACCACCGCAATATTCCTTTGTTCTCCTGAAATCTTGCTGTTTTAAATAATATATTATGGTTTGGTTTATCTCAGTTTTGCAAAGTATCTTTCTATCATATGTGAGCGGAAAACAGAACAAGTTATGATTTTTAGGCACTCACCAAAAACTTCTGTTTTAATGAGATACTTATTTTATTATTAATCAGCAACACCAGAGCCTGGTGAGGATCCCAGAGTTACAAGGGCCAAGTATTTTATTAGAGACGAGTTTCTTGTAAGTATTTCCTTTCTTTCAGTATTTCTTACGTGATTCTTCTCCAATATAAGCTCTTGCGCACCTTCTACTGTTGCAAAATGCTGCTGCTTTATGTGTTGTTTATATTTAACATCCACATTGCATAAAACACTGTTACATTGAAGAGCTTTGCTGCTGTTTGTTAGCTGCTCTTGGGATATTTGTTTGTTGACACAGTACATAGTTAAATAACAAAAGAATTAGAATTAAGAAGCATCAAGTAGAATGATGAGTGAAGTCCTGAGTTATTAATGGGGCCAGATTTTTATTCCATGCGTTATTTCTAAAGATAAAGACTAATCAAAAGATGCATCACCTGTAACATATTCATGTTCTTTTCCTGTTATCTTTCCCATTACTGGTCAGCTGAAGCTATAATAGATTTTTTAAAATGTTACTACAATTACTTGTAACAGTGAGCATGGCAATCAAATTGTGGACTCACTTTAAAATAGAGCAAAATAAAATTTTGAGAGAGGCTGTCTGTAAATGTAAACAAGGATAAAACCTCATACAAGAGGCAGAACCCCACCTTCTTCATGGACAAATTGACTGGGAGTTGCATGGCTAAATTCACCAAAGCTGCATATAAATAATAGCACTTTGTTGAGTTCTGGTTCAACCTTGAAATTCCCCTTCTCACCATATAATTTTCATCATTTTAAATTTCATGTTTTAGGTGAGAGTGAAAAATTGTGGGCATTTTGCTGCTTAGTTACAGCCTTCAAACGCAACTCAGGCATTCATATCTTAACCTTCGTTCTTCGGAGTTTTGAGAATGTGGGGTCAGTTTCGCCGGTCAGTTTTATTTTAACCCAGTATCTCTCTCACATTTAACAGAGAATCAGCACAGCAAGTGGCGACGGAAGGCACTATTGCTATCCTCACTTCACGTGTGCAGTGGATACAGAGAACATCCGGAGGGTTTTCAATGACTGTCGGGACATTATTCAGCGCATGCACCTTCGCCAATACGAGTTGTTGTGATGGAGAGCACTTTTTTCTGTGTTTTGGACTCCTTATTCCTTACTAAAAAAAGAGCAAAAACACCCTTGCCCACGTAGGGTGGAAGAGAACTGTTTGAATCTCCCATTGATTTGCACCCCTCAACTTTTTCTCCTTGCTGGACAATAGCAGCACTTCTAAGCTTGCTTCTGTAGCCCTCGGACAGCTTGGGATGGCCCCTAACACTTAAAAGGCCATTTCCATGAGGATTCCCTAACACTGTTATTAACAAAAACGAAAAAAAAAAAGAAATAAAAATGAATTAATTAAAAGCCCTGAATGTGGAGCACCTGAAAGAATTGGGGATTAAAAATTAAAACATAAAACAAAAATTGGGGAGAGAAAACGTTAGGTAATTTAGCACTGCTGTGGGCATAATCATATAACCCGTGATCTCCACTTTGTATCACTCACTGCATCAGACTAAAGAAGGTGCCAAGTCACAGACCAAGTTTGAAGACAGACACTTGAGTTTGGTTCTCTGACTGTAATGTGGCTTTGAACGGAAATACTGACAATTCTACAACAGACCTAGACAGTGCAAAAACCAACTGCTACCTTTCAGAAGGGTGTTTTTAAAACCAGTCGTGGTGGTCTAAAGACGACCATGGACATTTCTGAATTGAACTGCGTATGGCCTGTGATTGCAGAAAGAGTTAACCACACACTGTTTTCAGTTTGTCCACTGATGATCCCGTCTGCTATAAAAATCATTATCTGGACTGTAGTCCTCACAGTCTTTCCCTTCTTTTTCTTCTTCCCTCCCCTCATTTTTTATTTTACTGCTGGATTATTATTCTTGTACAGACTGTAAAATGTATTATTTTGTACAACTTTATTGAAAAAAAAAATAACTTGTAGAAGATCTTTGTGCCTTGATTATGGCTGTACCTGTACAATGAGCTAAGATGTAAGTATGTTTGATTGCGCTGTACAGCTTTGTCAACCCTATCTGCAGCATTAGCTCAAGGTAGGGAAAATTTATCTGTAGTTTAGTTTTTCTGGTTTATAAAAGAAGGAAAAATACTGTTTAGTAAAAAAAAAAAAAAAAGGAAAAAAAAGAAAAAAAAAGAAAAAAGTACAAATTGTGCAAACTTAACCACTTTAAAAGTGAGGTCTTCAACAAGTGACCAGATGTTGCAGCATCATGCTTTTTAATTTTTAGCTTTAATTCATTTAAATCTCTATCCAAATGCAAAACATGGCTTGTTTCTACATAAACCAAATTTTGCTACAAATTATAAATGTTAGTCTTTGGTCATTCATAGTCCTTTTTGCTGAAGACAAAACCAGAACAATAACAGACACCCAGGGCATCGTGCCAGTCTGGTGACCACCTCTGGACTGGGCCAAGCACCCCACTCCCTCCCTGCGCTGCGTGGGCGGACTCCTACCGGAATGACAAGGTGTGCACTGCCCTCCGATTCGGCCACTGAGCTCCAGTTGCAAATGACATTTTTATTTCTCTTTTAATAAAGAGATACTTTAGAATCTTTTTGTTTTATATTAACTATATAAGTAGCTTAAAGTGAAGATGTGTGGATTTTTCTTAAACTTGAATAATTTATGCAAATTATATGCTTAGAACAACATGTGGTACAGTAAAAAGAAAAAGAGCAAAAATCACTGTAGCAATAAGAGAGCATGTAATTTTAGTAACTACTACACTGCTTTATATTTTATACCTAGGTGTTTTATGTCTCTGTGAGTGTGTTACTTTTTCATGTGTCTAAACCTACGTGTACAAATTTGTACAGTCAGAAATTACAGCTGTAATAACACATCTAGAACAGTGTTAGCCTATATTACCCAAACGCCCCTCTTCCCCTTCATTTACACCCCTAAACAGATCTGGATCTTACCGCAGTGACTTTGAAAGGAAAACGGAAGAAACAAAAAACAAACGCCAAAATACTTGCCTCTCTGCCTTTCGCACTAGCTTCCTTCCGCCCCAGAGACTGTGTTAACTTTCTTTTTTGGGAAGAGGTCCAGTTTAAGTTACGATTAGGGTGTGGTCAGTGATGTCGGTGCAGCCAGATATGCTTCAGGTATCGGATGCCTTTTTAATACTAAGAACTGCAACTGTTAAGAATTGTGAGTTTTCATTGCTTTTGTGCTGACCTTTTAAATGTAAATGAATCGCCGAGTCCATTTTCACCTAACGAGCGGGACTTGGTGGAGTTACTGTCCCGTCTCGCTTAATTCAAAACTGCTAGTGATCTTCCAGAACACACTAAATGGTCTAAAAATTTTAGCCGTGGTTGCTACTCATCTTTTAAAAATGATCTTTCCTGTTCACAGGTTTAGAAATTTGCCACCTGAACTTCGTAGAACTGTAGGAGGGAGAACGTGACCGAAAAAGGCCCCCCACAACTTCAGAATGTATCCAGTGCCTGTAGGTTAAGGGCTGGTGTTTCCACTAGGTAAGAAAGGGACACGCGTAGTGGAAAGGAAATTCATTGTGAGCCTTAATTTTAGTCACAGAGCCAAAATCTTTAATTTAGTGCCAACCCTTATCTTTGTAAGCCTAGTAGGAGTTGGTGTAAACGCCAGATCTCTAAACCTGTAGTGGTGTGAGGAATGTAATCTCTCACAGGAGAGAAACAAAGCACCTCCCTTTCAAAAAATTGGCCCCCCACCAAAAAAAAAAAAAAAAAGCTTCTTCCTCTGGTAATGAGAAGGATACGTGTTAACTGAGCTCTGTGAGACAGCAACAGTTTAAGAACCGTCACGCTTTAGATGAACAGGAAGGTTTAGGGGATGCTTCCCCCCCTTAAGAGAGGAAAAAGGCAATTGTTTTGAATATGGTTGAGTTGCACAAGTGTGGAGTGTGTGTGTGTCTTAATGTCTCAGTATTGCCTTTGTTAGTCTCTATTAGTCCATGCAGTTTGGTGGCCTGGTAAATGCAAGTCTTATTTTTAACAGCTTTCTTTTTTTTTTTTTAAATACAAAAACATAAAGCTTTAATGCTTGCTGTTTAATAAGTAACTGTGTTTTCTTCTGTCTCTAATTTAGTGGCCATAATTTGCAGTTAATTGAACCATTCCAACCTAATGCTTACCCATATTTCTTAGTTTTGTTTTATTTATTTATTTGAACTTCTTGTTTTCATGATTGAGGACTTTCACTTCTGTCTCATTCATCTGTTTGGAAACTTCTGACCTTACAGCCAAAACTTAACTCGTTCTACTCAGTATTCATCGTGATGCTGAAGTGTAAGATACCTGCAAATGTAAACACTACCACTTTTATTAATAAAAGCAAATACAGTGTTCTAGGGCACATTTGCATCACTATAGTTGAGGTTGTGTCAGTATTTCCATTATAAACCCATGGAGGGTCTCTTATCTTGGCACTAAATTGCCCTAAGCTGAACCTTTGCCGTACAAGGCTGCTTCTGCTCAAGCGTGATTTGATGGGTTGGTTTTTAAACAGTTTCCAACACAAACTCTTGTTTCTGTTTTAAGTTACACAACTGTTTTGGTGGATGGGGGTTGGTTTAAAAAAACAGCAAAAACAACAAACAAACCTGGTTCAAGATTGGTTTTGGCACTTCTGTAACTCAGAAATGGTTTTGATTTTAAAACATAACCTTTGGCAAGCCAGTAACCTACAATATGGTCTGATCACTTTGGGTATTTTGTAAAAATAATAATAAATTGTAGAGATGTTGTGGTTTCAAAATCAGCTACTGTGCATTTGCAGTAACTTATTTCAACCCAAGAACTTTTAGTAATTTGTACATCGGTACATGTATTTGGCAGCCAGTGTGATGCAGCAGAATAGCGAAAACTCAAGAAAGGGGTTTTTTAATAACGTGAGAGGTAAATCCACGACAGACTGAAAAAAAGATTCAGCTGCTTCTTGAAAGCATCAAAACCTGCTCTCTGAGAGGCTGCAACTGGAGCTCTGTAAGTTGTTAGGAGCAGACTTTGATGCAAAAGCGCATGAAGGCACGCTGGATCGGTTGTCATAGTTGGGAGCCCTGAGGGCTTATCTTCATTTATCTAAAAACTGTTTTGAATCATGGCATCAAGGATAAGATTTAACTTGGAGCATGCTGACTCCAGAGGAACTGAAGCTCATTCTGTTCCAGTGTGTTGCACGCGATTGATACCTGCAGGATCATTTTCTTTTACCAGTAAATCTATGCACAGAAATGTTAATGTTCATCACTTTAGGATCTGAGCACCTTGTAACTGGTCATGGCGCAATATTCCTGTAAATTATGTAGGATGTTTTGTATTATATCCTATTTTCCAATGTCGAAAATTACATACCAGGAAAAACAAAAGATACAAGTGTGATTACACAGGAAGCGGACGGCAGATACGGAGACAGAGCCCAGGACAGCCGAGTACCAGTCCAGTGCCTTAGTGATCATACTGTTGGTGATTGGTGCTATACTAATGTCTAAGAGTGGTAAAGTTGTTGTAAGTTATAAAATTCTGTAACTTACTGTGGAAGAGAGTAAGTTCTCTTCTGTCCCCAGCTGTATCTCGTGTGCTGCGGGTATTTCTTACAATGCTGGCACTCCTGAGACCTCTTCTGTGGAAACAGGATAAAATTCCTACTAACTGTGAGAAGCAGGGTCACGGCCATGGATTACTAGCAGTGGAAATCTCACACAGGAACAGGTCCCTGTCCCGAAAAATACACCTTCAGTTTGTAGAACAGTAAAAGTATCTACAAGTAAATAACTGTTGGCAGTCCAAAACCAAAACTGTACCCTTCTTCCTCAGCCTGCTGTTGCTGAAAGTTCATCCATTGGGGGAAAAGTCTGTTCTATGACAAACTTTGAAGTGTCTTTGTAAATAAAAAAAAGCTACAAAGGGGATTTCTGAGCCTCTGCTGATGAAAGCCGTTACGCTGAAAAATCTCTCTGTGACTGACAGGACAGAATTTCCAAGCCTGAACCTATTTTACTGCTGGTCCTGACCAGCTGGCTGCAGCGCTGCGCGGGGGTGCTGCAGCCGCCAGGTAGGGCAGCTGCTGTCGGGTACTTGACTGTCTTGCAGAGATGGCCGGGATTTCAGCCGAGAGTGCTGGCTTCATCATTAATTGTTTCCAACACTGAGTCTCATCTTATTAAAAGTTAAAACTGCTTTTTACCCTGTCTACTTTTAATGTCCTGAGCTGAGCAAAATGGGTGCAGTTTAAAGCACCAGTCTGCTTGGAAAAGCGAATTGGGAGGAGTTGGGGAGGCAAACTAACCTCTCACTGCATTAAACACAAAAATAACTGGGGGGGAGGGGGTGGTTCTAAGGTCTGGGTCCTGTAAACTTGGCCTGATTCTGTGGAAAAAATGGGGAGTTCTCTAGGTTTAGCAACAGCAAGTGCTCACTGACGCCCCTGCAACAAGGGGTAATTGACCAAATAGAAAATTTTCTGTTTAAGAAAAATGAAAAAACCCTACCCAATCAGCATATACAGATTTTCCTAATTTTTTTCACTTAGGAAGTCTGCCTCAAAAATCTTTATTTTAACAATGGGACAAAATAAAGCCTTTAAAAATTGTCCCAAATACAGAGAGAATGATGCATTTTTGAGGGAGAAGACGCTGACGTTTTTTGATGTAACATAACATGCTTGCTAAGGCTGCGGTACCCCTAGACAAACGTCAGCAAATTCAGAATTAAAATGTGAATGTATCTCTTTGCTTTAATTTAGCCACTTGTTTTCTTAAATGAGTTGGCTAATACTTTTTTTAATATATTAGTACTATTACTCAAGTTTGGAGAAAGAAATAATTAGGACAGAGGTAGTAATGTTGGGAGTTCTCTCGGTTCTGTTGTGTCATGCAAACTAATGTTTTTAGGCTGTGAATTTTACATGAATTATTAATAGTGAAGTATAGTGTTTCTGTTTGTAGTTTTGTGGCATTTGCTCCGCCTCTGGAATTGTATCATCCTCGCAGCTGCAGTGCTGGAGTGCCAGCGGAGGCCAGGCGGAGCAGGGAGCGCTGCGGCAGCGTTCCTGGCAGGGCTGCCCCTTCCCGGCCTTTTTCGCTGCTTCACCAGTTTGCTGTTGGCAGGGTCAGAAGAGCTCCCCTGAAAACACAAACGCCGGGGGTGGGTGATAGAAGCAAGTACCCGTCGGTGTTAGTGGAAGGTATTGCGAACCTGTCGGAAGCCAGAGCCAGCGGAGACGGCGTGTCTTTCCTGAAGCGCGTCTGTGACGATTGGTATGTGGCTCAGCTTTTCTAACCTCAGTTCCCTCTTTGCTTGAAGGCACAGCATCCAAAATGAAGTAACAGATTTCATGGCAGTTCTGGTGCTAACCTTGAGTTCTGTTTCCCACAGGGTAAAACTCTGCTGGGCTACTGAGGTTCATCTGCGTAGGACAGTCTGGAAGCCCAGTGCTGCCACGAGCGATGGCTGTCGTTGACCTATTGGGGAGCTTGTAACCAGTGGTTCTGTCCACCGTCGTGGCCCAAAAACTGCTACCGTTGGCTTCAGCTGCTTTCTCCCGTCCTCACCCCCCACCCCACCTACTCATCCAACGTGTCCAGTTGATAAGAGAGAACAGAGCAGCGGTGCAAGTTAGGAGACAACCCCACGGAAAGGTAGGAGGAACTAGGGAGAGCTAGATAAAAAGAGACTCCTAAATCCATCACCTTGGACACGGAAGAATATATTTATGGGGGAAATTCTTCATTCCCCAGGTAAGTGACCCAGTTTGGGATCCCTACACAAATTTTCAAGGTCAGAGAATGTATTTATCTAAAAGGCCAGGGTATCTCCCACTGAGGAACTGCAAACAAAGCACTTGCTATGTCCGTGGTAGAGCTGGGAGGTGCTTCCGCGAAGTGTAAGTTTAATGATCAGTTTGCAAATCAACTGGACCTTGCTTTGAAGCAAGAAAACCTTTCCACCGTAGGCTCATCTTGACAAGTCCTCGGGGCGTTGGCAGGCTTTGCTTTTAAGCAATCCACAGCATATAAATATAGGTCCAACTTTTAAGCTGATGTTTGAAGGAGACTAGAACGACCTTAGGTCAGCAACCAAAAAACCACCTAGTTTCGTCTCAGAATACTTCTCGGTTACCTAGCAAAGTGCCCTGGCGCTCCGTGTCTGGAATAACACTGTCACCAGGAATTGTGACTCGGAAGGCACAAACAAAGTGCTTAATCTTGAAGTTCTGCTTGAGAAGGAAGAACTCTTTAGCCAAAACTCTTGAGCCTAACTTGCTGCTGCTGTAATTTGACAGTTACTACCTTATCTCTAGTTGAATGTATTGGCTGATTTGTAAAGGGCTAACAATTATGAAATGCAAATTTATGCTAAAAGAATGTGTAGAGGGCAAGGAGCGGAGGTAATTAGCATACAGAGAATGCCAGGGTGGATATTTTTGAAAAACATATGAATAAAAGGCAAACAGTTTTGTTGGAAGTTGGCTCTCCTGTTTGAGATTTTTCTTTTATTCTAGGGGGGAACCAAACAAAGTTGGACGTTTCCATCAGCTGTGTTACATTCAGCCCTTCTTTAGGTGGGAAATCTCGAAGCGTAGTTGTTAAGTAATTTGCTCAAAAATCAAGCAACAAATTTTGATAGTTGGATGGAATTGAACTTGAGCATTTGATACTTGGCTTATTCTTTACTCCCTTAGAAGAGCCATTACCAACCTTTATGAAACCAACCTTCGCTTCTGTTTCAAAAAAAAAAATTAAAAAGGTAAAAAAAAAAAAAAAAGTAGCTTTCCACATTTCTCTAGATCTGGTTCTTCTTCACACACATCTACTTTCCAGGGTGCTTTTACTGCTTCTTCAAAGCATAGAGCAGAGGCTCCGTGGCTGGCCTTCGGAGTATCTTTATTGGGCTCAACAGTTTATCTTTAGTAGGCTCACTGCCTGGTCACCAAAATTTCATTAGATGGGAATTATGACTCAAGAATATTTTACACACAAAATGTAGTCAAATGTGCATTTAGGGAAAAAATGGTTGCATTCATTTCCTGGATAATAAAATCTTTCAGGGACATTCAGGTAAATGTAAGTGGTTTTATTTATTAATGTTTCACTGAAACTTTGCAAAACACAAATCTGTATGGGAGAACACAGTTAAACCCAAGAAGACAACCAACATGGTTTCCATTCAAAGTTGCAAAAGTTTAGTCTGCAAAATCAATTCAGGGTACACTTAGTGTTTCACCACAGTTTAAATGATACCTTGAGACTCCTGGTTTTCATCTGACTTTGCCTCTTGTTTACGGACCTGAAGCGGGGAAAGGTTGGATATTGCGGTTCTTCTGCAAAGGGCTATTCAGCAAACGTCTGGCTCTATTACAGGTCCCTAGTTTTCTCCTCAAGGAAAGCTGAAAGTAAATGCTTTCAGTATTGTTCATTCTTTATATATTATAAAAAAAATAAAAATCTGTTACTGCAATCAAAAGAAAGAGATATATAAAGGCAAAAGAACTTCTACTTTTAAGATGCAGACGCTGAAATTCTTAGTGTCATCAATGTCTCACACTGCTGTGTCTCTCACTGGCAGTTGGTGCTGTGGACTCTTCTACTCAGCAAAGCACAAAGTTTCGTAGCGTAATTCCCATCAAAGTCCAACTGCTGTCACTAGACCAAACTTTTTCCTGCTCTGAAGATGCTTTACTGAACGTGACGTGCACTATTGCAGGCCATGAGCTCCAGGCACAGTGAAATTCTCCAGGCTGCAGATCCAAACAGCCTGTCGAGGAGCTGCACAGCAAATTGCAGTCATGGGAAGGAAGCCCCTCCAGCCTATGTACAAAGCTCTTGTACAAAGTGTGTTTATTTGAGCCTTCTGTGAAGAACCAAGATCTCCTCCTAAGCCTCACAAAGTCTCAGCTTTGTGTTTTTCCCATCCAGTTTGATTGGAATGTTAGTTAAGTTGTGGATTTGCATTTTCTCTAATTTTACATTTTCTGAACCTTCTGGTAGGGTAATGTCATAGTTACTCTGAAATCACCTTCAGAGAACTTGTCCTACATCTTATAACACTGTACATCATTACAAGCCAAAACCCAAGAGCTGATGAAGCACAGGAGCTGTATAGATATTTCTTATTCACCTCTCAGAAAATACTTTTTCTTTCTTGGTTTGTGGTAGATTAAATGCAGGTCTGCTGTTTTCTTAGGAGTTCTGACTGGTTAATCCCACTGTTCTGAGTACACTATTATTTTCTCACGTCTACGAGATGGAAGTTGCCTGCTAACTAAATATGGAGATAAGCCAAATACTTTTTCTCAAGGATATTTCCATTGGCCTCCAGCCTCAGCCTGTCACTTCACTCCCACTTCTTTCCTCATAAAAAATGGCCAGTGCTTCCATAAGCATTGAAATGTTACCGACTGTCTTCCAGGCTGCAGGCAACCAAGCAACCATCTAGCACAGGTAGAGAACGTGTCCGTGGTGCCGCCACTTCAATCCAGGCCTTTTATTCGGAAAAAGTCTCTTTTCCTTCCTGTTGCTAGAGAGCAAAAAGACCATTATCCTGGGCTCACAAAAATGTTGAAGAAACATTTCAGAAAGGGTTGCTTCACCACTGTAGCGCAGCATACGACAGCACAACTCGCGCTCTGCTGCAGTTCAGGTGGTGGCGTGTGTTTTCGGAAGTGGCAAGAGCAGTAATCCCTTTAACCAGTACAGTGACCACACCTGAACAAGGACCGTGTCTCGGAGATCCTGCGACAACTCATTTCCCAAAAGGGTTTTTTGGCCTTTCCTACCACACGATTTCATAGAATGCATGGAAGACCACGTAATTCCTTTTTACTATTTTTCAGCTAGAAACTGAATGAGAATAAAGGACCTTTTAAGTAATTAATCGGCAATGCTCTTGGCCGCCCTCCAACACGGAACACGCCCCCCCTCCCCTTTCTCACAGCCGGGCTCCCGCAGGACGGGGAGCGGGAGTCCATCCCAAGACTGACAAAGGGGCTCTGTTTCTCACACGCTCTGCGTTTCAGCAATGCCCGTCTCCTCGCCCAAGGCCACATTGTACAATCAGTCTTCATTTCCAACTTATCTCCTCTTCCTTTCCGACTTATCCCCTCTTCATTCGTCTGTGACTCCCTCACCCTCCCTTCTGCGGGGGCCCTCTTGGCCTGTGGCTCAGCCCCGCTCCGCCGGCACCCCGGGAAGGGCTACGCCGAGGTGCGGAGCCAGGCACCGCTGCTGCTCTGGGATCCAGCCTCGCGTGCGGGGCAGCAATTCCTGCGTGACCGGCTGCCCGGCGTGCTCATGGCCGGAAACGGGAACTGGGCTTGGATGGCACACGCTGCCCAGAAACGAAACTAGCGGCCCTTATGCCAATAGTGCTATTTATAGGGACTACAGCTGGTTTATTTTTTTAGATCAAAGACTTCAGGATTTTGTCTTGGGCTAAAAGTAACCCCCAAAAATTTGTTCGCAATGAGAAAAGGCAGGAACGTTGTTTAATGTTATTCTCCATCAAGGTTTGGGTACACAGAGCTACCCCAATGCTGGTCCTAAAACTTTACCCCCAAAAACCGGTCCTACAAATCTCACCACTTCCATTCCACCAAAGTTATCTTTCCCGTTGGGTTTTTTTCCCCTTGTTGGGTTTTTCCATTCTCCCGTAACATGTGGCCGTTGCCACCAGCTCGTCGCTGCTGCTCGGCGTCGCCTTCGCGCTGCGGGACGTGCGAGGGCGCGGCCGCCCTGTGAGGAGCGACGCCGCCCGCCCCCTCCCCCCCGCCAGGCCCGGCCCGTCCGGCGGCCG
>VZSF01009295.1:52347-67329 GCA_013398295.1 Chionis minor | reverse complement strand
TGGGCCTGGGGCAGGGCGGGTGGAGGCACGAACCGGCGGCGCTCGGCTGGCGGCCCCTGAGGCGCCGGGAAGTGCGTTCGCCCGCGGGGAGCCGGGCCCGAGCCGGGGCTGCCGCGGGCAGAGGCCGCCCGAGCATGGGGCCCGGGGGCGCGGCTGACCCGCCTGTGCCCGCAGCAGCAAGACGATGAGGACGGGGAGGGAGAGGACGATGCCGAGGTGCAGCAGGAGTGCCTGAAGAAGTTTTCAACCCCAGACTACATAATGGAGCCGTCCATATTTAACACGTTGAAGAGGTGAGGAGTGGAACCTCCCGGCTGTTACCGTGCGAGGTGCCGGTAGCGCGGGTAGGGCCTGTATCAAGTGGACAAGGGGGAACGGCTTTAAACTAAAAGAGGGGAGATTGAGGTGAGATACTGGGCAGAATTCCTGGCTGTGCGGGTGGGGAGCCCCTGGCCGGGGCTGCCCCGAGCAGCTGCCCCATCCCTGGAGGTTCAAGGCCAGGTTGGACGGGGCTGGGAGCAGCCTGGCCCGGCGGGAGGTGTCCCTGCCCAGGGCAGGGGGTGGCACCGGGTGGCCTTTCAGGTCCCTCCCAACCCAAACCATCTCTGCCGTGATTCTCTGCAGTGTCGCCACTTTGTATGGAAGTGTGGGTGAAAATGATGCTGTTGGTTTCCCATTGTTTAGAGTTCAGTTGTGCTTTGGGGTTGTTTTTTTTTGACAAGACTTTCAAATAGTTCTCTTCCAATCCTTTCACCAGATATTTCCAAGCAGGAGGTTCTCCAGAGAATGTTATCCAGCTCCTCTCTGAAAACTACACCGCCGTGGCACAGACTGTGAATTTGCTGGCAGAGTGGCTCATTCAAACAGGTACGACAGGCAATACAGTATAATTTGGGTCTGTAGTCTTTCTTTTGTCAGAAATATCTGAATTAGTGACAAATTTGATCATACTCAGGAAGTGGATCGTTATTGTCATCCTGTGTGTGACTAAAGTCTTTATAATAATACATTTATTCTGCTCAGAGAGTAAGTGAAGTAATCTCTTAATGAACATTTTGTAATGCCCACAAACTCTTATAAAGGGTAACGTAGTTGAAACAACTGCCTAAACTATAGTGTCTTTCTGTTTTCATGGGCAAGGGGACTGTTTCGTACCCTTGTGTTAGCAATATTTGATAGTAGTATTATATAAATAATATTGAAAAACAATTACCTTATTACTCGTTACTGTTCCCTTTCAGTGGATCAGTGGTTAGATGGAAGGTTCTCATGGATGCCTGTATTCTCCGAGACAATAATTCCGTATTGCCAGGCTGCTTCTGAAGTCTTCAGCACCCTCTTGCAAGACGTAGAATGGTTTAGGTTGGAAGGGACCTTAAAGATCATCTAGTTCCAACGTTTAGCATTATCTTGTGGTATCTTTGTGCGTAGCTAGTATAAATTTTTGTTTGCAAATTACCAGAATTATTATACTCTGATCTCAGAGATTTAGAACTACTTATTACTACTCTGGGTGTTGTTTTGTAGTATACTGTCAAAGCTGCTGGTAGCCAATATATTAAAAGGATGGACCTTAGTCTGTAGTAAGGTGGGTTTCAGCCCCAGCCCTGGTAATCCCCTTTGTGTTGAAGGGGGGCGCGTTTTGGCATTGCAGCCGGTAACAGTCTCGTGAGGTGACTGGCCTTGCTGTTTGCCTGACTGGTGAGGAGAGCGAGAGGAGGACTAGTGTAACCTGCCTGTGACGCTGAACAGTTTGCATTTAGGAAAAAAAGATAGAGAATCTCTAAGTCTGTTTAATTTTGGCTTGATAGTAGAACTGATGGCTCTCATCTTCTGCTGACAGATTTCTGAGTAGTTTCTGTTCTTACTGAAAAATTTAAGATGTTGCTGCTATGTTTGATTGGGTTGTATCTGCCAAGTGTTTTGTTCCTTCTATGCAGGTGTTGAGCCATTGCAAGTGCAGGAGACTGTAGAAAACCATTTAAAGAGCTTACTTATCAAGCATTTTGACCCTCGGAAAGCAGATTCCATCTTTACGGAGGAAGGAGAGGTGTGCATGGAATCGTGTCGCTGTCTTTACACGGGTGGATCCTACATAGACACCTTCATCTGATGGAGTAGTAGATGGTGGGGGAAGGGAAATTGCATCTTCAGAGCTCCTTGGTTAAGAAACAACTGGTTTCAGAAAACTGACTGTGTCTCACTGGAGTCCTCAGCGGCTTAGAGAACTTACAAACTTTGACTGCATCCTCCTTTGTAATAACGTCCTGTGTAACAACTCGCGGGGCTCCTGAGAGGTAAAAGGTTTATTTTTAATGATCTTGACAACTAGATATTCTTACACTTCTCTCTGATCTTTCCAGACTCCAGCCTGGCTTGAGCAAATGATAGCACATACTACGTGGAGAGATCTCTTTTACAAGCTGGCAGAAGCCCATCCCGACTGTTTAATGCTTAATTTTACTGTTAAGGTAGTATACTCGAGTCAACGAAATGAGAATATCCATAAAGGGCTAATTGTTCTGGCATCAAATATTGGCTGTGATCTTGCCTGTTCCTGCATAATACTGCTTATTCAAACTCAGAACATTACAAATACGTATTGGTGGGGGGAATCGCATTACAGGTTGCAAGTAGTAAGTGTAGTTTCCTGGTTTGGAGTACTGCTTTTTGAGGGGTTTTGTTTTGGTTTGTTGTGTTTTTTTTATCATTGTGTTTTGTGGGGTTTTTTTCTTCTTTGATCTGTATTTGGAAATTCTGGATGTCTGGTGCAGTGGAACATTTCAGTCAGTTTTGTGTGGTTTTTTGACAGAGAAAGAATGTTGTGATATATCTTGGTGTGGTCTGAAGTATTCGTATATTGTTATGGTTTACTTTCTTTTTGCTGCACCTTTATCAGTTTCCTTTTCTGTAGTCTAAAAGACGAACATGAATTTCAGCAAGTGTATGCAGAGGGGAATCTTACATTATGTGTGTTCTTCTAGACTGCTTAGGATATCTGAAATAGAAATGTTAAATAATACACGTTTTCTGTGATGTTTTTTGGTTTTATAGCTTATATCTGATGCTGGATATCAAGGGGAAATAACCAGTGTTTCAACAGCATGTCAGCAACTGGAAGTATTTTCCAGAGTCCTGCGTACATCTCTGGCAACAATTTTAGATGGAGGAGAAGAAAATCTTGAAAAAAACCTCCCTGAGTTTGCTGTAAGTTTCTTTTCCTTTTTATGTGGAAAGAAAATCATTGCAGGATTGTAGAGAATCTTGACGTCTTATCAAGTCTTACAAAATCTTATGAAGAGGAGGTATATTCAAGTTGAAAAATAGAAATTTATACTTTTTGATCAGTCTGTGACAAAGAATTCCTTGGGTTGCTAATGTGACACTTCTTATATTTATTAAATGGCTTGTAAAAAGGTGAAGGTAGAACCGTTGTCTCTCACATTTAATGCAGGATCTAAAGATCAGTCTAGTTAGTCCCCTGGCAAATTAAAATAATTCTTCTATCATCCACGTCAGTGTGAAAGTTGCCATCTGAATCAACCCAGCGTATGTTCTGTGTTGTGAAACAGCACATGGATGTTTGGATGGCTTTTGCACTTCTCTTACTTCTTAAATATTGCAGAGGAAGTACTGAGTGTACGTAGGATAGAATGTCCTCTCAATTCTGGCATTTAAGAAACAAAGTTCTCAATGTAGCCATCTCTTCTTGCATGATATCAATGCATAGTGATACTGTGCTTTTCTGTACTTTCTTCTTGGCTGTTGGGTTTTTGGTTTTCTTGTGAAGTTTGTGTGTTGGGTTTGGTTTTTTTCCTTTAATTAGTGGACTTCAATGAAATTTTTGCTATTACAGCAACGTAATCACAGAGAAACATGCTTGCATGTTTCTTGTTGACTGGTGATATTTTTGATGTGTGCTTTCACAGAAGATGGTATGCCATGGAGAACACACTTATCTTTTTGCTCAATCTATGATGTCCATATTAGCTCAGGAAGAGCAAGGAGGGTCTGCCGTCAGACGGATCGCTCAGGAGGTTCAGCGATACGCTCATGAAAAGTAAGTGACAGTTATATTATTAGTGAAATGTAAGTCACTGGAATTTGTAAACTGCTGTCTCTGCTTATTCTTGATTGCCTTTTACCAGCAAAAGAAGAATTCTTAGCTGCAAGAGAGCAGTTCTTGTAGCAAGATCCATAAAGCAACAGAAAAGTTCAATGTCATGTGCTGGGAGACCTGAAATAAGAAGAGCAAAGAATTGGAATAAATTATCATTCTACGAATATTTTAGAAACAAACAAGGGAAATCCAGGCCTATTTCTGTAATTACCTGGGATGAGGGGTTCTGCCCTAAGGGATTACATGTTGTAGGAAGTGCCCCGTTGAGTCGGTGAGGCTAAAACTAAAATGTCCGCATGAACAAGCTGTTCTGTATGTTTGTTTGCTCTCCGTCTAGAGGCCACGATGCTAGTCAGATCACTCTAGCGTTGGGTACTGCAGCCTCCTATCCTCGAGCGTGTCAGGCTCTTGGCGCGATGTTGTCCAAAGGAGCTCTGAATCCAGCAGATATCACTGTCCTGTTCAAAATGTTTACCAGCATGGACCCACCTCCAGTAGAACTGGTTAGTAGTTGTCTTTGTGTAACGTCTGAAGCTTCAGTAGCATTCAGAACTACGAGGTCGTGTGGGGCTAAGGGCTGTATCGACACGGAAGTTAGCACTCAGACTCATCCCTCTCTAACTTTAAGCAATGTCTAACATGTGAAGCTACTGCTTGTATTCTATTTCACCTTAACTTGTTGATTGATTTTTATTTTTTTTTTAATTTATCATTCCAAGTTGTCTTTTTACATATAATTAAATTCATTAAAGAACTTCTCAACAGGAGGTAAAAATGGCAAGGAATTAACAAAAAACCAAAAAATGATTAAAAAACCCACCCAGTTTGGCAGTTTGTTGTAAGCAGACCTAATCGGCATATTTCACTTTCTCGCTGCCTTGTTCTAACTTGGGTTCTGGTAACAATTGGTGACATTTAGATACTTTAGCAATATAGTCTGTAACTCTGTTGTTTCTTTTTTTTTTTTTTTGGTCACAAGTTTGTGTCTCTTCAGAAAACTGTCTAACCTACTCCCAAGGGGGAATGTGTTATATCTCGTTCTATGCAAAGTATATCAGATGCTGGATTTTTAGTCAGCTCTCATCATTCTCAGGCTCTAAATCATTCATTTTCTTCACAGATTCGAGTACCTGCCTTTCTGGACCTCTTCATGCAGTCATTATTTAAGCCAGGTGCTAAGATCAACCAGGACCACAAACATAAATACATCCACATACTGGCATATGCAGCTAGTGTAGTGGAGATGTGGAAAAAGGTAACGTTCAGTCTGTGAATAACACTGGTTTTGCCTGCGGTAGCCTGACTGTGCTGAGGAAAACATATGGTCATGAAGCTGCTCAGTTTAAAACAATGTATTCGGTTTGATTTACTTATTTTAATATGAAATGTTTTTGGTTTCAACTGAAGTTAAAATGTAGATCCGGATGAGTGAATAGTACTATAAAAGTCTGAGTGCACTGAGTATTTTTGCTGTCTTCCCCCACCTCCCCCCAAAAGTTGTCAGCAGCGGTCCTCTGCTTTTTCAGAGGAAGAGGAGATTAATTCTATGAGGTGGGTAAAGTAATTCTTAGGGAATTAAAGCAAACATCTTTGTACTTCAGCTCATTGATAATCAGTTCTTACGAAACTTGTATTTGAGTGTAAATTTTGAGAAACATGATGTAATCTTACGCTTGTCTCAGGCTACAATTCCTTTCCTTAAATAGCCAAAGGCGTCCTGTAAATTCATGACTCTTGCATTCAAACTTTGCAATTTTTCAGAACAAGAGGGTCAGCATAAACAAGGATGAACTCAAGTCGACTTCAAAGGCCATTGAAACTGTTCACAATCTGTGTTGCAATGAGAACAAAGGAGCATCAGAGTTGGTTGCAGAACTGAGCACTCTCTATCAGTGCATCAGGTGAGCAGAGACTGGTCCCAAGCTTCAGTTGTTGGAAGGAAAGTAGTATTTAGGAGAGGCAGCACTGCTAAAGGGAAATGCCTTTGTGGGCTGCTCTGTGACAACATCCTACCTGTAGAATATGTGAAGTTTTGGTCTGAAAGCGACTTTCAAAATTGTACATCTGACTATTTGGAATCTCTCATGAGGACATAAATTCTGGCTCCCATAGACAGCTTGTCCTCCTTGTGTCACAGAAAGTTCTTTTCTCTGCCAGTGGAAAAAGGTGACGGGCTACTTTGCCTAACAACAGTATGTCCTTTCCTCTCCTCTTTAAAGTACGAAATAGCAGGTATTGAATAAACTGAAACAAAGTTGGAGTGTACGTGAATTGTTGCCTATTTTTGTGTGTTCTGTGCTGAGCAGGGAGTGTCTCTGTAGAAAGAACTTTCTTCCAGCCTCTCTCTGTACCACCCCCCGCCCCCTTTTCTCAATGAAAGCTACTCTTGGTGTGCCAGCAGCTTTTCAAGCAGAACTTTTTAAGTTTTATGAATTCTGCTGTAAGTTAAACTGAAACTGTAGCAACCATTAGAATATACAGAAAAATTATTACTTTTTATTTATTTACTGGGAGTTTTTGTTGGGTTGGTTTTTGTTGGGTTGGTTTGGTTTGGTTTTTATGCTCCTGGGCTAAAGTGATCTCTCTTTCTGTAGGTTCCCAGTGGTGGCAATGGGTGTATTAAAGTGGGTGGATTGGACAGTGTCAGAGCCACGATACTTCCAACTGCAGACTGATCACACCCCAGTTCATCTGGCATTACTGGATGAGGTAAAAGCATATATAAAACCTTGCTGGAGGGTAAATCAGTATTGACGCTTGTAGCTGGAAGTATGTCCAGTTCACTGAACACCTGTCACTTACACTAAGTCAGTAAATACAGAGATGAATCTGTTTCTATTCAGAGTTAATTTTTGTCATCACACTAGGAGAACTTAAGCATCAAAGAAAGAAACAGTGGAATACTTTTTCGAAAAGAATTTACGTCTTGCACTGACCATCAATTTAAAAACAATGCACCGGTTTTTATTAGATGAGTTTACGTTGAAGTTCTGAGGATCTAACTTCCCTGTCTTGTCTGCAGATCAGCACGTGCCATCAGCTGCTTCATCCCCAAGTTCTACAACTTCTTGTCAAGCTCTTTGAAACAGAGCATTCGCAGCTTGATGTAATGGAGCAGGTGATTCTCAAAGGATTTGGTATTTGTGTTCCTTCGTGTTAGTTGCGCTTATTCAAGATAACGGCTTTCGCTGTCACAGCAGTTAGGATGCGGTTGTGGTTAAAAACTCACGTAGCAGATGCTGAATCAGTAAGAATGAACAACAGAAATTGCACCCTTCCAAGGGGAAGTCCTAATCTGTTGGTTCTTCCCTCCCCGCGCCATCAGCTGGAACTGAAGAAGACTCTCTTGGATAGAATGGTGCACTTACTGAGCCGAGGATACGTCCTGCCCGTTGTCAGCTATATCCGCAAATGCCTGGAGAAGCTGGATACGGATATCTCTCTCATCAGATACTTTGTTACAGAGGTCAGCAGCACAAATTGTGTTTACTAACATCTAGAAGTAAACTCTACTATCAGTTGTATGTGTTTGGGTATTAAATCAGCTTGCCTCAGATTCAAAAATATTTCAAGACGGAAGATTGGATTCTGAGCAATGTGTGTAATACCAGTATTCACTAGGATGTGACTTAGCCCTGCTGACTCCTGACAGTATTGGCACACTGGATAGAGTACCACAGGGATACAGAATTAATTACTGTATGGAGAACAAGAGGTCTTGGGTGCAGCTGCCGGTGTGCTTTCCAGACTAGTATTCTGCATGAAATACTGTTCTTACTACCCCTCTTAACCGGAAGAATAATCCATTTTTGTCTGCTCTTTCAGGTGCTGGATGTGATTGCTCCTCCATATACCTCCGACTTTGTACAGCTTTTTCTTCCAATCTTGGAAAATGAAAGTATTGCCGGTACTATTAAAACAGAAGGTGAACATGATCCTGTCACTGAGTTTATAGGTAAGTCATGTTTACTCCTTACATACCTGCTTCCTTTGTATTTGTTAGAATTTGCAAATAACGTTTAGGAGGATTGCTGAAAATAGGAATGCTTGCCAGATACATATTCTCACAGATAACTTCCCTTTTAGGGGCCTGTGTTGAGCAATTTTCCTTTCATCAAGAATCTCTGGCTAGTAGTGAGGAACTTGGAGACAAATACTGGTTTTTGAGAACTAGCACTGTAGTGAGGATAGGAGTGTATGAGACCACTTGCTTTCCTGTTCTAAAACAAAAACATCTGTTCAGACCCTAAAATCCTAATTATTTACATAACGCAGAAATCCACATGCAAACAGACAAAGTGGAGTAATGTATTGAACACTTTTTTTTTCTTCTTTTAAGCTCACTGCAAATCTAACTTTATTATGATGAACTAAGCAGTGGAAAATACCAAGAAAGCAGAGCACGTCATTACTACTTTGCCATACTCTCCACCAGTGAGGTTTGCAGCAGAAAAACAAAACGACAAACAAAACCAACCCGAAAACTAAAACAACAAAACCAACAAACCTAAAACTGGGAAGAAAGGGCAGAAGAGCATTTGATTGACTTGCCTGGTGACCTTGAGCTTCGTATTGGAGGACTGTTAAGGTATTTTGGAAAATGGAGTAATGCTGAAGGATTTTCTGTTGTTACACGAATTGGTATAAATCTGAATATTCTGAAGGGAATAGCAGGAGAGAAAGAGATTTATTTCAAATAATGTTATGTCGGTTACTTGCAGAATTTTGTCAGTGATTCACTGTGTAATATACAAAACCTGAAGAATGGGGAAGGTAGCTCCTACATAAACCACTTTGCACGGTTCTCTGAAGACCAGATCTTGAATGCTCTAGGTTTTGTTGTTGAGTTGTTTAAAAAAAAAAAAAAATTTGTGCAAGTAGCTCTGTGCTGCAGAGAAGCCACAATGCCTCTTTCTCACCTCTGCATTATATTAGAATTCTAAATATCCTATATATTTACTGCTGCGAAAAAACTGTGTTGTGTAAAACCAGTGGAGTTTTAACAATCGAGGTTAGTTTTGTATTAACAGATGAATCCTACGTGAGCGTGTTATCTTTAAGAATCTATTTTTTGTTAAATAGATGCATCAAGTGTTACTGGTAAGTTTCATTACCATGTCAGAATTCTACTGCTGTCCAAAAATATGAATGTGTGTGGAAATTTCATTACTGCTTGTTGTGGCTTAGTTTTTATACTTATCTCTACTCTGTCCTGGTTGATGCCAAACAGTGGGGGATATACCCAAGAGTATAACTTACCTTGAAATAAAGGGTTTTCTCTTTTCCAGAGATTTCTGTTGAAGTTTCATTAAGACCACTCTTTTTGTTCATTGGCCTGGATTTCTCTATGTGCAGACAAATAAACTGTTTCTTTACAAGTAAAGAGGGGTATGGCCAAGCCCATCGTGCGTTTCCAAGCACACCTGTTTTCTGAATAGCCTGCTTTCTAAAAGACAGTGACACTGAATGTAAATCATTCCATCTGAATGTAAATTTATAAAGGAAATCCCTTTATTCCTCTCTGTTGGTGGTTCGTGGATGGTAACTCCAAGCTACTGTGGTAGTTCTTGAGACAGCAGCCAATTCTTTATAAGAAGGAGCGGGTCTTCCCTGTCCTCGGCCAGTCTCTTCGCGTGCACAGGCCCCGGGGACTGAGCTTACCCCAACAGCCCTGCGCTCTGCTCAACTTCAAGTGTGGCCTGAAAAGGGCAAAACTTGTTTCTGCAGAAGCTGTTCTGAACTTCTTCGTGTATCTTTGAATAGAAGATGTACTGTCATTTCAGCTACCTCCCGCCATTTAAACATGCACGAGACCTACTTTTCATAGTATTTTAAGTAGAATTAGCGTACAACTTTGGCTTTTTGTAGCCCCTGACTTCCTTTCTTTGTAAGGCGAATTGTTTCTGTAGTTCATTCCCCAGAGCTTCATCTTAGGATGCAGCCCTGCCTCAGGTATCATGTTTTCGTGGTAAATCAAGAGCAGTTTGTTCCAGTGACCGTTGCAAATTTACTAACTGTTTACACAAGGTGTACTTCTGCTTTCCTCTGTGTTCAAGCTTGGTATCGCTTCCTCTAAACGCTCGAGTTCCTCTGCATTTATCCACGTAGATCATTTTTAACTAGTTAAAAGTTCCGTGATGCTGCCATCAGTACCGTCATACTACCCTGTTCTCTCTCAGTGGAGCTTCAGTTGCAGCAGGCGCTGCAGCTTGGCAGAATTAATCCCCACTGGTGCTATGGAGTTGTCGCTTTGCTATGGTAAAGCAAAACCAAGGAGACAGATGGAATTCTGTCTTTTGCCTGGATGCTTCCTTACAGCTTGTATCGTAACCTCCAGAGTGGGCAGAGGTAGTGCGACGTCACTTGAATTGTTGTTTGAGCCATCGTAGTGACTGGTGTCGACCAGCCCTTTCACAAGAATCCCGAAAAAGCAGTACCATCCTGGGGCAGCCAATCTGCAACGTGAGACTGCTTCTTCAGTACAACTGTAGAAGATGGCCAAAACCATGTATTAATAAGCTCTTACAATACACATACAGTCACACAAGAGAAGTCCATTTATTAAATGCAGTTAACGATGCTAGTTAGTAACATTTGATATGGCACTGATTCGCCACTTAGTGATTGGCTCAGTTTTAAGGAAGAGAATTTGCTACCTTTCTTCAAATTAGTGAAGAGTGCTGGCTTGTGGCAATTTGTACTTTGCTTCTTTAGGAGAAAAATGGCACAGCCAATCAATCACATATAAAAGCAAGGAATTTGAGCAAAGATGAGACTAATTAACTAAGAAGTGTTTAGACTTTGTCTTTTGATCAAAGTAATTCCTCATACCATTTTGGTTGGATAAAAGCAAGTCCATTATATGAGACTTCCAACAACGCTGTTTCAGCAGGAGGCCAAGGAAACAGGGGATTTAGTTTTTTGAATACATCGTGTCCAGACTTAGCTCTGTTTTTTCACCTGCATCATTGAGAGATGACACTTGCTCAGTACTGTTAGAGAATTTAATATAAGCTCTAGACCCAAATATTGAGTACACTTTTTCCTTCCCAGTATGTCTACATGATTCGTATTTTTAAAAATATCCAGAGATTTGCATATACAGTTTCTGTGATTAAGTCAGTATGATTTAAATACTGTGCATCAAGGCAGACAACTTTTTCATAGGGAAATGACTTTTTTATAAAGTTTTAAATTATGTAAAGGCAGCTTTTTTATTTATTTTACTTTGGAGACATTGTGTGTTGCTAGTTTTGCAGAACTGCCTGATGGTGTTGAACTGTGGAAGAGTTTTAGACTACTACTCAAAGAGAAAAAGGTTGTGCTGGGAAGCTTCCAAACAAAGTAGTTCCTAAACAGAAAGATGTACAACACAGAATCAAGGAAGTATGACATCTCCGTATGCACAGTCCTCTTCAATAGCAAGGTTGTAGTCTGCTCCTCTTCCACCTTTATATGCACTCGTCACAATTCTCAGCCACCCTCTTTCACCCTGTAAGGAATTCAGTTGCATGGTGAATTAGAAGACGTAACTATAGAAAATGTACGCTATTGAGTCTGTTCTGTCTTCCACGTGTGAATGGCTTATAAGCGAATCTAGGAATTCTGGAGAATTGTAACGCTGGGTTCCCTGGGGCAGTCTGCTCTGGAGAGTTTACATCCCCCTCATCTACTCCAGCTCTGTGGCTTCATTTTTGTCGGCAACTAACACTAATTTATAGTTGCCCATAACAGGAGCTGCATGTCCATGGAAGGGCAGCATTTGGGACTGGGTTGATATTACTCAAGTAACTTTGCCTGAATATCCTTGTCTTCAGATTAGTTAGGATTCGTTTTTTTAATTGCTAGTCTAGCTCAAAGAAAGTTTTGCTTTTCCTATCCACAGGCTAGCTTTGCAGCTTCCTCTCTGCAAGTGAAAAACTCCACCTTTCCTCTAAAGTCATGCTGCAAACGTGTTTGTTGCCGTGTTTCCTTACCCAGGGTTCACCCCACGAGTTACGAACAATCCAGTATTCTGTTCCATTTTCTACGCCCCAGCCAGCCACAGACACAATGTGATTCACCACAGGCGAAGGGTTGTACTCTGTATAGAGTCCTCCAGTGTAAGCGTCCAGCTTTTCAGTAGCCATTATGCCGCAGCTGTAATAAAAACAGAGAAGGGTTTTTTACACAAGGGGGATCAGGGCAGGGGCCTGGCTAAAAACCCAACTGGATTTCTTGCATTTTGACTTCGTTTATCTATAAACAAGCTAAAGGCTGTGTACAAGTGCAGAGCTGCCAACAGCTGCCAGATGGAGAAGTACACTTCAGTCATTAGACTGAGTTTCAAGTATTTCAGTCCCTATATTACTAGTAGATAAACACTTTCTTTCTACCATTCAAGATTTCTTTTTTACCTAATTGGTCCATTAGCATAGATCTCCGCCATCATCTTTTCTCTTCCACTGACAGATCCGTAGTCAGCAACTTTCCAGAGAGTGTAGTTCTTTATCACGTGGCATTCTCCAAAAGTGACACAAGTTCCACACTGGTTAAACTTCTTACACTCTACAAAATAAAAGTGAGATTATCGCTGCAACAGAATGCTTTTCTTGAGTGAACTAATGATGTGAAGCTAAGCTTGCTTTCTTTTCCCTTTTAACTTACTTATTTTAACTAATAACTTTAAGAGTAATTACTGATAACGCACTCTCTCTGGCGAACTAAATTCCTTTCTGGAAACCTCACTGGAATCGCTAGTTACTATTTTTCACTTCACAGGCCTAAGCACTTTGATGAGGAAGTGTTTCAGATGTGCTTCTCTATAGATACAGAAACTATTCCAGTCATACATCACCGCACAAAAGTTACATTTCTCCTTTGTTTAGCTTAAGGTGACACTTGCAAATATTTTAGTACATTAGAGATTGTATATCAGACTTAAGAGATTAAGTTAAAACAATTTAGCTGTGCAGACTCGTCTGGGCTTGATTTAATGCTATGCTGTCTGGCTGGAGTAAAGAGAGACACACGGGCCTGTAAAGAAAACCCGTTCTGTCAGTCAAACAGCAGGTACTACACAAAGGTACTACGCAAAGGCAGGAACCAGTGCACTGAAAACCCAAGAAACCTTTTTTTATATATATATTTTTATATATATATATATATATATATATAAAAGATCTGCTAAACCTGGGATGAAGCCTGACAGCAAAGCAAATCGGCATCATACTTTGATCCTTAGCTTGGTAGTTGTTGCAGGTCTCATCTGGAATGCCATGGTCATGGGCGTACTTCCAGACGCCGGAGTGGTCTCCGCCTTCGCAGGATCCTGCGTCAGCACAGTCGATGACGTTCTGAACAGAGAGGTAGGCGGAAGGCCACGCGCCTTTTCTCTTTATGTTGATTCGATCTGTAAGAATAAGAAATGGGGGGTGTTAGTGGAATATGTGGGTGGTTACATCTCACAACTGGTGTTAAAACTCCCCCTCCACTGAACCTGCCACTGGTTGCAGGCAACAGTACCTGTGGTTGGAAAAGCCCCCGCTGTCGGCAGTAGGGCACGCAGCATGACCTAACTCAAACCGGCAGGCTGAGCTATTAGCGTGGGTTTCCATTAGAAGTTTTTTCCATTAAAAACTGAGCAAAAATACGCAGATAACTAAGTTCTGTTTAAAGCCTTCAAGTGCCCTAGACTTCTTTTAATCCACGTCACAGCTTCTGAGAACTTCCAGATCTGTTTCTGGCTTTGACTGCAAAGAGTTTTCAAATATATGTCATAAAGCCACCTCTCACTAGCCTCTTTTAGAGGAGTAAAGATTTATGCATAAACCCATGCGGTCACAAGCCCACGCGGCCCAGGGCTCTGGCTCCAAGAGACAGTCTTCACAAGCTTACAGCAAGGAAAAGCTTTCAGAAGTACATCCTCGCTGTTACTCTGCCATCTAGACAGGAGTCGCTGCCCTGCTGCATTATTTTGTCAGGAACAACCAGCTTACATGGCAGAAAAGCGTCCCAATAAGTATTTATAAACTGCTGCTCCCAGTGCATTAACAGCCTTAACGGATGTCGCGGCAGTACTTTCAATCCTATTAGTACTAACACCACTCAGCTGAACTTGGCAGGACCGGGAGGCATTATCCCGGTCTGCTCTTCCAGCAACAAGGGGAGGAATGAATGCTTTAATTATTCACAGCAGTTAAGAAACAGTATCCTGATTTTTAAAACCAACCTTTTATACTTTTAAAGATGCACATATTGACATTCCTACGTATACAGTTAAGCTCTAGCCAAAGCTGTATAGTTAAGAAGTATTTTACCTATCCTAGTACTTCACTACATCGTGGCAGGTTTCATACATGGCTACAGTCTCGCGCTGCTCTTAGGAGATCCTTCTCTTAACAGATCCCGCCAGATTCCCGCTGCCTGCTCCCACCCGCGCTGTCTTCCCGTTCCTGCACAATTCCCTCCGCTTCTCCTTCAGGTAATCCTCTTCCAGCCTCCCTCTGCGCTGCTGCTGTGCGTGTTACTGTCGCATGCAAATCTGCACGGAGTCTCTCTGGGGAAAATGTCTCTCCGACCACAGCAAACCCCCACTTCCCCTTTCCCGAGAAACGGGCTGCGGGAGGGACGCGCTGCAAGGGCTCTGTCCCGGAGCTGGGCGGTGGCGCCGTCTGAAGCCGGGGCTCCTGCAGCGGCCGGCCCGGCCCGCCCGAGGCCGCCGCTCGGTTCCTCACCTGGGGAGGCCGGGGTACCGGGAGGAGGGAGCCGCGGTAACGGGTTTTGCCGCTGCCGCCGCTCCAAAAGGCGGTTCCCAGCCGGGCCCGGGGCGGGGAGCGCGTTCCCCCGCGAGCGGCTGCGGGGCGCTGCCGGCCGCGCCCCCT
>VZSF01009295.1:27373-42359 GCA_013398295.1 Chionis minor | reverse complement strand
CCGCCCGCCCCGCGCCCCGGCCGCTGCCGCCCGGCCGGCGAGTGGCCCGAGGCGCCCCCGGCGCGCGTACCTGAGCCCGGCCTGCCGCCAGTACGCCACCATGGCTGCCCGCCGCCCCGCTCCAGCAAGGTCAGCGCCCGGCGGAAGGGGAAAGACTGCAGCCCTAGGTCTAGCCAATCATCAAGCAGGATCGACCCCTTCGCCAATCGGAATCCGAATTACCTCAGGGACGCTGACCAATGGCAATTGCGCAGTCCCCGCTCGTCACCAGCACTCTGCCGGAAGCCACCAATCAGAGGGCTGAACAAACCTGCCAGGCCCGCCCTCTGCTACCGGGAGCCGCCCAGGCCGGCCCCTCCGCCTCGGGCTGAGCACCGCCCGCCGCGGGGAGGGAGGTGGCGGCTGGGGGCTGCAGAGCAGCATCGCGCCGCGCCGCCGCGTTTCTCCCTCTTCGTCCGGTAGGAGCTGCCTGTTTGGGAAGGCCTCAGCCCCGCCTCCAGGTGTGGCCAGCTGCGGCCTGCCTCGGGGGTCCAGAAGAGCGGGGGGGGGGGGGGTGTGTGTGTGTGTGGATCTCCGTGATTCGGAGCCGGTAATTTGCCAGAAATACACCGCACGTCAATTAACTGAAGAACAGAAATTAAAGCCTGACTCTTCTGCGAGGCTAATGGCTAATTATAAAGCAATTATGTTAGTTATGCATTAACTCAGTCCTAAATAGTGCTGCTGTAACCTAAGAATCCGAGCAAGTGGTTAAAAGCCTGGGGCTTTTCACACTTAAGTCAGTTATCTTTACTCCTCCCTGCCATAAGTTCTTCGCTTTTTCTAGTTAAGACCGTAGACAACAGTTGAGTTTACAAGCATGTGGAGCCAGTGATTTCTATGGACACAGCCTGGCTGCAGTTTGGGGTCTTAGTTGTCTGTGCCATACTCGGAGTTCTGTCCCGTCGGACACGATGCCTTGGCACCCATTTGGATGTAAGCTGGTTACGCATACACCTGAAATTACATTCAGTCGTTTGCTCTAAACAAAATCATAGAAGGCAACATAGCAGACTAGAAGCCAGCATCATCTATCAATACTTGATAGAAAAATAGACAATTTTCCATATGTAATGAGCAGAAAGTTAGGAGAAGACCTGAGTCACGTTTGATGAGGAATCAATTTGGTTCTAATCTAACATTTGTGTAAATACTGAGGACAAAGGATTTAACAAGATTATGGATTGGGTTTTTATTAAATCGTTGCGCTTCAGTATGTATTCCTCTTCTGTCTATTCCTTCTGGCCAGAGCCAAACCGCATCATAAAATACGTAAGAATCCTCCAGAAGCCGTACAGGCCTGAGGGAGCGCTGCTGACTTCGGGCCCCTTTGCACAGAGGCTGTGTGTCTTCCTGCTGATTTCGGTATCTGTTGAAGTGCAAATCCCTGGGAATCACACAGTGATTCCACAGCACTATGCCGTGATATTGTCACTTGCAGTACATTGTTAAAGCACAGAGTAATTTTCAGCTTTATTAGAGCTCTCCCGTAGTCCAGTGCCATTGCAATGAACAATCCACACATTATCATGTCAGTATAGGTCTGCCAGAACGGAAAAAGCAACTGTTCACTAAGTATGTCGGTCCATGAGTCTCCATGACAGTAAGAGAAGATTGCCGATTAGTGTAATTAGTAAGAACACCGACCAGGAAGAAGGAGAGAAGATGGAAAAAATTTCCTGTCCTTAATTTGCCTATTTAGTCTGCCTATTGAGATTGCTGAAGAAGACTTTAGCAAGTGGCAGTTGAGCCGACATTTTTGAAAGTGGACATTTTGGGGTGCTACATTCCACCAGTTCCTCCCGTCTGGGCCAACAATTTGTGATTTTTTAAAAAATAATGGCTAAACAACTTTGCTCCTCTCGAATTTGGGGTTCATTTCTAAAATCCATGTATTACAATCTTACCTACTTAATTTTAAAAAAATAACAAATATAAATGAGGCAGAAAATAATTCTAATTTTATGTATTTCTTTCCTTATTTTTTGTGTGAGCCATTTTTAACCTAATTTTGACACAGATGTATATCAGAGCAACGCTTTCCAACATTTAAATCAATTAAAAAATATTTGTTATGACAATGCTTTTAGCACAGAAAGGGTCCCAGTGAGATGACACATACTTGAAGCAAAATGTACTTGTTTTCTAAAACCCCGCTATAACAACGATAACAAAAAGATACAAGGAAGCGCCAAAGATTTAAGGAAGCGCCTCTCTGCTACCTATGCAACACACTTGGTGCACCGCAAGTAAATGCAGTAGTTACGTATATCGATAAAGGGGATGTTATATACGAATTCTGTTTTAATGGTAACATCTGATGATTTGATCGGTAAAATAATCATCAATAAGATTATTTAAAGGCTCATGGGCAGCCCAGGCTTGGCAGAAAAAAATGACGCTAGCAGAGTTGAACACCTTTCTTCCAGCTACATGTCCCTCTATTCCCGCCCCATCCCTTCTCCAATTCCCTTTCCTACCCCTGTCTCTCACCTGCTCTTTTTCCCCACAGTTTTCCCACCACATCATCTCGTTGTGTACCTCCGTGTGACATCCCTCTGCCTGTAGTTCTGTGCAGTGCACTCAGATTTAATTCCATAAGGGAGATGTACAACTTGGATGCAATGGTTTGCACATTTAGCTCTATTTTCTATTTGTTGATCTTGAGAGATAAAAATTCAGTGTGAATGAAAAAATAAACTTTTGGGAGAGGTACCATGCTGAGACAGAATGGAAATTAGATCAGCCACAGAAATTGTGGTCTACAAAAATTCCAGAATATATATTGATGTTTATGCAGCTGTAAACAAGGCACCATTATAGATTTGTACGACCTGTTTTCATGCCCAATTCTGTTTAGATGCTAGGATATATTTGTAAAGCCCGAACCTCTGCTCAGATTAGAACTTTCAGAGACAGAACTTGTGAAAGATCATGTAAAGGAGGGAAGTTTCGAAAGCTGTAGAGGCTGCAGAGAGAAGCAGGGCTATGTTAAGAGGGTTAGATGCGGAGATCAAGAGAAGCTGAAGCGGTGCGATTAGCAGCATCCAGAAATGTGAGAGTGGATAGCTCTGGGGGAACTAGAGCTGTGAGATTAGAAATGTCCAAAGAAACCGAGGAAGTGACGGAAGATGCATCCCGAAAGGTGAGAGTGGAGACGTCCAGAAAGGGTGTAGAGATGACGTTGGAAACATCCTCAGAGGTTGATGAGGACAATTCAGAGGAGCCCTGAAACATGAAATAGTTAAAATTGGTGCGATCTAGTGATTCTGACAAGGCTGACGAGGTGTGCGCTGAGACACCTAGTGAGGATGGAGGGATTGTACAGGAAAAGTCCAAGGAAGCTGAGGAGGTGTGACTGGAGACATCTAGGGATGGTAAAGAAGTGAGACTGGAGAGGTCTAGAGAGGGTGAAGAAGTAGGACTGGAGAAATCTGAGGAGGGTATAGAGGTGAGACTTGAGAGATCTAAGGAGATTGAAGAACTGTCGCCAGAGAGATCCGGAGAGCCTGATGAAGTGAGACTTGATAGGTCCAGTGAAATTGAAGACGTGAAACTGGAGCGCTCCCAGGAATCGGAAGAGGTGAGGCTGGAGAGCTCTAAGGAGATTGAAGAGGAGGTACTGGAGAAGTCCGAAGAGGCTGAAGATGTGAGACTTGAAAGGTCCAGGGAAGATGAAGAAGTGCGACTGGAGAAGTCCACAGAGGATGAAGAGCTCAGACTGGATAAATCCCAAGAATCTGAAAGGGGGATTTTAAAAAGTTCCAAGGAGGCTGAAGTCTTGACACTGGAGGGGTCCAGGGAGGCCAAAAAAGTGAGACCAGGGAGGTCCAGGTAGATTGAAGAGATGACACTGAAAAGCCAAATAAAGCCACAGCATGACTGGTGTTAAATCAGAAGTATTTCAAACTAAAGATTTCTAATAACACACCAAAACAAAACAAAAAGACACAATGAACCCAAATAACATTACTTTTGAAAATAACTAAGCATACAGTTTTAATCTTTGTTTCTCTTAGCAGTTTCTCTTGATGCAGAAAGACTCTACTAATAAGAGCTCGCAGACTTGTTTAGAGTATTGCTCCTTCACAGAGGACCAGTACAGAAGTACAGGTACAGAATAGGACGTACAGTAGAGACAGTCGTCTGTCCGGGCATGTCTCTCCTTGTTCAGCCCCATTTTAGCACCTGTAGTAGTCTGACAAAGGATACCCTCCTGTCAAATGACATCTCCCTGTCCTGAAGGTCTGGAATAAAAGAATAGTTATGTATAGAATGGAAATTAAAATGTTTTTGTTCTTCTTTTTCAGATACTATAGGATATTCGGATACTAGGTTGCTTACTGGTTACGGAGAGAGATTTTTAAAAAATACACAGTTGTAAATGGCAACAAGTAAAACTGGGCCTCTGACTATAAAGGTATGAGGGATTATTTCCTCTTGATTCATAAAATCTAACTGAAAAATACGGATCTTCTTGATGACGCTAACAAAAATAGTAAAGAAAACAGTATTTTTCTCTGCAGTGTGTGCAGGATTTATTTTTGGAAGCTAGCAGTGTGCTAAACCGATTCCGTCACTAAGAAAGGCACATTTCAGCAACATCAGTTCTGCTTGTTTTTCAGATAAAAATAGGTTCTTATTTTATTTTGTACCTCTGGACATAAACCCTGTACTCTGATAGCGGTAATGTTTTTATTTGTGGTTAGTTTGAATTGTTTAATACAAATACTCTAAAGAGAAGTTCTGATAGAAGGCAGACATCTAATTAAAAAGGGAACAGTACAGCTTATATTTCAGTTTATAAAGGTGCATCTAATTATAGTGTGAGTAGGTCAAGAGGCTGATCTACAGCTGCCTTCTCTCATCTCGGGGCTGTGCTGCAAAGCAGAGAGTAGTTGGAACCTGCTGTTGTCTTTCCAGATGTAGACACAGGAACGCACAGCAAGTTTTTCACTCTTCACAAAATTAATTTCTAGACCAAGAAAGTGAAAGATACACACACACAGGAGGCTGCAGCTTCTCAGGTGAACACAGCCAAGGTTTGCCTGCGTTATTACACAACTAATGTCCAGATGCGTGTCTAATGGATTTAACATAATCACCATGGGTGGAACTCCCACTGAGGTCACCTCTTAACTGAAGCAGGTGTCTGCTGAACATGGACTGAAGTTGAAAGAAATGATCTCTTACTATGCAAATATTTAAATTGTGGGAATTTAGCACAACACAGAAATTACCAGACTAAAAAAAGCTGCTTATGTACCAATAATGAGACTTGACACAGTCCTTGAATATACTTCATATTTATTCTTAATGCATCTGTAATTTTAGAGCTCATGCAGCATGGTTCTATCAAGAGTACAATGTTTATAGATTAAAAGGCAAAACAAATGAATTCCTTTTAACATGCATAATTTGTGATGAAATTATAAGTTTGCTTGCTGACCTATATTAATAAAACAACAGAAATAATTAACCCCTGAAAACCACCACCTTTGCTATCGAAGAACACTCATTTTGTGACTGACTTCAATTTTCTTGAAAGATTCTCAAGTGTATTGTACAGGGGAAAACAAGTAATTATACAAAAGGCAAATTCCAATATAATGGAAAGCCAGTATCAACACGATTTCCAACAGGCTGTAAATTCCATCATCCCTTCACTATGCTCCTTCTGCCTTAATTTAAAATAGCAAAGTTATTGCATATTTTCCTATGATCTAACACTGCCAAGAATCATGGAATTACGGTCACTATTGTATAAAATGTACAGGTCAGTAATAATGCTTCCTACCTTTGATAGCTGTGGGTTTATCTCCTTTCTCTGCCTGTGTAAGCCATACTGGGCTATGCTGGTAAAGCTCGGCTGTTCTCTCTGCTGATGACCCTAATCTGTTCCACAGCAACTGGAAATCAAGCCATGCTGATGACAATACGGGTCATCTCCTGCTAAATCTCCTCTTGCCTAAGTACAGCACTCTGCACAGAGCGCCAGCACAAAAGAAACTCTGAAATCGGCTCTACTCTGAAGATGAAGTTGCAGTTCTGTGCTGTTTCCTATTACAGGACAACATTTTGAAGGTTAGTTGATGAAGCAGATGAAGACACTGATTTTTAACTTTTGGACACCTGGATTCAAAGTAAAAAAAATGTTGCAGTGTCATCCGAGTTCTCAGCTGTCCATCCTACAAAATCTGGCATAAATTGTCTCTGGAGGGACCCAGGATCTGCAGAGCAGAGTTCAGGTACGCTCCAATTTAAGAATCTTGTGCATTACTTCTTATTTTAATGTGTTTAATAATTTTTGTTAGCTATGTTACTTTTTAAATGTTGTTGCATCAGAGTAGCATGACAATATCCACAGCTGGTAATACTGAATAAAAGTTGATGACATCAATAGTGGGAGCCTGTTTTCAGAAATTTTTAAGTCTTTGCTTCTTTGAAAGAGAAGGGAGACTGAGGTTCCTAGATCATAAGGGCCTATTGCATCTCACTTTGCAGAGAGGGAAATGACATCACCTGTGCGGTAGCACCCTGCTTCTCTTGGTTCTAGCTATTCTTTCACAGGAAAAGCAGGGAAATTGCATAGCTTGCTCAATCTCCCTCAAAACTGGCAATTAGGAATGCAGAAGATAAAACTGTATAAAGCATCAGGCTAAGAAGGTTACATGCTTCTAGTACTTCAGCTACATATTTGGAATATGTCACGACTATAAAATATGAATAAATTCCCAGTATGGGTTGTGATGCACATTTCCTTACTCCCCATTTCACAACATACCTACTAGCTTTTGCTGCAGCTACTATATGTAAATGAGTTTAAATCTAGATAAACCAAAGCAGTTGGTAGGATGGACACAGGTGAATAATATCTACATAGTCCCCCAAAAAACTGTTAACAAGCACTCACCCAAATGAGGCTACTTGCCATGTTATAAAACAGGTTTCTTACCAGCGTGTCCACAAAGTTGAAGAGGCTCTAGGAACACTGGCGTTCACAGCAGGGGCAATTGTTTCATTTGATTTGGTGTAAAAAGGATTGGGTACACGATTAGAAGAATATTTACTACATATATTGGTCATTTTATTATATTCTAGCTGATGTATTCAGTTGGATAATATATATAGTATCTAACTGATACTATTCTTAGTTCAGTGGTTTTAAACTTTTTGATTAAAGGACTGTCAAACTTTCTGGAGAAAAAGAAAATGTAAAAGCCCCATCTTATGCTGAATTCTTGTGATACATGTGTGTTAACAATGTTACTGTTTTACAAAACTGTAATTTTTTTCTGTTATAATAATGTCCATTGTTTACAGCAGCAAATACTCTTTCTAGTAGATGAAATTATTGTCACACACATTGCAGAGGCACCAGAATTTCAGCCCACCCAACAGCTTCCTATGGATAAGGAGATCCTCCCCTTCTAGTGCGTCTCACCTTGCTGCTGGCGGCATGAAGGTTGTACCACTGCTAATACTCCTGGGGGTTTGGCTCAGCAAGTTGCCGTGAGGCCCAGGGGGTGTGAAGACCTCTATCTCCAGAGCAAGCAAAGCAGCACAGCCAGGCAGACAGGGGACTCCTTCCTTTCACTGGAGGTAAGCAGTTAGTTCAGCTTAGTTGTAACGTGTAACCTCACCTTTAGAGTAACTCACTTCAGTGGCAACATATAAAGCAAAGCTATCAAATTGTCTGAGAGAGAAATGATCAGGTCCTGTGCAAGTGAAAGAACAACCTTCACCCTGAGAAACAGGAGGAGTCTAAAACAACCCGGTGCTTTCGCACAAGTTTTCTTTATTGGTGCTCTTCGGTTCTGCTGAACAGGAGAGCCTCGACAGGATGCTGCTCTTCCCCTTCAACCCACCACTCTCAGCGCCAGCAGCTGTGAGACTGGGTGCTAGGTTCACCGTACGTGCATTTATTGGCAATGTGCTCCGCTGCACAGTCTACAGACCACAACAGACAGGTCGTCAATGTTGTAGGAGATGATGACTGATGTTTTTCTGTTTTTTCCAAAACAAACAACCGGTTTGCATTTGCAGTTAACTGCTGTGTTACTGAAGAGGTGCTGACACCCATTGTCAGCAAGAAGAAATGCTTCTCATGTAAAGTAAGCCTTTTTAGAAGTACTTCATTTCTATTGCTGACTGATGAAAGTAGTATTGTTTTAGTGTTCATATAGACAAAAGTTGTTTCAGCGTCGCAGTAAATTCAAGATTTTGCTTTCTTCCGTGGTAGCAGCTTTCATCATTTCCGACTGTCAAAAGCAGTACCTTGCAGAGCAGGAGAGCAGTAGGCAATTAGCAAGGTGCACGAACACAGAACACATTGGTACCTGGAAGCTAGATAACTACAGCCACTAGGAAAAACCCCACCCAAACCCCTATGGATCTGTTCTTCCTGGAATGCCTTACTGTTACTGTGAACCCATTACACTGCTGCTTTGGCCATCCCAACAACTGAAGGACAAGGTGGGTGTCATTTACAGTAGAAAAATCTTTACTGTTAACACCAAATCCAAACACTGGTATGGCCAGTTCTTATATCAAACCCGAGAAAAGCGATTTTGCATTCCTTGTTTCAGCTTTTCGATACAAATCAGGTCAGCAGTTTGAGGCAGAAGCAGCTCTCCGTGGGCATGTGGCTACATCCTTACCAGTGTGTGCCAATTCGAGTACGCTGTTAGAAGCAGCAGATGATGCAAGTGATCAGTCTCAACAGAAGAGGGCATTAAGTTGCCAAAACCTCAAACTTCCAGCTACTGCAGTTCAAACTTCTGGTTTTAAATTAACTAGAATAGTATTTCTAGCTGCAGCTTGCTTTAGAAGGATGCTTTGGAGAGCTGTAGCATGTCTCCTGGCAGAAATCCTCAGTAGCTATGTTGGGAGTACTTAGGGGTCACAGGAACATGAGAAAGTAGTCCAAAATAATTAAGACAATGAATAGCAAGGAAACCTAATGATTTATTACTGCAAACTTCAGAAGGCGAACAGTGAGAATGAAAGATTTAACAGTGCCATCTTAAATATTCTCCAGGCTATTGAGCTTTGGCTCTAAAGCTTACTCACTTCTGGTCTCTCTCAGCAAAGTTATATGGGCGAGTTTGAAATTTTACTGATTTAAAAGCCTAAATCTGCAGTTAAGGTAGAGCATGAACCCATTTAGGCAGGCTGAGGCAGCTGGGATCCACCAGAGACCACACCCATTTGTTCACATGACATTTCTCCACCTCTGCCCTTTCTGTCCCCTTCCTCTCCCTTTTTTCTTCCTTCCTGGTCCTTTAGTTTTGTCACCAGCCCTGTTCCTTGCTCTTCCCCACCTCTCCCAGCCCTTCTGGCCACCGGGACCCACGGCCTCTCTGCCACCACGGACGGGGAGAGTTGCCAGCCCCCGCTGCGTGCTGAAGCTGATCCCCCGGGAACACGGGGCTTGGTGAAGCGGCTCACGACACCATCAGAGCATGTACGCGCAGCGAGCATGGGGCAGGTGCCGACTGTCTTCTCCTGCGGTGGGCCAGCATCAGCGACGCCGGCACAGCTGCACAGACCCAAACGCTTTGCTCGCTTCTGCGGCTCCACGTGCAGACGCGTTCCTTAGCAGGTAAACTGCAGCCTACGGATCTCAGTCCCAGTGGACTGCAAGGCCTTCCACGGCATCTAACAACCTGAAAGCTGGTTGCCAGGTAAGGTGTCAGATCTGCAGAAAAGCAGTTCTTGAGAAGCAAAAAAGACCACAGCAGCTGTAAATGTGCATTTTAGGATATGCATTTCAATAAAAGAAGCTATTAACTCCGCAGTGTTTCTGCACCTTCACCCTCCTCATTTTAGGTTACTCGCCTACCAAAGATATCAGAAAGTTTCAGGAACTGGCCAGAACTCAGATAAAATTTTATTTAAAAAGGGCCACATACAAAAAGCCGTACTCCCTGACAGAATGAGGGCACAGGTGTATAAATAAAACAGAACAAAGAAAACCAAGATCTTTCAAGGAGCTGTCGAATGCTTAAAAAATTAAAGGTTTTTTCCAGTGCAAGGGCAAACTGTGAGTTCCTACTATGCAGTCCTTAGTGCAGAAAAATTAGGGGAAAAAAAACTTTAAAATGCCAAGTGATGCTAATGGCTAAACAAACATTTAAAATGAGTTTCAAGCATTGCATTTTTATCAGAAATGATGGTAGTTTTGCAAAAGTTTCACATACGTTTAAATTGAAATGCTATTTCAGTTGTAATAACCTCCTGTAAAAGCATGGCAAACCTCAATGATTTAAATTTATTAAGGCAGTCTCAAACCATTTCTTTTTAAAAAAATATTTAGAATAGTTAAATTTGTAGAAGTTATACATACACACACCTGTTTTTTCCCCCCTCCACAAATCTTACAGGAGATTGTGTTCCCGTGTGTTTACCACCTGGAATAAACGCCAGTTCTCCAGAGAGCAGACACCACTCAGTCGGCAGTTGTGACAGAACAGCAATGGCATGCAACGGAAAATGCGCTGCAACAGGTGACATCACAGTTCTTAAAGGCCGAGTCTGGAAATGACCGGTAAGCTTAGAGTCAAAATTGCAGGAGAAGCCTCTGGCACCAAAACACAAGCATCAGCTACCGCCGGGCTGTGTCCTTCCCTGTTTCTGTCACACTGAAGGGGCCCCTCGGGGCCGACGGCCCCTGCTGAAGGGATGGGGGCCGCCAGCAGCCTGGCACATGCGGTAAGGAAGGAGGTCATGCTCTGACCGTGAAGTTCCCGCAGCTCATGACCGGTGACAGTGCCAGCAATCTACAGCGAGTACCAAGGAACAAACACAAACTGAGGAAAACTCGATTCGCAAGGTTTTCATTTAAAGAGCCCTGTATTGGGAGCAAATTGGTTCAAAAGGTAAAGGACTTACCTTTTGTGCCTAAGTTAAAGGACAGCTCAATATTCAGTTGATGCAAGGGGTTATTTTTGGAGTATGATCAAGTTAATGACCGTATCGTTAACATTCTTTAGTATCACTCCCTCTTATGTTTAGTATCTCTTTAGCCAACTTCACACAAGGTTTTTTAGTCCTTTAAGTGGTTCTTTGAAATTCTGACGTGAACACCTGCTATTCTCAGATGTCCCAGCAGCTTGCAAGATTGTAAGGCTCTATGTGTATTGCACCCCTTTATTTAACGGGCTTTTAGAAATGGAGATACTTGTTTGAGAATTTAAGATAAAATTTCATTTGAAGTTACTGCACGCCCAGCTCATTAAGGTCACTCTTAGGAACAGAATTTAGGTCTTAGTAGATAAGAGCCACTTCGTATGTTTTACCTATAGTGGCTGAAAACCGATTTGAGTACCGTGTTAGCTCAACCAGTCAAACCAGTTAGAAAGCTTATCAGAAATTATTATGTACATTCTTTTGTATTTCAAGCATCAACTAATAAACTTTAAACTTTCTATTAAACCAAGTTGTATCACACAACTATCAAAAATTAACAAACAGAACAATGCTGGAAGAAACCATTCTGCTTAATTTTGGGCTTGGTCCCAAAAGAGGTAGTCCATAAGTCACACAACAATAAAAATTCCACAGAAGTTAACCTCACATGCCAGTTTGCTCCACCATACTGAGCCTCATCGCTACATGAGGCTATTTCATAGCTGAAAACATTTTAAGTTACTGTTTGTGTAAATATAGGAACTACACTTGAAAACTATTTCTTCATCTGCAACCGAAATTCGGTCCAGCTGAACCAATATATTAACTAGGCTTTGCGCATCGGCCTCATTAGTAAGAATTCAGCTTTTCTCCAAATTAAATTTGAACCATGCCTAATACACAGGTATGCCTTTCAATAACAAAGGATACGTGTATTTAGGTTTGGAGAGAAGCTTCGGACTGTTAAACCTTATTAGCAATACAGGTGCATTTACTATCATTTCTCTACAAATGCTGCTGCTGCCATTGAGTTCCTCATGGTTCCTCTTGCTGAAGCTGTGAACTCTTCAATTTCAGCATTCAGTCTATTAATTACCCATTCCAACGCTTCCCGGCCCTGCGGTTGAAGAAACGCTTATCAGTGTATAAATCTTAGCAAGTAAGTAAACAGGTTAAAGCCCGCCCTACTGAAACTGCCTGCATACACAATAGCTGAGAAAGGAAGAGCAGGTACAGAGACACAGGTCTGCGATACGTTTTACTGCAGTGACCAGCGCTCTGCAGGAACACGAACTGCCTTACGTTTCATGGGAAAATTCCTTGTCTCAGCAGTGCTCGCAGTAGGAGCCACTGCCTTATCGTCCTTGAGGCTGAACTCAACAGGTCTTTGGATTCCCAGAGGAGAGGCTGTCAGCTAAAGCACCGCTTCCTTACTCCCACATCCCTGCTTCACGCCTGTCTGGATGTTCATCCTTTTTCAATTGCAAAAACTACTAGAGGGCATCAAGAGGGCAGCAGAAGTGACTGCTAAGTGACTGGAGATGTTTTCCCTGTGAAGATTCGGAGAGCTTTGCCAATAATAGTTTATTATCATCTCCATCAACAAGAGGAGAAAAAAAACGAAGTTCAGCAAGGCGAGCATTCCGTCTGCACAGTCAAGGCAGTAGAACTACGCACACCCAGAAAACTACGCAAAGCCAGGAAGTAAACCTGAGGTTTTACATTCCCCTTGTCACTCAGCCAGGGCTCACACCGTTCACACGAGGCTCACACTTACCTTCTTAGCGTTGGAGGAAATGGTGTTTGCCATTAGCCCCTCTAGGTAGCTGCTGAGACTGACACCTTTTACAGATATTATTGCTTCTTGTGTCAAAATGGTTCTGGAACAGAGAGCAGGAAACTGCATTATTCTGAGTCGTTTAAAGAAGAGCACGTTGCTGGAAGAAACTCGCTCCTCCCCCCCCGCACGCTCCCTCGTCAGCTCCGCTGTGTGCCAGGCAGCTCCTGGCCCTGGAAGCACAACCACGGCCACAGCGCGCGGCTGCTTTATGCTTCTGCTTGGAACACGAACCCCGTGCCTCGTGCTCTGCAGGAGCAGCGTCCCTGGAGAAAAGGACAGCCCATTTAATTGGTTTTCAGACAAGCTGCCATAATGAAGGTGACGCAAACCTCGTCTGCTGCTCGAGGGAAACCACGGGAATTCTCAAAGCCAAGGTCTGCACTAGCTCAGGGCAACGGCGGAACGACGAGGTACTTACTTGTGTGGTTCGTGAGGGTGCGGCTGATAGACGAGTCTCTCATCTACGGACACGAGGTTGGTAAATGAAATCTGCAGCGTACAAGACAAGATTACCCCCTGATAAAAGCATTAAAGGAATGTAGTAAAGAAAACTGCAGACAGATTCAAAGCTAACGCCTGTATCTGATTCAAACTCTTTTCCTGCAAGTCTGTGGGTTGTAGAACAAGGCAGAGAAATCTCCAAGTTCAGCACCTGCTCATCTAGTTCTCTTTCCTCAAGTGTTTGGATCGCTTACAATACACACTCCCACAGCTGTAAGAACATTTCAACAGTGGCATCTGGCCGGTGGAGTGGTACAAAGCAGAATGTTCCATGGTTAGAAAATGGAGACGGTGTGGGCCAAATGGCTTTTAACGCCTTTTTCTTACCACTGCCCTCCCCTACACTGGCGCTGTCCTGCTCACCAGCGCCTTCGGGTGGTTTGGTCCCCACAAGTTCCCAAAACCTCCTAACTCTTTCCTGAAAAACCGAACCTGCCAACTACAACCACCTTACTTAAACCTTTACCTTGTATTGTTCTAGTGCCACTCACAAATTGCTTTCAAAATTATTTACCTTTCCAAATTTACAAGCCATTATTATAACCTGTGATCTACTTTAATTACACAAACATGGCTACTTACATTACTGGACTTAAGTTCCATTGTTTTTTTCACTGGGTCAACAACAGAGTGCTCCTGAACGTAGGTCTTTGTTCTGCAGGTGCCGATGAGCTAGGAGACAGGCAAACATCCTGCAATTAATTACGCTAAACAACTGCCACGTTTTTAGCGCCTACAAACACCTAAACTGGAGCTATTGTATCCAGCAGGTACTCAAACAACACAACTAGGGGGTCGCTTGGAAAGGAATGACTAAGTTGAGGTGGAAGCAACCCAAGAGGCAGGCGAGCTGCGGCCATCAGGAAGTCCCCTGCTGCGCTGCTGTCACGCACTCCTCACGCGTCACCTTTGTGTTTTTAAGCCCTTAGAGTGACGAAGAGACGCATCTGCCACAACGGCCGCTCCCGAGCGTGCCCCCCCCTGGCATCCTCCCCTGGCTCCGCGCTGCCGCACGCACCGACTTCACGATGGAGGGGATCCCCCACTCCGTGCTGAGCAGCCTGTGGCTGTGCAGCTTCCCGCTGGGGTCCACGTGTCTTTCCAGCACGTCGACGCCCACCACGCTGGGGTTCATGGGGTTGGGGTACTTCTGCATGGCGGCTGTCGTCACCGTCTCCCAGGGGTGGCTGCAAGCAGAGCCGAGACACCGAGGTTTTAACTGGGTTTCTATTCAAAATGAACACGCCGACCCATTTACATTTTTAAAGCGGCTCCATTTCCAGTTCTCAACCCTCCGAGCCCCCTTCCCCCTCGGGGAGGGCGGCTGTGCCGGGGACTGGCCAGTGGCACACGCGGGTGGGCGTGCGACACCCCGACGAATGGGGACCCGGCGCCTCGGAGCGGGGCCGCAGCGCCGTCCCGTGCCGTGCCGCGGTGCCGGGCGGCTGCGGTTCCCCGGCTGTCGGGGCCGTTCGTGAGCCCGGCGCTTCCACCTACCGAGCGACTCCCCCGGGCTGCTCCCGCGTGCGCGCTGCGGAGCGCCAAGGGACCGGGCCCCGCGGTGACCCTCAGCCGCCCGGACGGCCTGTGCCCGCCGGTGACCCCGGGCCGGCCGCTGCGCGCAGCGGGAAGGTCAAAGCAGGCGAGCGCGGCGCGGCGGCCGGGACGGGGCAGGGGACCGGGGAACAAGGCCGG
>VZSF01009295.1:0-27295 GCA_013398295.1 Chionis minor | reverse complement strand
CCACGCTCCGCGTGCGAGTGACGCAACGGCCCCGCCCTCGGCCGGGGCGTCCCAGGGCCGCTTCCGGTTCCGGTGCGCGGGGCGGGAACCCGCCCCGCCCGCGGCGGTTCCGCGGGGTCACTCGGGCTGGGAGCGGCCTCTGAGGCCGGGCGGGTTTCGCGCCGTTCCCAGGGCCCGGCCCTCGCTGAGGCCGCTCTGGCGGGGCCCTTCCGCGTCACCCCCCGTCCGGCCCCGGGCGAGCGGGACCCCGTCACCGCTGGGGGCAGAGCGGCACGTGGCGCGGGGCAGCGCGGGGCTGGGGCCGGGCGGTTGCGCAAGCGCCGCTCTTTTATAACCCGCTGTTACGAAACCGGCGGCGGCCCCGTGCCAGAGCGTCCCGTCCCGAAACGGGAGTGACCAGCGGGGCCCGTTAGAGCCGGTTCTAGCAGCGACCGGCCCCGCGCGCCGCCCTCCGCTGTGCCGCGAGGACGCGTCGAGGCGCCGCGGGTGGCAGCGGGGACCCGGCAGGGCTGCGGCAGCCCCCGCTCCAGCCCCCGCTCCAGCCGTTGTCCCGTCCCGGTCGCCGCGCGGTTTCTGCCGTTTCCCTGGCAAAGGCCGGGCGGGAGACGCCCCGGATCGGGATCCCCAGCGCGGCGGAGCCTCTCGCGCCCGGCCCGGCCCTGGGAAGAGCCGCGTTCGGTGCGTGGTCCCGGGTCTCTCGTCACTGCACGGCGAACGGGGCTGTTGCTCCACGCGCTGCAGCGACAAACCGCCGGGTTCAGTCAGCGGCAGTTACTGGAGCCAGAATAGATTGTCGCTGTCGAGCCCTGTCGTGATCCCACCTCGTGGGACTGTCCCTCGGCACGGCTCCCGGCCAGCTCTCGGTGCCCGCGGAGCGGTTCGTGCGGCCGGAGACTCTGGCGAAGGGGGCTGGACGTGGTGAGTGTCTGGAGAGGACTCGGGCTGCTGGGAGGCCCTTGGGAAGACGTGACCCTCCAGCACGCGCTCCGGCCCCTCGGGCCGCCCGTAGCCTCTCAGCGGTGACAAACGGTGTTGGTGACAAACGTCGACGGCTGCAGGTGCTGCAAAACCACAGCGCCCAGAACGAAGCCCAACATGTGGTGCGGATTAGAGCTAGATCCCAACAGCTCTCGCTCACACAAACTTCACTTTAACAGGAGCTTTGTTCAACTAAATTTCTGTGTTTGAGTGATATCAAGGGTTGAACTACCTGACTTTTAAAAGGAATAATAAAATTATAAATAATAAGCCCAGGCTTTAGGAAAATAAAGTGCAGAGGAGAAGGTCGCACATCCAAAACATTTGAATTCTTTATGTTGCTGATGTTGCATCTTGAGAAAATTGTCTCATTTTTATGACCAAGAATTTAATACTAAAAAATTCAATATCTTTTGATAATATCTGTCAAATAATTGAAATCAAAGAAAACAATCTTTGAGTTAAGCCTGACCAGTCCCCTGTACTGGCAAGATGGATCACTAAGGTCCATAATGGAATCTACAAAGGAATATAAAAATCTGTGGAAACCCAGGGTGAGATTACTTGGTCCGTAGGGATCTTTCGGGGGCTCTTGGCTTGTGGCTCTGCTAAATGCAACTGATGCAGGAAACGGGCCTTGGGATTACGTGCTTCCTATAGATTTTGGCAGGGAATCTCCCTGGCTTGACCAAGCAACTTGAAATTGCTCTTGGAGTTGTGTATGAAAGTGCTCTAGGGACCCAGTGAATTTCCTTGCAGAACAAGGTGTTACGATTTTGCATTTTCGGACCCACGTTTGCCAGCAGGGAGGTGGGAGTTGTGCCCTTTAAGCAGCCTCATAAAACACCCGTCATCTTGACTGAGAAGCGTAAATGTCAGGAAATAGCTCTCAAACCAAAAGTCACTTTATCTCCAGCGTTAGGTCCAGATCACTCAGGCGCTCCGGTAATGGCTACCAAACCCCCAGACTCTCAAACCCACTCAGGCTTGGACAGTTAGGGTTTTGGCTTTCTGTAACCACACACAGCTATCGTGTCACACTTGGAAACTAACACCCTCCTGGCCCAAATCCCAGGGATCAGCCAGACACTGCAGTACAAAATGCCACAAAATTCCCCACGGAGAGGGGTCTGGTGACAATGGCAGGGGGTCAAGTGCACTTCTGAGTGTGATGAGTGCGGGTCAGAAGTGGCACCCAACGGATCCCCACAGCCACCTTCTGCTGCAGGGCGGCTGCAGATGGCCGGGGCGGTGAAGAGCGAGTGGGGCAAGTTCCGCGTTTAACTGCTGCGCTGCTTCGCGATAGGCAGGATGTGAGCTCCGGCTGCTTCCCCTGCCTCACGTATCGCAGCACTTCTCGGTTTTCAGATTACACCGGGGCAACTTTACTGCTTCAGACACTTCAGAAAAATGTGTTTAGTAGTGTTTTTCCCCATCACATTCTGAAATACAACTAACGCTACAATACTGCCCCAGTTCCTTGATCTGAAGTTGAAAGTTTTGATGTGTGTGAAATACTGGTATTCGCACGCAGTATTAATGAAAACCATTCAAAGGTCTTGCTCTTTTTTTGAGCTGGAAAAAAAAGTTCCCACTCCCTTTGTCAGTCTGGCAGTCAGTCGTACTGGCAGAAAACTGACATTACCCATGTTTTCTTTTCCAGACATACCTCTTCAATGACTTTTGTTATACAATGTTAATGACTGCCCTGTCTGTAAACACTCACCTGAGTGCTTCACTATCAGTGCCACACAGCAGCTCTTTAATGTCTTGCAAGTCATCCTACATCTCTGTGAAAAGCTCACCTCAAATTGTACTTTTGATAAGCAAATACCCTTCTCTTCAGAAAGCAAGCCCAGCAGTATCTCGATGTAGGATAGTACCAACTCCTCTGGTTTTCGCTCATGCTTTAATAGGTGTTTTGTTCAGGTGATTTTGATCCTTCTGCATTTCTGGTTAGTATCAAAAGGAGACAGTGCTGGGGAAATGCCACCACTACACAACGTATGACATCCCGAAAACGGCGTCAGCTGCAGATGAGTTGACGTGATGGTACGTTTACCAGGTCAGGATAGAGCACAAATGATATCATGGGTTCGCATTCAGATGCTTCAGTGCATCTCCTTCTCTCTTCAGAGAAACATAGAATAAAAATATTTCCTCTTCAATACTGAAAATGTGGTTTTATTGAAATAACGGGTATTCTTTGCCATTTTTTTCTCCTCTGCATGGCATTAGCAGTTCCACTGCTGACGTTGAGTCCTAACAGCTGCTTCCTGCTGCTTCAGCAAGCTGGTCTCCCACTTCAAAACCTTTCACCTTCCTTCACAGTAACCAATGTAATGCCAAATTCCTTGTCACAGCTGAGGTCTGCATTCATCCTTTGGCCCGGGGCAGAGGGAAGGGAGAGGAATGCAGCAAACAGCCTTTAAGAGCACTGAGCTTTACAGTACCGCAAAGCTGCCTGCCTCAGTCGGGGCAGCCGCACTGTCGAACTCCACTCAACACAACCCACCTCTCAGCTCCTGTCACGGCGGTTCGAGCTGGCTGCAGCAGATGCCGTCTGAGGTCAGTCACTCCCCTTCCCGAGCCGGGACTCGTGTCGCACTGGACCAACCGTTCACACGGCCAGGACGAGCGCCGCACGGGACCAGGGCAGCTGGACTTCTGCCTTCTGCACAGGGAACCGTAAATGGAACCGAAAAACCACAGGAAGACCCGGCTGGCTGCAGAGGAGGCAGCCAGGGAGGCTGCAAGAACGAGAGGCCAGGGCTGACGGAGCCAATGCTGCGCACCCCGCAGAACGCCTACCGGAGTCACGGCTCGGTTTCAGCTGCACATTCAACACTTTTCTAAGTTCAGTGCATTTGTTCTTCATCCACTAATGAGCACCCACTTGGTATTTGTTCGTATCATGCAATTCGGTTCAACCCAAAATAAACCACCAATTGGTAAGACAACCAAATGCCTGTATTTGTTTCTCTATCAGTTAATCAGGAGAGTCTTTTTTTTCAATCCTTTAGTATTTGGGCTTTTCCTCCCCCAATTTGAAGAAAAATCAGGTTATAGAAATAGCCAACAAATCTCTTAACCCTCATCCCCCGTGTTCTGGTGAAAATGGCTGTCAAGTTGCATATGAAATGCAAATAAAAATTCTTACAGATTATCACTTTCTCTCCTGAGACTACACCTATCATAGCCTGAGAAGAGACAAAATCGCGGTAATCATATCAACTTGCAGAGAAAAGTTGTGAGTGTGTGTATTTTTATTTGGAAATGGGTTGAAGGGGTTCACGCTTTCTGTGTGGAAAAACCACAAGAGGGGGCTACTTTTCCACGAAGTTCTCCCGGGAGAACCCGCTGCTGGTTCCATCAGCGGGAAGGGGCTTGTGCTCCGGGATCCACAGGCAAACTGGCCCCGGCGCCCGCACCTGCGGCCGTGGCTGCATGGAAGTGGACAGGGTCCCTGCTCGGGTTCTGCCTCCCAGCAACAACATCCAGAGCATATTTTTCTGCAGAAATAAATTGTTCCCCTGCTGCCATGTTAAAATGTGGTCTAGACAGAAATTCCTTGCTGGAAACAAATCGGAAGGATACACTCGGGGCCTTTTTTTCAGTGCTTCAAAAACATTAATGAAAACTCAACATAAAAGCAATGAACCATCCCCTAATGGTAATAGTAGTAGTAGAAGTAGTAGTAGTAATAATAATAATGGTCCCTTTTACGTCCTCTGGTTAAGCCTGCTTAATATGGTGGAAACTTAAACCTACAAAAAAGACCTGACTTACCACTGGACCCGTTTACTGATACTGCTGGCTGCTGCGAGACTTCAGCAGCAGAGAGACGGAGAAGAGGGGAATGCACGGCCACGAGCAGTCCCTCTGGCAGCAGCATGATCTTAGACCAGTTTACATCATTTCTGAGGAGTGGAGCCTCGGTGGCCCTGCAACAGGCACCGCCGCGTTTTACAGCGCAGGGAAGTGCTGCCCCTCCAACACCTCGTGACCCCGTACCCGTCTGCTGCTGGTGAAAGAACAGAAGGGACTGGAACTGGCAATCTGATCTCTGACATAAATAATCTGCAGTGAATAATAAACATACACATCCAAAAATCCATTGCTTCTGCCAGTGCCTTCCCAGAAGGACTGAAAAAACCCAGAAGTTTTCAGACAACATCTTTGTACACTCACCTTCAACATTTCCCTTCATCACAAGAACAAGTGAAATACAGGCAGCAGGAATCCTGTGGGACTCTGAAGATTCAGAACATCTGGTTGCCTGGCCAGAAAGTCTCCAGACCACTTTTTCATGCCAGGATTTTAAATCGCATGTAAACCTACGGAATGGAAATAAAGGACAGAGAAGTCACTGACTCACAGGGCAATATCAAACCCAGACTTGTACAACTGGATTCTGTGTACTATTGCTCATGTACAGGTCTTACTGCAGCAATGAAATGCAGTGAGTGCAAACCAACATAGAAGTTTGTCTCAGCAGCTTTTCTTGTCATTTTGGGCGCAAAACGATGACACAAAAGGCAGAGTGTGTAGTAAGAATTATTCATTCTCAGCTGCTGTATTGTTTCCTGTATCATAAAAAAGGGTGGGATACACTTTCTTCCTTCTTGATGATTATGACTTGATAAGGTACTAGCTCTTTTCCACAGATTTATACGCAGATTCAGAATTTGTTTTCCAACACTGCACTAAAAGAGTTCCTCCTGGAGTTTCTTGATATGTATTATTTTTCTACTGCTTAAATCTTCCATATGTATGTATGCACGCACAACTGTTGTACAAAGGCCATAGTCAAAAAGTGCTGCTGTTCTCTAGCGTGGTGATACAGGGAGCTAAAAAAAAAAGGGATGTAATTTCTTAACAATACCATTGCAAACCCATTTCCTGTTTCAAAATTACGCTCATTTCCTTCTACGACACGTTTAAAACAGTCTGGCTCCCAAAATCATAGAATCATAGAATGTTTAGAGTTGGAAGGGACCTTAAAGATCATCTAGTTCCACTTCTAAGCTCTAAAATAACGTGGTCTTTTGAAAGATACCTGAGATTTGTTTGTGGGAAGGAGGTGTCCCTGCTGGTGTTTCCACTTCCTCAACAATGCGGTGAGGTCACTCACCTGTCAGCGTTATTCACCAGGTCGCATCAACCGCTTCAACGCCGGCCAGTCCTAGGGAAGGCGGAGGGGGGACGTTTTGCTGAGAGCCAGGGGGGTCCCTGGGGGTGCGAGCAGACACAGCCCTCTGGCAGGAGGCGGCAGACTCCGCCGCCGCTCATCCTCTCCAGCGAGGGCTGCGCTTGGCGCAGGTTCTGTCCTGCACAAGAGGCTGCGTTTGCAAGTCGGTCGCCTGTGCTGCCTTTGCTCCGTTCTTCCACAGGCTCATCTGCCTGCTCACCGTCTACACCAAGCGCTGCGCACACAGATCACAGGAGTCGGCTGTCTGTGCCAGTAACTTTGCATCAAGAAACCCAGAAGGGGTAAAAAATACATTAAATGAACTCACAAATATATATTCCTGCAAATCTAGGTGTTAAGAACCTGCTATGACAAATATATAATAAATTCCTAAAAATAAAGAGATGGGTAGTTTTTAACAAGCAGTTTAAAAATGTAGCTTTAGAAGTGTATATGGTAAGTATGTAGCTACTGGTAACACAGCAGGACTTCTAAAGGCCTTTCGAAAATCTAATGAGGCAGAAAGTTGAAATTATTTTTGTGAGTGAGTAGTGTCAATGGTCTTACCTTATCCATGCTGAAAAGCATTCAGGGCAGCTTATTGACTTGGTCAATCAGAGCTGGAAAACGCAGCTATTTTCTCTCTGTTGTACCATCTTTTTGTTCTTTGTAATCATAAAGCTAAAGTCACATTCAGCTTCATTTAGCATGAGGCTGACCTCATCCATTGCTAAAAAGCAGGCAAAACCATTTTGCCTTTTCATTTGAATAGATATCAGAATTTTCTCTATCCAGTCAAGACCAAAGTGATACTTTTTAAACAGTATTTCTGAAGTCGTCAACTTGAGTGCATTGTTTGATAATCGTTCTTAAAGAAACATTGGCAATTTTTTTCTATTCATAAGCATCCGATTCCTGCACCAAGGGACTGTCGTAAGCTAAAATAAACACCACTCACCATCAGTGGAATACACTGGATTTCACACGTTGTCAATGTACTCCACGCTGTACACGGTGCCTCACACGCAAGAACAGTCTTCTAGGCTTCAGTTTCCAGAAGTTCACATCCATGGTGAAGTAGCTTTTCTTTCCTCTGAAGGGACTTGTCACCACATACGCAATTCTACTACGTAACTCTCAGTGGCCTGATCTAAATAAAGCACGTACAGCGTCTCGGGTAAAGGCAGGCTGAGATTTCAAGTCAGAAAAACCTGAGAAAAGTCCCGAGTGCCAGCTCCTCCTTCGGCATACTGCTGTAGACACCTGCATTAAATGTCAGGTAAGAGCCTGCGGTGCTTTAACTACGGAAATAGTGAAGTATGCCTAGGACAGCATCCAGACAATGGAATTTAGTAAGCTCTTCATGGAAAGTGACGCATACGGCAAAACGTTTTAAAGTAGTCTTGGGTTGAAGAGAGGGCGGCCTCTTCGTCTTGACCATGGAACTGACTTTTCTTGGAGAAGCTCCGAAAGGCAGAGTTGCAGTCAGAAACTGTACATGAGAGAGATGTAAAGATAATCAATTGTCCATCAGATTCTACCCTGGATCTCCCATACTACCCACAGAGGAGTGACACATCCCAGAGAGCCCCTTTTAGAATTTACAGGATATTCTGGGCAAATGTCACAGGATCAGTAAGCAAATTCATTTACTATTCCACTCACACTTGAAGACGTTCTTCCCAAGTGAAAAATTTGTGATCAGATCTTCAGAAACCTGTGGCCACCTGACTGTGCAATAGCAGCGTGGTATGGAACTGCTAAGTGACGACACTGCTACACTGCTGCTAAAGCACGCTCGTTCTTAGCTAATTGAACCTAAGAACATCAAGGAGAGATTGAGGTTTTGTTACCTAGCATTTAATATTTCTCCCTTCCTCAAATAACCCTCAGAAAAAAGGAAAATTCAAACCCAGGCATTATCTTTGCTTCAGAACATTTAGTTTAAGTTAGGGTATATTAAAAATGTGCATTTAATAGAATGATCTGGCACTAGCCCTGGAACAAACATTTGATCTTCAGATTCCTTTTATTTTATTCTTCTGCCATGAAATGTCCTAAGAGGCTCAGAGCAGCACAACTTCTGAGTACTGTTGCCTCATACGCACAACTGGCCAAATACCTTCCTTATCAAGCATGGGATACATCTACCGCAGCTGCGAAACACTGTCTAACACTCCACACTAACTGGGCTCTAATACTCTTCATATAATTTGAATGCAAATAATTATTTTTCTTATCCGCTTTCTCCCCCACCTGACAACATACAGAATGTAAAACACAAATGTACAATCACCCACAGCTGGCCACCTCATAGCCTCATCGTTAGCATGCTGCCTACTCTTAAGGTCAGGCTCCCACCTGTAACCTGGGGTATTTTGTTTTAACATGCCCAAATTGCCCCAGTGTCAGACCTGCCGTGCTACACTGGTGCCTTCGTCCTTGTGGTTTGCAGCAGGGGTCTTCATCAGGTAGTACATGGCCCTTCAGTGGCTTTTGGCCACTGAGTGCCTTGCTTCCAATTTTAAAACAATTCAAAATTTGTAACAAGGTATGTACTGTCTGACTCACTAGAACCACAAATTTTGACTTCTTTTTTTGATAATTGTGCAATTTCCTTGACTTCCATGGTTGAGGGAGCCTGATTATGGCTACACAAACAGTTCCATCTCGCCATGTCAGTAGTGGGAGCCCCAGCTGCCGCCGCGTGTGTGACTTAAGTGCAGACAGAGGACGGTGCTCAGTTCATGGATGCAATAAGACTATTCTGTTGTCTGGGAAACAGGCTCTTAAACTCTGCATAATATGACAGTTACCAGCCAGATAATGTTTTTTCTTGCAAGCATCACAAATGTGCATGTGATCAAGTAGGCAGATGATAATCACATGTTATCACCCACAACTCATGAGCAAGCACAGTAACAGCGCAATTAAAGACAAACCCACATATTTTGAAGTACTTTGAAATTGCTGATGATTTTGTGTTGTTTGGAAATAATCGTGCTTCTGCCCTACATCTGATCCTTGTTTAATTCTAAAGATGACAACATTTCTCATAAAAGCACACCATGCTATCAAACATTTGTTGAATGCAACTTTCTAATGTAGAACCTTGAAGAACCAGCGATGACAGGTAGTGGTCAGAACATATTACATGTTGAATCATGAACACAGAGTTATATATTTACTCCAAACCTTGCTCCTATATCCAAATTATATAGAGCTCTTTGTTTCAGAATTCTGGTACTCGATCACTTATCTTTTGGCATGGTTTAAAGAAACCACAACCTGGAAATACAAGATGAGAAATCTCCATACACAAACTACTGCATGAAAGTGGCTACTCAGTCATCAGCAATGACATCGTAACGATCACAGAGACAATTATCAGATCAATTATAAACCAAATAGTCTTGAGCTCCCTCTAGCTTACACCTGTCAGCGGCTGACCTCAGAGCTATGGGGAAGCCAGGCCATTAAACCATTGTTGTTCAAAGTTTTGTGGGGCAGAGAACAGGGAGATCCCGGATGTAAGTCTGTTCATGCTGGCCTTAGTACCGGATTGTCCCTGTCACCTCTTTGGGAGGGGGAGGACCCAGTCTCAGCAATCGAGAGTGCAAGGCCTCATCTCTGGGACCTCTGGGATCTCTTGGATCTTTAATAGAAGCTGCAACTAAAGGCTCAATCCCAACCTTCGCAGCTGGCCTTGCCAGCAGAATTCCCAGCTCCAAGCTGAGAAGACGTGTTTGGATGGAACTGAAAACCCCCAGGGAAACAGCTAAGCTGAAAGTCAAAAACTGCCCCTGAAAATGGCCCTTCTCCTTCGGGGGATGAGACACTCCGGCAGTTTCTAAGTTTTGATATGTTACCAGGCCAGTAGTAGTTTCCTGTTTGCAACTTCACTGAAAATACTTTCCAAGTAGTCTTCTGAGGGTTTGTCATGAGTTTATGTCATCCAACCTAAGGGATAAAATATAAAAGAAAAACAAATAAAATATATTAATCAAAGTGGAGAGTTTAAGATGGAAACATAATGCAGGTATCTTCTACGCAAGTAAAGTAATAGAATACTCTTTGTGTACAGTTGGGACAAAAGCATCTTCTTTCACGGTATTCCCTAATTAAACATTTTAAACTAATAAACAGATTCCATAAAATCTTCATTAATGAAAAAAGAACAGACTTCCATTTAGGAAAAATCAAAATCAAAGGCCATGAGACAGTGTGATGAAAATTAAGTGGCAGAGGGCAGCGAGATAAAACGCCTGAATCTGCGCTGTGCTGTACCCGCCGTCCGACCCCTGCTGCAGGCTAGCAATGGCTCTTCACTTGCTCACCTGGCAGACGCTCTAGCCCCGACGGAAAATGAAAAGATTATGTGGGAAAACTGTAATCTTGGAAGTCCTACGAAAGCACACCACTACATTCTCCAGAACTGTCCTGATCCCAAGCCAGGCACATGGAGCAGGCTGGTACAAGCCCAGTACAATCAGAATGAGAACATCCGAATAAAATTTGTGCAACAATTTAAAGAGGTCTAAGAATTTATTAAGTGTTACCAGTAGGTAGGAGCTGTTACAAATGCATTTACAGAACAGCACTGAAGCCCTGCACTTTGTGAAGAAGACCACGTTACTGTCACGCCGGCCTGAACGCCGGCCAGCGCCGGCCGTACCCCTGCAGCACCGCACAGCTGGGTGCTTCCACACCGCTGCCTCTTCCCCGCACCGAGGACGGAGAGCGTTGGGTGCACCTGACCATTCTTGGATACGGAACTCAGGCATGGAAGCTTGGGACTCTTCCAGGCCTCCCCCCCCCCCATTATTGTTATTAATTTGTGAAGCTTCATTAGTGATGATTAGTAAGAGAGTGCTTTGGGAGACAGAAGCTTTTTCATCATCGTACTACCTACACTTCGGGCCATGTTGAAACTGAGCTGTATACTAAGCTGTCTGCAGCTTAGTGTTTCAGCAAAAGCAATAATTAAAGGAATAAACAGCATGTATAAATGAGAAAAAAGTTAAATTCAAAGCACTGAGAAAGCATCGACCTTACCACAGTATGACTAAGCCAGCTTGGATTAATGCCATCCATCTCTTGAGGACATATATACCTTCTCTGTTCTATGTGTGCAGAGTCCAAAACATTAACAGCCACAAACTGAAGTTAAAAATATTATAAAAAGGAATAAATATTTGCAAAAGTAGCTTTAACAATGCCTAGCTTTTTTACAAAACAACCATTTAAGCATAATTTTTCATATCTAGTTCTTTCATAGTGTACATCAAAGCACTTTCCTACTAGCTGCCTCAATTTATTTTTTTCTCTAAGCTTGAGTCATTCAAGAACTACTTCAAGTTGCTGCACAAGTAAATAATATTTATATCAGTTTTACTGCACTAAAGCAATAGGGTATGCATTATTTTTCCAGCAGGTTCATGACTAACAAGACGCCAAAATTGGAGTTTGATCTTTGTGGTTAGTGTTCTACATGCTATATGTTCTACATGTACATGTTCTACATGTACAGTTCTCATGCTCAGAAATAAGAATAGTTTTTATATATGCTTTCTACTGGTGACAAATTCCCAGCACACAGCAGCTCTCTGAAATACATAAAATCCTGTAAATCGGTAATCAAGGTCTATAAAAAATTAAGATGAAGAGTACAGGAGCTAGAGCAGCTTCTCTTTTTCACCAAGACATGCATGCTATGTATCTTCTAAGTAAGGGGCTCCCAAATGTGCGGTGGTGTGAGTAGCGTAGGAACAGAAAAAACAAACACTGTCTGAGCAGCCAAATGCTCCCTGGAGCGTTTGGGCTCAAACAGGGACTGACGCTGCCAGATCCATTAGCAGTGAGCGCAGCAGGCATGGCGAGCTCTAAGGAAAGCAGTGGTATTAATAAAAAACCTCCACAAAGCTTCATTAAAGGCAGAACTTGGAGACAACCCAGTATCAGAAGCAACTAAAACTTATTTGATATGGTTACTCCAAAATCAGTGTTTGTTTTTATTCCTTTTATAAATGCATATTTCAGCGTGTCATATATATCCTCATCCTTGCTGATATACTTAAAATTAGAGGAGTACTTTCAAAACCGTGTGAACACTCAGAAAGGGATCTGAATGGATTTAAACAAAAGTTAACTACAACTACCTGTAAGAAAGACCCTTCTTTAGAAAAGTGATGGTGAATATTCTTTTTAGTTCAGTAATTACTCATCTGATTATTTAAACAATTGTAAGGATCAAAACCATGAAAAAAATGCCTGCAGAATTAGGACCTGGCAAACCTCCGATGCTGAATCTCTTCTGTGCTCACTTAGAAAAGCATTTCTTCAAAAAGTAATTCCCACCTCATCTGCTACTAGGCTTTGTTTAAGGCTTCTGCTGAGAGCACGGTATGTCGTCTGGCTTTTGATTGCTCTATTTTGTTATTGCCTCTTAGAGAATCTAGTCAGCACAGGCATGCATTCCAAAAACTGCAATACTGAAAAATAAATATCAGAGACACTGTTTTCTGAAAAACACAGCTATAAATGGAGAGAAGGAGAACAACTGTTAGCCCCCCTAAAACACAATGTTGGGACAACGCACAAAACGGGGTTATACCTGTCAGCTCTGTTAGTTAACTTGAGCACGTCAGTTTATTCTGTCTTTTCAGCAACAACACGAGAAAGCTCCGAGAGCTCCGACAGTTCACGGCGAACATTCACTGAGCCAGCAGGGAACCGCAGCCTGCGGAAATGGAATCTGTCACAGGTAACAGCCTGGGTAACAAACCTTTCTCTTTGGCAGTTGTGAAAATAAGAACAAAATAAATTATGACACGTATCCCAAACAACAAACCTTGCGGAATCTAAACAGTTAAAGAAAGTGTTAAGAAAAAGATTTTTTTTTTCCAGTACTTTATTTTTGCCATATTGATTTTCCAAGGGAAAATCGTGAAAGTACCTAGCAAGTGCTTGTCCTGGAAATAACTGATATTCTTTTCATTGACTTAAATCTGCTGAAAAGTTTTCCAGGTGTCAGCACATTTATTTACTAATATTAGATGGGCTATAAATATTTTGAAGGAAAAAATGTTCCGTGTTGACGTCTTAATGGGCCTGTTCATACCCCCAAAGCAGGTGTCCCGCCGACCACGCGTTCAGCGCCGGGCGAGATGCTGCGCTGGCCCCGCCAGCTCCTCCCGCCCTGCCCGCGCTCCCAGGCTGCCCACGGGCACCGCGGTGCCCAGCAGTGCCAGTCCCGGGCTGGGAACCCTTTCTGGGGGTGGAGATTCGACAGACTCATTTCTAATGTTCCTTAAGCTGAATTCAAGAACACGTTCTCCAGCAGTTAGGTTTAGGAAAGAACAAGTGTCTAGGGACTGCATTCATTCAGTTTCTAATTCAAGGCTAAATTAGAAGGACACAACAAAACCGGCGCTCCACTTAAATGAGGATAAGAATCCTGCTGAGCTGTCATTGCACCACTGGCCTTATGAGGGGAAATCAGCTGTGTTTCAGAACCGACATGTTCCTGACTAGCTTTTGCTTTCCTGCTTCCCTGAAGCTCAGTGGAGGTACTTGAATTCTACCAATAAATTCATCATGTTTGGATGTTTCTTTGTATATTTTAAAACACTATCTGTAGTTGATATCTTTGCAGTTTTCCAGTATTAGGAAATGTTCCCATTATAAGCTGTAATAACTAGTATTTTGTATAGGAATACAGAGGTAGGATATAACCTTCTTGGTACAGATGATTTTGATTAAAAAAAAAGATATAGAGAAAAAAGGTCTGCATTTACAGTCTCAAATTGTAGTAACTAAATAGTGTAATCAATATAATTAGCCAGGTAACTATTTACATCTGACAAGTTAAGTGACGAATGACCACTAACTCGAAACCATCTAATTGTGTCACAGATTCTTCAATGGCTTTTTTCAAGAAAATTAAGAAATACTTATTCCCACAGAAATCTAGTGAAATATGTAAGTAGTATCTCAGTATCTCAGATGTTACAAATATGAAAATGTTGAGGACATTTTCTCAAAGTTTTAGACTCAGCTAAGGACTCAGTTCCCAGGAAAAAATTAATGGGAGTTGAGCTTCCAACTCACATTATTCTTCTTCAAGATCTGTCTTTGATGGCTTTTCCAAGGCGAAAGAATGGTTCACCTGCCATTAAAATTTAAGAACTCCCATCTCCTGGCTCAGTCAACTAAGCCACATTTTCTCCAACTTTCTTATGTTTCTCCTTTCATTTCCATGCGTGCACGCACACAGGGTGTGCGCAAAGCCGTCCTTGCACAGAACACATGGCTCAACAATGGCCAAGGCTTGTTGGGCTGGACAGACCATCTTTTCCTCCCAAACCTTTGCAGATACTAGAGATTTAGAAAGGCAGGTAATTATTGAATGGGCACTCTAACTTTAATATACATTTTGTTCTAATGCTGTATTTTTAATCTGGAGCAGCTTTGAGGTGTTTATTAAATTGCTAAATACTTCAGGGACTTAGTTTTTACTGAAATGAATCCTGAAAGGAAAGCTTAGTACTGGATCTTTACAAACACAGTAAGTGAAATATATAACTTGAGGACAGCTGTTAAGATGAGTGTTTCCATAGCAGTACCCATCGACAGTAGGGTCCACTATGACACAGGATACTGTTTCCATGGCAACAGAACATCTTAGCCTCGACGATGCACAGAAATACATTATGAAAAGTTGGAGTTAATGTTTTAGATTAAAGGGATTTCCTCGTTTATACTTATCTGTGTCTAGCCACTTCTCACCTTTTTGTTATACCTAGACTGTAACCTGTTTAGGCTGGTGACTCTCTTTAGTTTGTTCTTCTAAAGAACTAGGTGATATCTATTCATTCTGCCTGTTCTCCTCTTACAACTCTTTAAACTGTTGGCTAATTTTAATCCAGTTAGACTGTGGGACTGGGACGCGGCTACTGACCGGGACTCAGCAGGCAGAGTGCAGAAGCCCAGAGCGGTGGCACCGCGGGCAGAAGTCCATACGGCCAGTTCAGCTGCTTGGCCAGGCAGCCACGACTGGGGATGCCACCCGAGGAGGCGACATGGGATGAGCCGTGCGGAGTCTGAGGCCAGGAGGAAATGGAGAGACCAGAAAGGAAGGGTAAGGGTACGGAATATGCATTTACGGTGCTTTGTAGACACTTCAAATAGGCAAGTAAATTGTAAAAAATAAATCAGAAGTGTTAGAAGATGCGTGGTAACGCTTTCAGCGTGGTAGGAGTGTGCATACAGACACAGACAGACAGACCCGCAGATCAGCCGGTCCAGGAGCTTCAGTTTTTGTCTTCAGAAAACGTGAGTCATGCCCCTGCTAAGTAATACCCGTTCTTAGCAACACCGGTGCCCTCGATTCTTTGTGCTTTTTCCCTGTTCCCGTGTCCAGTGTGCCAGCCATCTAGCTGAAAAATTCTCTCAGATTATTCTTCTGGGGTCGAATTTACAAAGGATCAGTAAGGTTACATGGTGGGGTTAACACCCAGCAGACTCACAACAGAACCTCTGCAGGTGCCCATCAGAAATCAAAAAATACAACTAAAAAGCAGACTATTTTCAGTAATTTCAGCTCATACTTTGTGCCAAGATGAAGGCATTTTGGGACAGGTGTTTGGAAATTCAGCTTGTGCCAAACAGACGCTCATTCAGTACAGACATGGTCAGGGAAACTTCCAATTAAAAGTTAACTGTCACATTTCATTGTGGTTACTTAAGGAATCTTTAGCAACTTGTAACAGAAGAACAAACAGGCTAAATCTACACAGTTTTGCCTATAACTGACTAGCAGGGACAGAAACCCACATTTAAATACAACAACGGGTTGCCCACTCTTGCTAAGAACTCAACGACTTAGGTTAGAGCAGCATGTCTGAGTCTGAGTCGGTGCAGTGAGGATTTGGATGCTGAAGACACTTCTCAGCATGTTCCCAGTATTTTGGGACAAGGAGATAACAAATGTTAACAGCTGAAAAACTGCTGATACAGTTTTGGTGTCTGGTTTTGAAAATCGGAGCCATTAATGGTGTCAATAAATTACAAAAAGTCAGGGTAATCCAATTACCGCTATTTTAAAACACTAACGTTCCTTTGTAGCTATGGAAACAAAAATGCAGACATTAATGAGCAAGTGGGGAAAAAACCCTGGGTGTTTCCTTGACAACAGATAAAAGCATAGCGCCATGAAACCCAAAGGAGAGAATGACAGAAATACCTTTTACCATGACCCACAACTGAAATACAAGTCCAGTGCAATAATCTACTTCACTCTGCCATGAAGCTACAAGCACTCTCTTCACACGACCACCTCCCCTCGTCACACTGATGTCACCCCGTAGCATGAGGCACTCTGTATGTTTCGTTGATCGTCTTCGTGAGGGTAAGAATTAAACCGGCACGTTAAAGCCTGTGATAAGATCTGGAACGCTTTTGTGGCATGTGTGGAGCAGAGGAGGGTTGTGTATAGCACCCTGAGAGAACCGTTCCGACCGCAGGCACACAGGATCATGGAATGGTTTAGGTTGGGAGGGATCTTAAAGATCATCTAATTCCACCCGCCTTCCCTGGGCAGGGACACCTCCCACCGGACCAGGCTGCTCCAAGCCTGGTCCAGCCTGGCCTTGGACAGGGATGTAACGCGCCGGTGCTGACCCCACGCCTGGCCACGTGCGCGGTGTGCCTGCGGAGAGCGGGTCCCGGCGCGCATCCTCGGGTCTGTGTACCCACACACGCGTACGCACTACACGCAGAGAGGGAGTTCCTCTTTTCCCAGAGAAAAACTGTGTAAATATCATGTAAGACTGTGACACAGAAAAGGGTACAAGGAGTATCCCCATGCAACTTTAACGATTATTATCGCTTGAAATTTAATTGGCAGCTCTGACACAATCCATAAGCATTTTTGTCAGAGGAGCTCTACGTTGTTCAAAGACAACAAGAGAAGAGAGGAACTGTGATAGAGGTAAATAAGAGGACACCAGTAAGATTACACTTTTTCCAGCAGTTTTCCAGTGGATAGCATACAGCATAATAGAATACTGAGATGTAAAATAATTTAATGAAATTAATAAATAGAAGAGTTAATTGGCAAATTTCCCATAGGCATTTGGGAAGAACAGAATCTTCAAAACAAGGTCTTCCTTCAACTCTATCCAGCTTACGGTATTAAGAGCATCCCTTCATAGTGGGAAGGAAAGGATATCAATCAGCTCAAAATCCTAAATTGTTTTGTGTCTGTAACAATAAAGAGCTGGATACTAAGCTACAAGAACGTAGGGTTTCCTTGACAACATGTTGAGAAAAACCACAACTACAAAAAAGATTATGGGGAAATTTAAAAAAATACAGTTGAGCCGGCTGAATGGCGTGGAACGTGAGTCCACCTGCGTGAGCGCCCTGGTCTGGGGTCACGGCGGCAGCAACGCTGCCTTTCCGCAGTTCTAGTTATTGCTTCCTTCTACTGTTTTGGACACTGATCCGAAAGTTGGTTCAGATGATCAATGACCCTGTCAAATTCTAGACTCATTTCCTGTGAAGCACATTTGAGTTAGCATAGCTGGTGGCTTTTAGAGCATTTCTGAATACTATCAGAAGTCGTGAAGCTATCTGTTTTTCTATGATAAATACGCAACAGACGGAAAATTTAGTATGTCTATTTTTCAGTTTGTGCACGTGTTAAAAACAGCTAACCTTGCTGACTTTTTGACTTAATGCAACTGTTTCTCTGAAAGCTACATTGCTTTTAAGTGCATCATAATTGTAATTACTCATATTTATGATGTGATATGCCTAAAAATACTATAGCTTATTACTCCAGCAATATAAAGGATCTTGAAATACCCTTCATATTCCTCCCGCAAAACATCTATTTTGTAGAAGAGGCATCATACCATCCTCTGCTTTTTAACCTCTTAACTGTCAGCAAAAGAATGACTTGAGCGAGGAGGAGTAATCGGAGCTCTCTCCATCACCACCCTATCGCCTGGTACTTCAGAGGCGAAGCTGGACTCACATATCTTCTTTCTCTCTCTGATATCTCAATGTTTTCTTGGGTTCTAGACTATCCTTGTGAATTAATCAGTTCTTCACCAGACCTGCTTATGCTGAATTAATATTAAAAACCCAAATAAAAGCCCAAATCAACCCTGTATGATGATTCAGCATTTACAGCCTTACACATTAAATCTAAATCTGGAAAAAGAGGTCTGTGGGATTTCAATGGAAGACGGTTTGAGGCGAGCCTTTTTTCCCCTCCTTCTCTTTGGTGAGTGTCTACATGTACAGCCCTGCCGTTGGGGTGTGAAAATAACCCAAGCACTGTAAAGAAGAAATTCAATTCTTCGTGAAACACTGAGGTTGTATGCACAACCAGCTGAATCTTTTCATTTTTGTGATTGCCTTAGCATTTTTTCAGCAGCCCTTGGGTCTTTTCCCTATGGGATCTATTATTTTTGCCTTGTGTTTTAGTTTTTTTCCTTGTACTGGCTTTTCTTTGGCAAGTAGACCCGTGTTTGCTTCTAGTGAAGCTGTGTCTCTCCCTTTTGCTGTGCAAGCACATTTTTGTCTTTAAATTGTTTTCTCTTGGACTTTTCTTTTTGGCATGGCCTGACCAACATGCGATGGCTACACTCCTCTTTAGGGCGGCAGTTCTTGCTGTCTCAACAAAATATACCAAAGTGCCATATGAATCTTAGTAGTTATTATGCAGTACTGGTATGAGGGTAATAGTTGGCTGTCCAATTTACTAGAATGCCTTCATTCCTCCTGCTTTGAATATTTTTTAATATTCTTTTTTTTTTTTTCCAGATTTTTAATACTTGCTTTAAAAGATTCTGTTAATTCAGAGGGCTGTGATCTTTGGGGGAAAAAAATATCATGCTAAGTACTAGGGTGGAAAGGTGCCTTTGGTCAAATGCAAGTTGTGCAGGCAACCACGATTTCTGTCCATTCATGGGGATTAGCCCTCAGAGGAGGATTAGGTGCATTTAGACATTCTGGATGTTACTTTATCTGCAGCAAAGCAGCCACCACCGTGGCAGAACTGATGAACGCTGCAGTGACTTGGAAATGTGAAAACTACAGAGTCCCTGTACATCGTTGGCCATGGCATGCTGAGACAAAAATGAGCTACATCTGCCTTTCAGAGTTATTGCTTCAGGGTATGTATTTTGTAACTACTTTTCAAACTGGGTCAAGAAAATTGCAATTTTTATTTTTTTAAAATATGAATTACAGTAAAATATTCAAACGATACTATTCATTAATAATGCACAGTGTTTAACTGGGCAAAAAGTGTCTTCATTGAGCAGACGGCACACAGAATAATTTAGAGTTTAGAGAAAGATAAAGTAATAAAAAAGGTTAAAATCTCTCTTTTTTTACTTCTATACACACAAAAACTCTACAATGCTAGGAAAATTACCAGTTTTACTGAATCGATTTAAGCAATTTCAGTTTGCTGTCTACATCATGTTGTCTAATTGCACGCAGTCTCATGAACACAACCCTGCTGGGAGCCATATTTCTTTGCTCTCTAAATGTGCACTTTTTGGTATCAGCTGAGGCCACAGACATTTCTCTGGCAGAATTTTCATGGAGCTGACCTTGGCTGTGAGTTTATACACGAAAGAAGAATTCAAGCTTCTACTGCCGCCAGTAGCCAGACCCCGCTAAACACCAAGTCAGCCGGTACTTCTGTGGAGGAGCAGCAATATCCCTCTGGCAGTTTTACCAGATAGACAGGGAATGGAAGATCGTTTTTCATTCACTGTAGCATGATTCATTGGTTAACTACCTTTATCAGATTCTTTGTTAAAGGCTGGGATTAGTAGTCTGAAGTCCTCAAGTCCAGTCTTGCTGGACCTACTCGCCCCCTGCATTCTGCTGACCCGGCAATCAGCTCTGGATCCTCCACGCCAGAGCTCTCGGCCGCTGGTGTCCTGCCGTGGCCAGGAGACGGGGTGAGGAACGGCCAGTGATACCGCACACGAACCACCAGCCTGGGCGTTGGGCAGCCTCCTCTCTGCGCCACCCCCTTTGCCTACGTATCCCGCTGTCCTGCTTTTTATTGTCAGCAGAATGCCAAACGCAACGGAAACCCTGTTTGATTTGGGGCTCACCTGAATATCGGAAAAAAGGAGACACCTGAACCATTACACTCCAGAATGCACGTGCCTTGCGTCCGAGCACGTGATTTTCAAGCTGAATGTCTTCTCTCATACACACATGAAGATACGCATTCAACAAGTGCTAGTCCCTTACTATCACGGAGCAGCCAACTTATAAAGGTTCCTTGAAGTTTTCAAGCTCCTTTCTAAAACTATTTTGTCTTTTTTTTCTCCATTTTGCTCTTTGGGGTCAAAGGTATTTTGAGAATTGTTCTCACTTGTCTGACAAAAAACTTCCCCCCGTTTCTCCCAAACCCAATGTATTCATAACCATTTACATTCACATTCCCTTGTGCCAGAAATTATATTTTAGCTTAAATAGCATTTTCTTCTCATTCCCCAAGACATTACAAAGACCAGCCCCTTTGCCTCGCTCCTGCTGGTCTCCTCCACACCCGGCAGTCAGAGCGAACGCTCTGGTCTGTTTTCTGTCCGACCCGGAGCGGTTAAGCCTGGGGCACTGCTGCACCGCCGCGCCACCGGCTGCCAGCGTGTCCCTCCTTTCTTGGCTGTGTTTTGTGGAATAGTCAAGGGAATAGTCACGGTCCGAGATTTCCTGCCTGGCCGCTGTGGAGCGGCTGCTATGTCTATCGTACCACACTACAGGTGATACCAAGGTTTGGGTACCTATTTTGCATGTTCAAAGGCAGCAATATACGTGTCCTCTGAAAACCTCTTCTGTGGAAACCTGGATGCCTTTTGGAATACAGGCTCTTGTAGGTTAACTAAAAAATAGCAGCAAAAATCATAACAAGATGATCAAAAAATCAAATAATTGAATCAAAAACCTTCCTAAATACTCTTTTTAAATTTAGAGGCTGAGGAATAAACTTGACAGGATTACATCTGTTAAGTTAAAAAAAAACAACGACGAACAAACCTTAGAAAAAGATAAAAGAAAAAAAGTAATAATTTTTCATTTGTGCCTGATGGGGTTGTGTTTTTTTTTTTTTTAAACTGTTTGCAAATCTTCCGTGTAATGGTTTGAAACCCAGTCGTGTCATTTCTTTACGCCCACACACAGAGCTGCAGTAGTGCAGACACCGTAGCAGGCAAACCATATTACCAGCATCGGCCATTAAAACTCTTCCCACACCAAGCGTGGGCTGCCTGCACCCCCTCCTCTCTCTGCACACACCCCACCACCCACCCTCCAGTTTGCAAACGCTTAAAAAAAAAGAGAAGAGAAAGGCACTGAAAAAAGAAAACAGGATGCTTCTTTTGTTTCAACGCTATTCCAGAGAGACCTGAGCCTCTCCACCTGCCTGTGAATTGGCCACCTAAAGGTTAGCAAGTGTTTTGTTATCATTTTACATAGACAGAGATATAATTAAGACAGAAATTTTAAATTTATAATTTTTTAATGATGTGATGGTTCTTTCACTCAGCAATGAGAAAGATTTTTTCCTAAAACACAAAGTATTTTAGTACTGGCCCCACTTCCGTTTTTAAGAGGGCTTTAATCAGCATTTTTTCATCATTTAGTCCAACCTCCTAAACTTTAAAAGATGGATTAGGGTTATTATTTTCTGTTAGAGCAACCTGTTGATAACAGACTGCTGGCTGGAGGTTGTTAACGCTTTCCTAGCAAGGGAAATGCACAGGAGCGAATTTGATGAAAGGACAAAAGAATGGAAACCCTTTGAGGTTTTTAGATTTTTTAAGTACTAACAATCCTATTTTTTTTTCATTGTGAAGCCACCAAGAGTGTTACAAAACCAAGAGAGGTGTTAGATATGTTCCTTTTCAGAAAGAAATTGGTATAAATTTAAAACAAAGGCATGTAATAAACCAGAAAGCATTCCTTATGACTGGAGCTGAGAAAAGTAGCAGCATAGGAAGTAGAATAAGAAATATTCTCTGATACAAACTGCATGGAGATCAAAGGGGCCAACACAATTGTTTACTTACAGACTGAAATATATTTTAGCTAACAATGCTCTTATTGGTTTAAGCCTTTCGAATGTTTTCATTTGTACCCATATAAAGAAAGGAGACCAAGAAAAGGAGATTTGAGAAAAGGAGAATCAAAAAGACAGAAAACTGTGTATTTAATCATGATCAAAGCATTTGCTGCTATTCTAGAATAAAGGAAAGGCACTACAGCTCACATTCTTAAAAGGTATTAATACTGTATTCTGGTACAGTATTTACAAAAATAAAAAAAAAAACAATTTCACTGATACTACACAATCATGGAAGTACAGTGTCAAAAATGTTTGTCCTCAGGATATGGTACAAGAATTTCAAAGTTAGATCAGTGTGTTTTCTAGTTGCTTTGTACTTTGGTAACATAGGAAGCAGGGCAAAACTTCAGGATCAATGACTTCTTAACGATAGCAAGATTTCCCGAAGTCAGAATTTGAGCAAGAAATGTTATCACTGAAAGCTTCTGAGGGTTTCAGAAGATCAGGGATTTGCCCATTCCCATCCTAGTTCTGCGGGGGGAGGAGGCTCTCAGCTTGGTTGCTGAAGTTCCAAGCAGTCTGCATGCTGCTGGTGGAATGCGCGCCTGCTACGATGGGCTCCATCCCGTTAGAACAAGGGAAGGGTGAGGTCACTACTTCTGTTATGAGACACTTCAAGGTATGAAGTCAAACCGAGAAACCAGCAAAGGCAGGAACAGTAGAAAACAAGATTAGCAGTAACTTCTGGGCTAATCTGGAAATGTATCAGTTCTGTTTTGCTAGTCTGAATTAAGGTTTAGAAAGCACCAGAATTAGGGTACGCTCAAACTCTTCCATCAAACAGGTAGCATTTAAAGTACCTGCACAAAATTTATTTCAGACCTATGGTCCACTATTACTTCATTATACCAATACATAAGCTTTGTTTAGCCAGTCAAGGGAGTTCTTCATAAACACTGGCACCTTGTGCTAGCTGTCAGCGGCAGACGAGCAACTGGAAACGGGAATTCCAGTGTCTGTAGCTTCTGCCAACAGTAAGATGTTGTGTGCTCTTCTCAGCACCATTGTCCTCGTACGAAAAATTAATAGTTAACAATCCTGTAAGAGACTTTATTTTCATTTAAGTTTGTAAAGTACTTCAAAACATGTAGTTGATAGGATCTCCGCTACCTATTTCCGTATTAGCACAGGAAACATGCCTGTTGCTGCTTTCACGTGATCACATCTTTGACTAAAGCCCTCTGGGGGTCTTTGAAGGATACAGACACCTGGGAATGAGCCCTTTCCGCAGATCCTCGGAACCTAGAAATGCACTCCACTGTATGTGGATTTATCTCCTCACATCCTGATTACGACATGAATTGAGAGTGAAGCGCCATGTAGCACCACATACTCCCTACTGTGTAGTACCTGCCAGTGGGTTTACCTTATACGCAGTTAAAATCAGTATTTTGCTGTATATTGAGCCAACTGAAGTGAATTGGGTTTCTCTGAGCAGGAAGATGTTTTGAACTTGAATGAATGTAAGGAATCTTGCCTAGAGATCCTGGAGAGGTGGTCGATGCCCCAAGCCTGTCAGTGCTTAAGAGGCAATTGGACAATGCCCCTAATAACAGGCTTTACCTTCTGGTCAGCCCTGAAGTGCTCAGGTAGTTGGACTAGATGATTGCTGTAGGTACCTTCCAACTGGAACATTCTACTCTGCTCTGCTCTACATTCCGGCTTAGGAAGTGACATCCAAAAATAGATTGTTCAAAAAGAGAAAACAAAAATCACTTAATTTCACATAGAACTAATGCAGCGTAATACTGCTGCTCTGTCTTAAGTGTACAGTTCAATTACTTCTAGCCCTTACAGCAGTCTGTTCAGCCATACGCGTGGGAAGAATCACAGGATGCTGTGGAGTCAGTCTGATTCCAGAGCCACTTACTCAAGATTCAGTGATTTCAGATGAAGCTTTAAAAGATTTTTCTAAGCCCTGAAACCATGTGGTAGTAGCAAACATCCATGCAGTCACTTGCTTTAGTTGTAACTTGCTGTATTTTATTTTTGTTTCTTTAAGCCTCTCAGGATAAGAAGCTTATGGTTTCAGCATTTAGAATTCAATATGCTACTGAATGGTCTAAATATCCATTTTAAAAAGTATCTATGTTCTAGAGCTGTTACTAGTTCCAGGATACTGCTGAAATCATTAGTGCTGTTTAAAATAGGTGTCTCTTTTAAGTAAGTTCATCAACACAAAGTAATAAGTCAGTCTCAAAGTGGAAGAAAATATAATGGACTTCAGATAGGTGATAAAACTGAAGCAAAACTCATTTTGACTGGTTATGTAAAATGCCCATAATCATCTGTTTGTGCAATTCGATTCGTGCAAGTATTCTATTCTAAGATGTGCATCTTTTTTTCCCCATTACTTTGTTAACTGTAGCATGCAATAATCCTCCAGATGATCTCACTTGGACGTGAGAATCCATTCCACTACGAACCTATCTGCCAGTGGAGCTCAAACCAGTTGCTGTGTGTAGTTTTATCCATACGGACAGGATGAGTCTGTAGATCAGAAGCATGAGTCATTGTGAAGCAGTTCACAATGTCAAGTAGTTTCTAGATTCACTGATTTTAGGCGTATGCAGTGCCATTCAGGGTGTAACAGAAACTAGATGGATTTTAAGCAACAACACTAGGCCCTGTTAAGAGATTTTTTTGTCCCCTGAATAACTAAATGACAGGCAAGGAGGACAGGAAGAATGAGACAGAAATACTTCTCCAAGTCCAAATTAGAGGCCTACTAAAACAGGGTCCAGAAACAAAGTGAAAGCAATCCAAACAACAAGCAAAGCTCTCCAGGATCGATAAAGCTGTGTCAAATGAAAATCCATTAACACCTCTGGCACTTGTCTGTCACGTGCATTACTAAAACAAAGAGCTCCCACTGAAGCGATGTCGGACAAACAATCGTAACACTTCAGTTCCCCACCACCCAATTCACAAGATACAGGCTGCCGTGCTCTCAATTGGGCAGGTGCTCACTGCCGTAAGTTATAACCAGATTAAAAGCTACATCTGCCAAAATACAGTGTTGTTAAGGAATTTTTACAGGCCAGATATGCTGATTTTGTAACATTATAGGGAATGCACCCTCCAGTTTGGGATTTACTTACTCTAACAGCAGTGGAGGACATAGCCATTCCAGCCCACACTTTAAGCTGGTGTTTGCCTAAAGACCAGTGTCCCCCAGTCAGGACTCCTTGGCTCTGCCGACTGCTTTGTCCGAGGACTCTCTATGAACTCAACCCACAAACGAAAGCAAAGCTCTTAAAACGATCTTTTCACTTCCCTTGACTCTCCCCTATCCTGTTTTCCCTACAGCTTTTCACAAATGTTAGGGAGGTTTGTTGAGCACGACTTAAAGACTTTTAACCTTGTTTTCCCGTCTCCCCCCGGTCGCTGCTCCCTGCCCTCCGCAGGGTGCCATGGGAAGCAGCCGGTGGGTAAGACCCACGCTGGATGAGCTCAGCCTTTCACACGTAGCAAAGGGCTGCTCTCCACCATTCTTTTCTCTTCCAACACATTTGAAGAGAGATCTTCACTGTAAAGTTACAAGCAAATTACCTTTAGGGGTATAAAGGGAAAAATTCTACCATTGCGTCAGTGTATTTACCGGAATGATACAACCGAATGCCGTGTACAAAATGCCCATGTTTTGAAGACGGCTGATTCTGTTTATAGGTTCCTAGATGAATAATGATAAAGGATATGAAGAGACTGAAATGCTACTTCATTTTCTTCTGTTTCATCTCTTCCTGTTTTCTGAAGGTTGTTACTGTGACACCAACGTAAAAAAAAGAAAAAAACCAACTTCCTACTTCTAATCTGTTTCAAGTCTTTGTCCTCATTTCTCTCTGTTGCACCAAGTATTGACAGAAATGAGACTTCTTTTGCTGAAATGCCTGGCTCAGTGAAAGGTACGTAAGCTACAATTATTTACAGGCTAAAGATTCCACTTCTGTGTGCTCTCTGGTACTACATTTAAGATGGGGATCACCAAAAGCTTTTAAAAAAAGCAAAGAATTCTACTGTAATGTAGTATATTATGTATGTTCAGAATGATGAAAAGCTGCTTTTGTGTGGTTACAAAAATAAACTAACTCTATCATGTCCACAGATTATACCTCTAGACCAAACCAGGGGACTGAGCACTGCATCTGCTGAAAGACTATGATGCTCCTCTCAGTGGTGTCTCAAAAAATTTATGTGAGTGCAGGAATAAGTAGTTACATGTTTACTTAATGATTTTATTAATAATGACGGGCAGTTGACAGTGCATTTACGTGTGCCACACAGAAGACAATAATCTTTTGGTTGTGTAATCCAAGATTATTATAACAGTGCTGATAAAATGAAGCAAATTTTATAAAATATAGTTGGAATTAAGGAAAAAATATATAGAAAAGAGGAACGCATTGGATTTAAAATGAGTTTTTTAGACATCCCTCTTATTAAAATACCTCATACTTGTATACAGAATAAGACAGTTTCTGCTACGCTGATTTGTCACCTGAAACTACTCCACTTCTTGACTTTTCGGTGTTCCACAGACCTGAAAGTATAATTGAAACTAGGAACAAAGTAATTGTACTTAAATGGAATTTTATTGACCAGGTTTGGTATCTTAAGAAACTAATTTAGAAAATCTTGGACAGGCCAAATCCTGCTTTCAGTTTTGTCTACTGGGCATTTTTCCTTATCTAATGAGGTTTAAGTTTTTACACTAGTAGTTCGATGCTACAAGTTACAAGCTGAGTTCAGAACATCAGGTAGATGCTCAGTAATGGAGCCTGGGGGATAATCGACACAGGAATTTTTTTTAACTTTAGGCAAGAACTGCCCAGAATCAGCCTTGGGGTAGAATTAGTTTGAGATAAGCTATTTTTGTCAATGTACAAAGAAATACAGTGGCACTTTTTTATATATATAAATAACAGATGTGAAAAGTGTTACAGTTTACCTGTCCAATTAAGTCC
>VZSF01009291.1:0-16061 GCA_013398295.1 Chionis minor | reverse complement strand
ATACTGGGGGCTGGGGGGGGGCGTTATTTCTCCTCCGGAGCCTGTTTTTCGGGCGAGGAGGAGGAGGGAGACGCAGCTGCGAGGAGCCGAGCGAGCCAGGGCTGCACAAACGGCGCTTGGCTGGGGCGCCGTCCCCGGGGTCATGTCCAGCCCTTGTCCAAATCTCGCTGCTTATTTGTTGGGAAGATCCAGTTTGGAAGCGCGAAGCCTGTTGTGTAATTCCTCGCGGTGAAGCCCTCGCACGTGTCTTCGCTGGCCGCAGCGGCGGTTTCCCTGCCCTTGGCAGATAAATAAACTCTTGGGGCTGCGTGGGAACATCCCCCCTCCTCACCGTGCTTCGCCCAGGACCCCCCTTGCTCGCGCTGCTTCACCTGCTGCCTCAGCCCTGCGTTCCGGGATTTGTTTTCCTGCCTCCGTCATTGCCGCCTATTTATTTTTTAGTTTTTAATTTGGGGCTGGAGCCATCCCAGCACGGCCGTGGCTGAGGCTCTGGCCCCCGCGGTGATGCCCACCCTCCTTGGTGACACCCGTCCTCTGCCGGGTGCATCCTGGGATGCTGGGATCCGGAGTGGATCGGTTGTGGATGCACGGTGGCAGCCCAGGAAGGTGAAATTTAACCTCCTGAGGTGAGCTGCTGAAGAGCGACTGCTTGGCTTTGCCATCGCCAGTATCCCTCGGCGTCACCGGCATCCCTCGGCATCACCAGGGCGGCACCAAAATCCCCCACCTGCCTCCAAAGAGTGAGGGAATATTTGCTCTTTCCCTGCCCGCACGGCATACGGCTGCCGTTCCAGCTGGGTGCTGGCGGGGCAGAGGGGCTGGGATAGTCGCTGATGCCATGGAAGCGAAGGAGATCTGGATGTCACCTGCTGGTTTATGGCAATTCCCTTCATCATCATCAGCTTTTATGGTGGTTATTCAGTGGGGCCGCAGGGAGGATGCTCTGGAGCTTCGTGGAACCCCACAGGAAGTTTTCCAGACCGGATCTTTTTATCCGTAAATGACAAACCCAGCGCGTTTCCCCTTTTCAAGAGCAAGTGGAGGCCGAAGGTTGATCTGGATTTGCCGCAGATGGGTGATGGGGTCAGTCGTCCGCCACGTCTGAGCCGCTGCGGTTGTCTGAGCTTCGTGCCTCGCTGAAGAAGATCGGTTGGATTTCTCCCAAAACCGAGCGGCGCCTGGCACGCAGACACCGGCCGCTTTGGAAAAGGGGCCGGGGCCGAGGGCTTGTGCCGGTGGGAAACCGGCGCGGCAGAGCCAGGCGTCCCTGGCACAGCAAGGGCGCGAGCTGGGGCCGTGGGTGATGTTAGAGAAAATCAATTTTTAACCACCAACCTCCCATCCTGAGTAACCTTACAGCCTCCTATTCCCTGGCCAAATCCAGGCAACGATGCCAGCGGGCGGGGAGGTGGGTAAATGCCCGCTCGCGCGGAGGCACGGCAGAGGTCTGAGGGATCTGCTCACGTATTTCCCGTTTTGTCTTCCAGCGGAGCTGAGTCCCTCTCTTCAGATGAAAAAGGTACAGTCATTTTGTGAAATGCAGCACATCAAATAGGTTTGTTATGAGAAATGCCCATCCTTTGGAATGGAAATGACAATTTTATAACTGGCTTTAAAAAAACATGGTGTAACGCCTTAGTTTGATGGACAAGAGTTTTGATTTTTTTATACTGATTTTTAAAATTCTTATTTCTTTGCTATTTATTTCCTTCCTCTGACCTGCATGGTACAAAAATGCCAGGAGAAGAGTTAAATGGTTCTCAAGCTTGTGTCCCCCCAACTGCTTTTCTCTTGCAGAGGTGGCGGCCGGCGGTGCGGAGGCAGAGGGCTCGGCCGAGGAGCACCCAGTGGGTGAGCGCACCCGTGGCTCGTGGCTTTACTCGCACGTGGGGTGGGGTGGCCGGCCCCGCACCCCCCGTTTCCCCGCACCGTGATAAAACCACAGAGTAGACACTGCTGCGACTCCTCCAGCCCCTTGCTTTGCGATACTGGTTCCTCTTCAGCTTACATTTGGCGGAGTAATTTATTAAAACTGCACGTGGCGCATCCCCCGTGAGTCGTGTCACTGGTGGGACACGCCGGCTCCCACCGATGCTTCTCCCACCTCACGTGCACATCCCGGAAAATCATCATTTAACTGGGATGTGCCATGGGTGAAGCTCCGAAATAGTCCCAGGTTGTATGACACGTTAAAATTGAGCGTCTTGAACATCAAACGTACCCTTCAGAAGGGCCTGGGCGACCCCTACGTCTCCTCTGATGCCGGGATTGGATGCTCCGATGCTCCTCTCTGCCTCAGTATTTTTCTACTCTGTTCCATCATCTAACTTGCAGAACAACCCGCTGTATTTAAACTCCAAGTTGTGCCCTTTTGCTTCCCTGCGGCATTGCTTTATTTCATTCTGCCTGTGACTAACGGGGTGTCGTTTTGTTCAGGAGAGGACGGTTCCGAAAACAGCTCCAGCAGTAGCTCGGAGGAGGAGTCAGGTGAGCATCGCGTCGCGATTTAGGTATCTTCTCCCTTTTGAAAGCGCACGTTCCCTTTCAACCATCTGCTTTTCACGGGAACGGTCTGGGGGTTGTTGTATAAGACCGTTAATTTGGTGATTGCGCGCTGAAAAGCGGAGTGATATTTTTGTGAGCAAATGATTTCCTCGCGGCTCGGTTTTGAGCGGAGCAATAACAGAAGAGCAGCAGCTAATGTCGCTTTAGCTTTGTAGACACAATACGTGCAGATGTTTTTACACCACAGTTGTCCCAACACCAAGAGGCTATAAATCCGCTTAAAAGTTGGCAGCAAAAGTGGCAAAACAGGATGGACAGGAAAAGAATGAAAGGAAGCGTTTGCTGTTGATGAAAAGCCTGTGGGTTTGCGCTTACCCGGGTCACACCACCAGCAGTTTATTCGGGTTCCGTGCAAGATTGATAGTCTTGAGTTAAATAATTACAAGGCTTTTTCTCATCAGATGCGGAGGAGTCGGATGGAAGGAGGTCGGGTGAGTGGGCTTTTATTGTGTTCCTTGCATCCGCCCTGCGCGGCGCGAGGAAGCCGGCGCGGATGAGCCATGCATGAGGGGAGCGACGTGCAATGGCGGGAGAGTGGTTTCGTGCTGGCCCAGCCGGCCCCCCCGTGTCTTTCGGTGAGACCCCTCGCTGGAGCGCTGGGGATAGGGGGGGCTGCATGGGGGGCAGCACCCTCTGTTTCCAAACGGAGCCCCGGCGCTGGGCCGTGGCCGCAGGGAGATGCCGGCCGGAGCCGAGGGTGGCCGCAGGGTGGCCGCGTCCCCGCTGCAGCTCGGGGACTGAACTAGCGGGGCTGCGGGCAGGGCGCCAGCGCGCCGGCGGGTATCTGCCTGACGTTTTCCAGGCTGTTGGCTGCAGCAATACGTCTTCCTGCCTTTCTCCCGCCTCTGCCAACCCAGGAGGGAGGGTGTCCATGTGCCGGGGTGACTTTGGGACAGCCCGCTTGGCATCCCTGCTGGCGGGGAGGGACCTTGGTGGGAGATGGGGAGCGGGAGCGTGTCCCCGCACGCCGGCAGCCGGCCCGTCCTCGCACCTCGTCACGGCAGCTTCTGCAAAATCCACCCTTGGGGCTAAAAGCTTTTGCCCGATGCGTCAGCTCTGCTTGCTTTCTGTTGACTTTTTAGTAAGGAGGATTCAGGCACTTTTAAATCATTTTAGGGACAAAGACGCTGCTCTGGCGTGGTTACCTGCTCACTGGGAAGCGCTGTTGCCAGCGTCCGTGCCGGCTGGTTGAACTTTGTACTTGGCACGATAAACCTCATCCTGGGAACGAATCTTTTTTTAACCCCTCTGAAAATTTCCAGCAGTTTGGGCAAGTTACGAGACTTGACCAATGTTGTACCCTGATGCTCAGCTTCGTCCCCACGGGGTGGGAAAACACGGCGTGCGTGCAAGAACGTAGTCTTAGGAGGATTCTCCTTAGGGATTTTTTAATGCGAGGAAATTAAACTAGGGGGTTGTCCTTGCTGAATATGGGAGCAGAAACCTGCTGGAGGCTCAGGTATTTACTGCAAACTTCTGTTTTGCAGATGAAGAACAGGAGCAGAAGGAATTGCTACCGCACTGCAATGAATCAGGTAGTAACGGATCTCTTGAGGCCTGGTAGGGGTTTTTTCGGAGCGTTTAATTACTTTGCTTTTAATGAGCTGATCTTCCTGTTTTCTCACTAGGAGCGAACTGTCTGCCACCCTGTGAGCATTGCAGAAATGAAAATGTATGTTTATAAAAAAAAAAAACAAAACCCGACCCCGACCCCCACATGTTTTGCATGAGATAATCTGCAAGTTGTAATTCTGCACTCTCATCACCTTTTTAAATATGTATTTTTCTTTTATCTATATAGGACCAGAAGGAGCAAGTGACCCCCAGGAGACTTTCTGGAGGACAGCATGTGTATGATTATTTTTTTTTTTTTTAATATAATGAGCATACATTTATATTGTTCTCATCAACTTACTTCTCTCTTTGATTTAAGTGGGAAAAAGACTAATTTGCTGCACAAATACATTTGGAGTTATAACGGATGCTCCTAAATCCTTAAAAATAAACAGTTTAGAGCAGCTTCCCAAGCTGCCTCCAGGTCCTGGTCCAAGAAAGCTCTTAGGACAGCTTCCTGCCTGCCTCGTCTCGTTGCAGTAATTAACATTGGGCACATTTTTACATGTTTTTTGAGTCACACATGAGGGGTCTTGCCCTGTTTCACAGGAATACTCGACCTCCCCGTTTGCACTGACTTTGCATTTTTTTTGTTGGACGCCAGCCTGGTTCTTCCTCTCCCTGGCTTGGAAGTTGTCACGGCCGTGTGATGTTGCCGTTGTCCGTGTGTGATGTGGATGTTGTCCGTGTACGATGTTGGCTCCGACATCGCTGGGAGCTGGGCTGTGCCCTTCGTTGACGAGCGGCTGCTTCGTTTGCAGGAAATGTTGTGCAAAACATTCATTACAGCTATTTTGCATGCGCTGGCTGGGTCCTCCCAGCCAGTTTTTAACACTCCAGTGACAGTTTAAACATAGAGACTGGAGAAAAAACAATAATGTTGCGGCTTCTGTGCTGTTGAGATAAAATGCTCTGTGCTTGTTGGGAAGGGAGTTTCTCTTTATCCCTTGCAAACCGCATTTTTACCGTGTTTATTGGTGGTGGAAACTAAACTAACCGGGTCGCTCTTGCCCACGGCAGGGTGCAGCTGGACGCAGAGGGGACCTACCAGTGCAGCCTCACTGGCTTGATTTTTGAGGTCACGGAGGCTGTCAAAATCACCTATTCCCTCTTATCCTGGAGCAAATACGCCAACCTCGTGGAAAAGCCGTGGATCGTGGGCGGCCCCCTCTTCGACGTGCGCTGCGACTCGGCCCGTGCTCTCACCTCCATCCAGTTTCCCCACTCCCTCTGCCTCGGCGGTGAGTGCTGGCCGCCGGCTCGGCGGGCGCGGGAAGCTGCCGGCTCCCCGGCGCGGGAGGCGCTGAGACGGCTCCGTGTCCCCACAGATCATGGCGCTGGCATGGCCTTCAAGGTTTTGCACATCAAAGGCGAGGATGCAGCCATCGAGCCCTCTGCCGACTACTCGGCCTCCCACGTGAAGTGGCTGGTGAGCTCGCTGTCACCCGTGGGACCGCTCATCCAGAGCCAGGAGCCCGTGCAGTACCACGGCGCCGTCATCCTCTACAAAGTGGTCGACCAGCATCCCTCCTTGTCCTTTCGGGTCTACGTGGCTACGAACAACGACTCCTTCATAAAGGTATGGCTCGTGCCGGGTGGCACGAGGTCGAAACAGCGGCAGGGCTGGTTGTGGGGCTGCTGCATGGAGGGTGGGATACGGTGAAGAGATGCTCTTCTCTCGCCCCAGTGTCTGCANTTATCCTAACTGAAAGTTATCCTAACTGAAAGTTATCCTAACTGAAAGTTATCCTAACTGAAAGTTATCCTAACTGAAAGTTATCCTAACTGAAAGTTATCCTAACTGAAAGTTATCCTAACTGAAAGTTATCCTAACTGAAAGTTATCCTAACTGAAAGTTATCCTAACTGAAAGTTATCCTAACTGAAAGTTATCCTAACTGAAAGTTATCCTAACTGAAAGTTATCCTAACTGAAAGTTATCCTAACTGAAAGTTATCCTAACTGAAAGTTATCCTAACTGAAAGTTAGGATATGATACTTAAGCAGTTGTACCAGCCCACGTGCTCGCTTACAAGCTGCTAGAGAAAAGAAATACATCATTTCTTTGCCAGCAAAATCCACGGAGCTCAGGGTTTGTACCTGAAAGGGATGCTTGTCTTCTCACCCGTTCCCCGCTACGATACGTAGGCGAACACTAGGAGAGCACCACAATGAATAACCTTCCTTTTATTCGGGTTGCAGACCCCTTCTATCTAATTTCAGCCGTGTAGCACAATAGCTGAGGAAGTTTATTTGGTGTTTTTTTTTGAGGATGGTGTTTATCGCGCCGCTTTCCGGGAAGTTTGCCCTGTGGGACCGGGTCGTGGCCATTTCGTAGAGCTGGGCACCGAGAAAAGCCCGAGGAGCCCCTTTAGCACAGGTTTTAAATGTTAATTCCTTTGCTGAAGTGAGTAACCTTTAAATCGTATTTTTAAATTCTAGGATATCTCAAGAGCTGTAAAACATTCAAATAAGAAATTTATCAAAATTGACAAGCCCCCCGTATGCCAAAAATTGCTGCAGAAAGGAAAGAGGTATAGATTAGTTTGTGAGCCAGAAGCTGAAATAACTCCTGAGGTAAGTCCCTCATTTCGTGCGTAGAAATGTGGTACAAAATGGCTTTTGCTGTTCTAATGTTAAGGGCATTTTTCGCATTCATTTACCATTGCTGCAGAAAGCACTTGCCCCTTAGAGCCCTAAAATTTTGGGGATGAAATCCTGACTGGTGTTGGGCTCAGGTTTGCGCCAATAGCCAAATACCTCCTCTAGTTTATGTTTTTGGATAGATATTTATTTTTAACGTATTTACATTGTATAGGAAATCGAGTTTATTGACGGATCTCTCTTGAAACTAAAAAGTTACATTGAGGTCTATTTGGAGAAACCTGACGACTTCACCTTGTCTTTGGTTGAGCTGGAGTCTGATGCGACCGTGTGGAAGGCAAAACTACGAGAGAGTGAGTCTTTGGTCTTCCCACCACTGGTTCGTTCCTGCCAAAAAGATGCAGAAGTTGGGGGTGGAATTCAGATACGCTGAAATTCCCACTATTAAAATGGCAAGGTTTGGAGCTGGAAGGGATGAAACATGAAGAATTCCGGGAGGTCGCGTGGTGGAGGTGGCAGCATCCCTCGTGAGTGAAGAGGCGAAGGCGTCGGGGCTGCGTGGGAGGATGCTCCGCTTTATTTTTACTTTCTGGGAGCAAAGTGCAACCTTTATTGTGTATTATAGATGGCGTGCTGCAGCGTGTTGGATAAAAGGGGGGCAAAAAACCTCATCTCATTGTATAAAATCTTAGCTCAGCAGCCGGAATCCACCCAGCAGCTTGGGTTTGCGCCCGGGAATTGTTGGATGGTAGGGCACAGCAGTGGGAATTCCTACCTCACCTTTTGTTTCCTCTGAAAACTGTTTGCCAGGTGACTGGATACATTACGATCAGAACAAAAACGAGCAGAAAAGAAGCGCGGTCGGTAAGTCAGTGTGAAGTGAAGTCGGGGTTGCTTGTTTTCTGGGTACCGCGCTGGCTGTTGTAGCGCGAGTGACACGCAAGAAGTCCCGTCACCTCTCCCCTGCTTCGTAGGTGTCAAAAAACGGAAGCCAACCCTCAGTATTTTGGAAAAAGATGAGCTTTCCAGCAAAAAGCAAAAGACCAGCAATACTACAGGTAGAGCGTTTCTGTGTCGTTTAAAATAACAAGTTTGGGTTGGTGGTTTTTTGGTTGTGGTTTGGGTTTTTTTTTTTTGTATCCCGTAAATGGAACCTGAGCTCACTTTTTCAAAGAGGGTAGAAAGGGATATAGGAGGGGAAAGTGCTGCTTTTTGTAGCTAAAGGATTTGTACCTATGTTTGTGTGGTTTTGGTACGCTTTCATTCGTTTGGCAAAGAAATAGGAAGAAGCAGCTAAGAAATTTGATTTATGAGGGTCAGCTAAAAGGGTATTGTTTTCTAAGAGTGGATAATAGTGGCCGCTTTCGAAAGAAGTTTGTGTTTGGGATATCTCCTGAGCTGTAACAGGCTGAGTTTTTCTGGGAAAATAAATAAATAAATAGAGTCCAATTTATTGTTGAGACGTGATGGTCCTGATGGTCAGAAATGCTTGGTGTGTGGGAGCTCCCATCCAGAAACTACTCGTTTACTAATAGTTACTTGGAAAAAATACAGAAGAAATAACGTTAGCTCAATAAATAATGGGGGTGGGGGGGGTGGAAAGTCAGCAAAAGTGACCATGTAGCCACCAGAGGGAGAGCTTCCATCCCTCCAAACCTCAACTTCATGTGTAACTGGTGACGCAGAGAAGGAAAGCGGCTCGGTCTGAGGCTTCTGCGCCGTTGTAACAAAAGGAAAAATAAACATTACATTTCTGGAGCAGCTCTAGGTTTCAAGAACAACAGGCATCTGAACTTGCTGGGGGGTAACGAGCGCTTAACGTGGCCTTAACGTTATACGGCTCAAAATCTCTGGGTGCTTGGTAACCTGATGTGCCGAGGGAGGTTCTGCTGGATGAAGAGCTGCTTATAAATGGGGAAAAAAACCCCTTTACAGCCGCCAGCGTGCAATCAGCTGTTGTTACCTTCATGAGCCGGGCTTCTTAGTCCTTCAGGTGCTTTTCTCCAGGTGCTTGGCCCTGACCTTGTGGGATAATCTGAATAATAAGATCGCCTTCACCATATGTGCGCAGCCGTGCGCAGAACTAATAGTGTCATTTAGTTCCAAGTGTAATGACAAGAGCAACGTTAAATCTGATTTTTTGTTTTGTGCCTTTTCAGATGGAATGGAATCAAAAATCTTAACTGATCAACAGCTGATGGCCATCGCAAAGTTGCTTGGTAAACAGTGGCGAGAGATTGCCATCGAGTGTCTTCAGATGGAAATGAAAGACATTGAGCAGATTCAGGCAACAGAAGAAGAAGTTAATATGCAAAAATTTCTGGTGTTAAGCAAGTGGAGAAACGGAGAAAAAGGCAATGGAACTGCAGAAGCTTTGTACAGCTGTCTCTGTGAAAAAGCACCCTATGAGATACTGCAAACCCTACAAGGTATTGTCTTCTTACTATATTTATTTAATTACATCACAGTATTTCAGATGTATTGTCAGAATTTGCATCAGAGAGTTTACCAAATACCTAGTACGTGTTTTACTTGGTAGGTCAAAATTGTCTCTGTTCTGATACTAAAAATTTCTTTCTTGTGGCATTTTTATACTTCCCTTCAGAAACTGATATAAAATGAATAATTTCTTTGCACTGACTGTTGAGAGTGGCGTTAAATCCAGTTGGCGGCAGGTCTCAAGCGGTGTTCCTCAGGGCTCAGTCTTGTTTAACACCTTCATTGATGATCTGGACGAGGGGATCGAGTGCACCCTCAGTCATTTTGCAGATGACACCAAATGAAGCAGGAGTGTTGATCTGCTGGAGGACAGGAAGGACCTACAGCGGGATCTGGACAGGCCGGATCGATGGGTTGAGGCCAATGGTGTGAGGTTCAACCAGGCCGAGTGCTGGGTCCTGCACTTGGGTCTCACCAACCCTATGGACGCTACAGGCTTGGGGCAGAGTGGCTGGAAAGCTGCCTGGTGGAAAAGAACCTGGGGGTGTTGGTGGACAGATGGCTGAACGTGAGCCAGCGTGTGCCCAGGTGGCCAAAAAGGCCAACGGCATCTTGGCCTGTGTCAAGACTAGCATGTCCAGCAGGACCAGGGCAGTGATGGTGCCCCTGTACTGGGCACTGGTGAGACCCCACCTCAAATCCTGTGTTCAGTTTTGGGTGCCATATTATATGAGGGACATTGGGGGCTGGAGCGTGTCCAGAGAAGGGCAAGGAAGCTGTTGAGGGGTCTGGAGAACATGTTTTATGAGGAACGGCTGAGGGAATTAGTCTGGGAAGCTAAGGGAAGAGAAGGTTGAGGAGAGACCTTATTGCTCTCTACAACTACTTGAAAGGAGGCTGTAGTGAGATGGACGCTGGTATCTCCTCTCAAGTAACCAGCAATAGGACAAGAGGAAATGGCCTCAAGTTGCACCAGGGGAGGTCCAGGCTGGACATGAGGAAAAATTTCTTCACCGAAAGGGTTATTAACCATCGGAAAGGGCTGCCCAGGGAGGTGGTTGAGCCACCATCCCTAGATGTGTTTAAAACTCATGTAGATGTGGCGCTTAGAGACATGATTTAGTGGCAGACCAGGTAGAGTAGGGTCAATGGTTGGACTAGCTGATCTTAAAGGTCTTTTCCAACGTGAACGATTCGATGATTCCGTGAGAGTGCTGGCTGCATGACCTGGCTGTCGTGGCCAAACCAGTCGGTGTTACATACCCAAACCAATTCTTGTGTTTCTTAGGGAGTCCAAAGAAACGCTGTTTGGGTCTTTAGTCTTATGTGTTTTAGGAAGGGTTAATTAACACCTTCCCCTGCCGGATGACCTAGCAGGTCAGCGCTGCAGAGACCCCCCTGTGTAGTTATCTGCTTATCGCCCGTGGGTGCTCCCGCTGATTTCTGGGGGACTCTTTACGTTCGGTTCAGCTTGTGCAAACCAAAGCTGTTCAGTGGGCTGAGAACTCAGCCAGCCAAGGGGAACCTTTCTTAAAAACTAANAGACCAAACTTTTTTCTTTCTTAATTCTCCCTGAAAGCAACCCAGCTGCTCGTGCTGGCTCGCTCACCTGACCCTCACCAACCTGTCCATGCCAGAGCCATGTCGTGGCTTTTTAATATGTTAGTTATTTAATGGAATATTGCAGTAACTTGTAAAGATCAGGTTACTCGTGTGTGTGTGTGTGTTCCTTTCCTCAGGTTACTCGGAGCAGTCCTGAGCTGGCGAAGCTGCAGCTGGAAGGAGCCCGGTGGGAGTGAAGCTTCTCCGGCCGCTTCCGCAGGATCTCACTGAGCTCCGGGAAGGAAGCTGCAAGGCACGACCACTCAGCGGACTGTTTGGACAGGATCTTCACAAGACGCGTGAGCGAAATTTGGCGCAGCTCTAAGCACACGTAGGGCTTTCAGGAGCAATTCCCCGACCGGTGGATCCCGGCATCGCGGCCGGGAGTGCTGGGCTTCACGGCCGGGGAAACCCAGCACTGCCACCAGCTTTGTCTCATCTGAGCCAGTCCTAAAAGACAGGGACACTGGGAGAAACCCATTTACCTTGTTCAGCTATATGATCTTTATCTGGAAATGTATCAGGGAAAGATGGGGAGAAAAGTTACGCAGAAGCTTTCATCCCCTTAAAAAAAAACAAAAGAAAAAAATTTGAACTGCCAAAATCATGAGGTACATTGTATTTCTCACAGGTGCCCAAGATCAGGGAAGAATAATGCTAAACTTGCAGATGAATTCCTTTGCATAATCACTGTATATATGCATAATTACTGTATATACTTGTGTACATTCAGTCCTTGTTAAGCTGCGGTTCTTTTTTCTAAAAACCCAGAGACTGGTTTCGCGGGAGCACCACTGTTCACTCCAGGCAGCTTTGAATTTTCCCTGGGAATTTCTTCTTCACTCTTTTCTGTATAGTCTTGTCTCAATTTTTATGAGATTTTTTTTTATGTTGTACATTTTTTTTTGTATTAGAAACTTTTTATACCTTTTTTTTTACTTGATTGATTTTAACTTGAATAGAATTAGGTGCTTAAATGAAAACGGGAGAAGCCAAAATCTCTGCGAAGGCTGTTACCCTGTCAGCAGTGCGCGTACTACAGAATTGAAAAAGATTTGGAATAATGTTATTTACGGGAGAGAGCGACAGCCTGATACAGGAGATTGTCTTGGCTTTAAAGACACGGGATTCTTCGGATCATCTTCCTCTGCGTATGTTGATGAAAGGAAAAGCATACTTTTAAAAAATAAGGATTAAAAAGGAAACATTTACACAATTTACGTATGATTTTTGATTTTTTTTTTTTTTTTAAATGTTAGCTATTGGATGAAATGTTTCAAGCTGGTTGTATCTTGCAGGACAATCTTCCCAACCCTTGTTGCTCCACTACTACGTACATCCCAGGGGGTGGCCGAGGAAAAGGGCTGTGTTGGTGCCCAGGACCTGGCGGGCTCTTTTGCCAATGGGGCAAAAAGGGGGGAAAAAAAACCAAGGGGGGGGAAAAAATGCTGTGGGAGACGGGGAGGCTTGTGTGGGGCTTCCCATCCTCAGGCAGAGCTGCCCTTGGCTCTTCTCCCTGGGACAAATGAGGAGGAGTTGCCATCGGGGGAACCTTTAAGATACCCGATAAAAAAGAAAGTTCTAATAGGATCCTCTGGGCGAAAGCGGAGGTCAGTAGATCTAAGCTGGAAATAAGGTGTTTATTTGTAATAACGAGGGTAACCGGATAGCGTAGCTGATGGTCAAGAGAGATGATAAGGTCTTCAACCTTCAGGTTCTTTAAATCAAAATAAGGAATCTTTTTTAAAAAAAACAGTATATTGGATTTCTGTGGTCTTCAGTTTGGCTTCGTCCAGCTCTTGCAGAGAGAAGGAATTAAAACGTTACGGTTGCGTTGCGGCACCGAAGCGTGAGGCTGCTCCTACCTTGCAACTTGGTCTGCGTTGTGGTTGGTCTGCGGGACGAAGGCTCTAGTCCCAGTGGTGGGAGTTTATAAGGTTATAATGTTTATAAAATTACATTAGAATATTTGTAGGGTCAGATGTAAAGGGCTGGTGTGGTGTGCGGGTAACGCCGGCGCTTGGGGAAGAGGGGAGAGGATGAGGGTGGCAGCTGTCCCCTGGGCACCTGGCAGGGCAGGGGGTGCCACCAGCCCCTTGGCATCAAACGGGGGGAACGGGGGGTGCTGGGGGGTCCCCCCGGAGAAGGGAGGGCAGAGCTGGAGAAACCGAGCGAGGGGGGAGAGCTGGGGAGCGAGGCGGTGGCGCGGTGAGGGGCTGTGGAGGCAGCGTGGGACGTGGCGAAAGTCGCTGCTCCAGCGAGGGCAGGACCTGGGGGTCGCTTTGAGTGCGCAGTCTGGGAGAGAAGCCACAAGAAACACCTCTGATGTAAGTAAGGAGCCAGAAACAGGGTTTAAAAATACAATATCCGTGCTGAATGTTGCTAGGGTGTATCTTTACAGGCCAGCGATAGTCAAAGTATTTTAAAAATACTTCCTTCATATCACAAGGAAGAAAAAAAAGTCACCACAACTTTTACGCAAACTCTAATTTTATTAGGCAATAAATAGAATAAATAAGGAATATAATCATAAATAAGTTGATTATTATAAATACGCTTCAATTTCTGAAAATGACAGATGAATAAATAAAATAGTTCAGACATTACAGTTGAGTGTTGGGTGGTTTGAGAACATTTAGGTACGAGGATGTAGCTCATTTTCTAGAAATCTAGAAGTTTAACATGGTAGCTTAAAAGGCACTGACAACAGCTTGCTAAAACACGATGTAAACAACAACTCTGTGAAATATTACGGGCTGGATTCCTTAAAAGCCCCTAACCACCTCGCAGGGTATCGACCCTATTGTTTTTTTTTTTCTCCGGAACATCCTTAGGTCAAGTTTATACGCCAAGCGCCGGAGGGCTGGGCGCTCAGAGCGAGCTCTCGGGAGAGGTCAGGTAGTTCATCATCCTGTTGATGGTGACGGTGCGGATTCGGAAGGCGTGAAGGGTGCTGCAGAGCCTCATCCGCGCCTTGAAGGAGCTCAGCCCCACGCCGGCCGAGGGCTGCGGCACGCTCCTGCTGCCGGTCTTCAGGGCCTGGGAAAGAGGTAGGGACGTTAAAAACCGTCACCAGAAAGTGGCTAAACCAAAAACCCCTTCAGATTTTTTTTTTTTCCCTCACCCCCTGAGCGATAAATGAGAAGACTTAGCAATAAGAATGTATTCTCCCAAATCAAAAAAAGTAAAATATTTAATCATATAGCTCATAGATTATTATTAATTAACATTTAAAAGTAAACCAGCTGTACTTTCCTCGACATAAAAATGCCCATTCCTGCACAAAGGCTCTTTCTGCCTAGGAATAAAGATGCTTTTTAAATAATAAGCCTACAGCCAACTTTGTCTAGCGACCTCTTAGACTGGGCTCATCTGCCTGTGGCTGGAATCTCCAGGGTATTGGGAGATGCTGTGTGAATACAAAGGCAATTAATGTTGGTTTTTGTCTAATGAGCTTTTTCTTTTTATAAAAAAAAAAAACAAGCAAGCTTTTATTCCCTCTACTCGCTAATACTACTTCTCAAAGTTCAGTACACCCTGTGTCCGTATTCAGGACACCAGCTGTATTTTATTTCAGTGTTTGGAAGAGAAATAGAGCTACGTTGCTTTTAGTCTGTCTTCTGTTCTATTTTTGAGCTCTCTGAGGAACTGGCAGGAAATCCTGTACCCCATCTCCTTGCGAGAGCGGAGCGGTGTGAGAGGAGGAGGGCTGCTAAGGAGCCACACGTCTGAGTCCTGACGCCTTGGCCGTATCCGCAAGGCAAAAATATGAAGTGTGACACACAATTCATAAGAATTGAGTCCTTTCTAGGAAAAACAGTAACAATTTTTGAATTACCAGGTTAAAGAAAGGTTGCTATTTGACTATGGGCTGGAGCACATTGGATTAAAAACTGGTTTAAGACAGAAAAAGTAGAAAGGAGACGGAAATACTTACTTTCATCATTTCATCGATAGATGCCAGCAGCTTTTGATCATTGAAGTTCTTCAGCTCTGCCCTGTAGGCATTCAGATCCTCGTAGATGCCCTGCAGGCATTTACTCTGCAAAAATTACGAGCAAATGCAGGAAACTTGTTGTGACGTGCTTTAAACATACAACGAGCAAAAGAAAGGGGTTCTTTTGGGAAACTTGCAATTTACCGTATCAAAAGTAGATCTTTCCAGCACAGGGCAGTTTCCAGTCTGCAAATTAAAGAAGAAACGGTGATTTTGTGGAAGTGTGAATTACGCAGCTGTTGCATGAAAATATGATGCTGAAACTTGATGTATTTTTTTTTTTTTACCCCCGGATCCTCAGATATACAGGCTTTGATCGTGTTGATTTGGTTCTCAGTGATATCTTTCAGATCCATCTCTTCAAGGGTGCATTCAAATCCCAGGGTGCCGAGCTCCTGTGTTAAAAAGGGAATAAAAAAGGGTCATTGACTCGGCTTCACGGTACCATGTATATATAAGTAAATACACACAATTATGGAGAACTTTAAGGAGCTATCGTTTCAGATGTAAAGTATCTCTTAGAAAGTGAAAAATAATTAATACCATCCGCATAGACATTTAACAGTGCTCACGGACCCACTGCAAGTGTGGGAACAAGGCACCTATTTAGTAGTGGGGTTTTTTTCTGCAGTTCTCTGATATGAAGCTTGCAACAACAGCAGAGAATTTTAGCAAAAAAAAAAAAANAAAAAAAAAAAAAAAAAAAAAAAAATCCCCTTGGCACTACGGCCAGGCAGCTTCAGTGTAGCAAGGTGCTACAGCACCAAACCAGTGACACCAGCAGCAACCTGTGAACATAACGGCAAAGGCAGGAGCAGGTATTTCCTGAGCTGACTCCGCAGTGAACTTGGAGAAAGTGTGTTCAAAACCGAGAGCGCTCCAATCAACTGCTGGCGTGCGTGTTTCTGTGGGGGTCGGTGGACAAGGGTTGAGAAAGACACCTGAGCAAATCCCCACCCTAAAGGCCTGGTCAGGGGAGGCACAACAGCGAAGAGCAGGTACAGAGTCTTGAAGAGAGGCCATGGAGAGCATCTGCCCTGCTGGGTACCCTCAGCAATCTGTCACTGCCCTCTGGGGCACCGGCACTGCCTGCCTGGGGACCTTCACTGCTCTGTCACTGCATGGCCAGGTGCCACCACTGCCCCATCACCTCCTGCCTGGGTACCCTCACCGTCCCATCGCCGCCCTCCTGGGTACCCTCACTGTCCCATCACCCCCCGTACCCCCACCACCCCATCACC
>VZSF01009279.1:0-29175 GCA_013398295.1 Chionis minor | reverse complement strand
TTGTGACTAAAGTGCAGGACCCGATGCTTGACCTTTTACCTTTACAAATACTTAATACCTTTACAAATACTCCTTAGAAGAAGGTACTAAGACAATGGCCTGGCTTCTAAATACTGTCTTTAATAGTCCCAAACACTATTAATGTGGTGAACACATGGTTACTGGAAAAAACAGGCCTGGATACACAATTGAGCCTAATTTCCTGATTCTAAGTAGAATCCTCTGGGTATTTTTTTTTTTTCTTGATGGGATTTTTTTTTTCATAAAAATTCTCTGTTCCAATATTGGAATAGCAACTGCAGAATTTCATGAAGTAAAAAAAATCTTTAAGCTGTAAATGCTGAGCTCATTTTTTTTTTTTAAAATCAAAACATTCGTGTAAAATAATAAACAACCTTTCAAGTAGAAAAATATTTTATTATTAAGTGCAGGTTAAAAACGGGACTTTTTTTTTCTTTGTTTTGATTGCCTGGCTAGAGGTGTCTAAGTTAAATACAGTCTTTTGTAATAGAAAGCTTTGCTTATGACATATTTTTTTCCTTACCATGCCAAATTCCTTGTTTAGCTTTTCTCAACGCTCTTTTTCAGTGCTCTTGGACAGAATGAGGCAGAAAAAGACGCCCAGGACACAAGACACAGGCTTTTTCCTAACTGTGCCCGGGAGCAGGAGGGTTGTGAAGGATGCTGGAGGGAAACAGTGGGTGACACTGGGGTTTCTGCAGGAAGAAGTTCGATTTCAACAGCTTATTCAGACACCTGCACCCCTACCGTACTAGGCCCATGGTTTTGCAAGAGGGTTAAGGGCTGCCATAAATCACTGATCTGGTTAAAGTATATTGGTAAATAAAGCTGCTGATTAAATCCCGCATTGATTAAATACTCTTTGGTCATGTGAGTGCGAAAATACTGGAAGGCAGCACCCAAGGCACTGTCGCGACGGCAAAGGCTAGTTGGAAGCTTGCCCACGTGGACGGGATTTCCTCCGGGACTAACAGCAAACAGTAAGTCTTGACTCCAACAAGCCAGATGAGTATTATACTGGGGCACGAATGTGTTGGGGAAGGAAGCAAAGACCGGCTGAAAATGCAGCCTCGGAAGTGGTGGGCATCAAAACTGTCTCTCATTTGTCTATTTTCTAAAAAAACAGTATTATAGAGTTGCACCACCAAACTGTGTCATCTCACCAATTTCTCTTTTACCCAAAAGTCCTGAACTTTTCAGGCCGTGAGGTTACACGGTTCTGTACCCAGTTGGGTCTATGGGACCTAATCACTTGAATTATTGAGAAGGCTACCATCTCCCAAACCGGCTTTTTCTTTCCTTTTTTTTTTTCTTTTACATATACACACGAGCTGTTAAAAATGAACCCAGCCCTTCGTCCCACAGCGAGGAGTTTCACATCCCGCTGCTGTCCTTCCCCGCCGCGTTACACTCCCGGAGAGCAGGTTGGGAAGAGGGTGCCACCAGTTACAACGTCAAATTCCCCCATTTCGGCGCGTCCTCCCCTTCCCTACCCCACAGCCTGTCCTCAGCCACACCTCCATGAGACGGCGTTATGCAAAAGCGCTGTCACTGCGAAGCGGTTTATTATGCTTTGCCTGATTATGCTAATTCTAACTCTACCCAGCCACTTTGTTTTCTCTCTCTCTCCTCTCTTCCCTCCTCCCCTCACTTTTCTGCGCTGCCAGCAAACGGTTTTTATTGAAATGGGGAACATGAACGCAGTTATGAAACAGAACAAATTAAACGGAACAGTTGGGATCACTTTTCTTTCACAAGACATTGCCCGTGTTGCAGTAACAGGGCTGCAGAAAATGGCAGCTTTACTTCATGCACTCTCTGGTTTTATTTGTCAACAATTAACATCATATGCAAAGGAATCCTGTGACCGCTGCGTTAAGGATTTTGAGCACTTCAAACGGCGAAGGCCGTGTGTCCCGTGCCCACCGCCGGCGCGTGGGCAGCCCTGCCGGCATCGCTGACCTGACTCCAGAGCGGTGGGCAGGACCGGAATGGGAATAAGGGGCTGCTCTTCTAAAAACGCAGAAGTCACGTCCGTGCACACGAGTAACGGAGAAGTTTCTAGTTCTGGAAGCCCAGTGGGATACGTGCACAGGTTCTTTCATGGTTTCATTTGACTCATTATGGTATTTGACAAACCTGACTTCACTAAAGGCCTGAATCCCAAAGATCTCTAGTGGTTGGGATGCTCGCACTAGCAACGTGAGACTGGAGGTGACAAAGTCTTGTCCCTTATACCCTGAGGCCAGTCACCCAGCGGCAATCTGTGTCAGCCCAAACCATTCTCCTCGTACACATGCCACAGGCCACGCGCTACTGAAACAAAACCTAAGTTTTGAAATAAGAGAAAAAAAATTGTAGAAGGGACAAAAGGTATCAGGGATCCTTGTGCGAGTAGGAGAGTTGCTGATGAGGAATGTGTTCTGTGTATGTAGTACTGTGTTCAGTTTTGGGCACCGCAGTATCGGAGAGACATTGAGGTGCTGGAGCGTGTCCAGAGAAGGGCAACGGAGCTGGGGAGGGGTCTGGAGAACAAGTCTTCTGAGGAGCGGCTGAGGGAGTTGGGATTGTTGAGGCTGGAGAAGAGAAGGTTGAGGGGAGACCTTCTCACTCTCTACAACTCCCTGGAAGGAGGTTCTAGCCAGGTGGGGTCAATCTCTTCTCCTAAGGAACAAGCGACAGGACAAGAGGAAATGGCCTCAAGTTGTGCCAGGGGAGGTTTAGGTGGGATATTAGGAAAAACTTCTTGACTAAAAGGGTTCTCAGGCATTGGCACAGGCTGCCCAGGGAGGTGGTGGAATCGCCGTCCCTGGAGGTATTTAAAAGGCGGGCAGACGTGGTGCTGAGGGACATGGGTTAGGGGTGGGTTTGGCAGTGTAGGTTTATGGTTGGACTCGATGATCTTGAAGGTCTCTTCCAACCCAAGTGATTCCATGATTCTATGATTCTATGAATGAAACACTCCAGCCTTGCCCCACACTGCAAAGGAGGGTAGAACATTGCTGGCAACTGACCCTAGAGGAAAATTTCCTCTTCCAACTCTAAATGCAACAACTGGGTTGATCCCGAGCCCAGGTACAGGGTGTGCCAAACAGGCACCTGAGAAATGTCACCCTAAATTCAATTTGTGGCCATTGCTGACTGCAAATTCTTCAGAGGAAAGAAATGGAGCTCCCTGCAGAAGCTGTCACACGTCAAGGCTGGGGGTGGGAAGGTATTTTCTTCCTGCTCTCTGCAGGCAACCAACAAAAATCCCCATGGGACGGGATTAGTACAACGCAAACATGGGGCAGAGAGACACAAACTTTGTTCCCGACACAGTATCTTGTAATACCAATGCATTAGGTATCTAAGGGCTTCTAGCTGAAGCTTAATTATTTCCCTCCAGGAATTCTCCTGTTCTAGGGGGAAAAAAAATCTTTTATAAAACTATAAATCTTAACAAAAAACCCCTCAGGATCCTGTTGTAGAACTGTCCTTCTCCAGTCTGTTCTACAACTTCACTCCTCAGAGATCTCCTGCACGCCAGCCCGAAGGGAAGGGAAAAAGCAAATAATAAAATCTGGTTCTGAAGTGCCAAGACCAGATTGGTGCTGGAGACAAGGGAGAAACAAAGGTCCTTCCTCACTCCCTTAGGAAGAGCCACCCAAAGCCTGCTCTTGGCTGACCGCGGTCCCCTCACCACTGACATATTCCGCCCACCAACACCAAGGCAGCTCTGCAAAACGTTTCTAGGAGCCACGTTTCCCCTCGCCTTTTTGGGAATACGGAACTCCTTTGGGAGCTTCTCAGATCAGTAAATTTGGTACAGATTGAAAAATTGCACCATCCTTATTTAAGGCCTGCAATTTTTACGCTTAGCACAGAGCAACATTCCCCTCGGGAAAGGGATTTCTCCATTTCCTATACCATCAGTCCTTATTCTTCACGCAGGGAAACCCAACATTCGCAGCCTTCTCATTTACTTGCGAAGGGTATTTTTCTCATATTGTCCTTTAACTCTTGGAAGCTTTCATGAGCCATGAGCGCAAAGCTAATGACAAAGAGCCAGCACCTCAGTAAACATTCACCTCCAGGAGAACCTTCCCAATTAGCCAGTCTGACGTCACTCCAGTTCCAGCCTTTCTGAAGAGCTGCAGTTTGTGGTCACCACCTGGGAATTCTGTCAAGCTGGATGCCCAGTACTCCAGTAATCGTGAAGCTAACAAATTTATCACTTTTAAAAGGCCCTATTGCTTAATGTCTGCATAAAAATCATAAATACAGTATCTTTTGCAATAATAAAATAAGCCTTAGTATCGGCAAGTAGTGACAAGAAAAGATGGATGAGTGGAAAATGCTTTTTTTTATGAACGGTGCGTGAAGCCGTCATTCAGCAGATCTGTTTTCATGCCTACACTAAAACGGTGCAACTACTTACAAAAAACATACATTTTGAGCGTAGGGCTTCTGCTAGAGAGATCCTTAACAGCTCAAAGAAGACAACCCAGGATGAGAGGAGACTGTAAGACAGGAGCAGATGTGGTCAGGAATAAGAATTACTATTTGGAAAAGTCTAGGTTACTTTTTTTCCTGCAGGCTGAATACCAGGACTCTGTATCTACCCTGTTACACGTTTCCTTTCCAGGCTTGGAAATAAAACCCACGGCACGGACCAGAAAAGGAGGGATGTCTTAACAGTATCCCTCACTGCTTCAGAGACCAGAAACTTCGTCCCTCCTGCTACTTGCAACCCTCAAATTCTCTGCATGCGACACTTTCTTATGGCCAACAATGACATTTTAGCCACTCGTCACCTGCCTAATCCCTCTAGTCTTGAAAAGGTGAAGTTCTGACCTGTAGAGGTGGGGACAGGAGCCGTCCTGCGCGCTCAGAATACCCAACCGCTAATTCCCAGCACCACGGAGCGCCCAGCACCAGTTTAAGCTAAGAGCACCAGCTCAACATACCTTCCAATGGACTTCAACTTTTCTAGGTCCTATGGAGCCAGCCCCACCGTGCTACTGTAATAAGAACACGAGGTCACATCCAGCACCAGCAGACCCAACATCCAGGCAGCCCCCCCTTCACACCCCTCAGCTTCTCAAGTTTACGTGTAACTTCATTGCTGTCCCACTAGATGTCTCCGAGTGCTGCCTCAGAGCTGGAAGACATCCTCTCCATCACCACATTTCATTATGAACGTTCATTGAAATTCCAAAATTTCTTTACTAACTTGGTTTTCAACTGCAAGAGAACGATCCTCTGTAAACCAGAACTCAAGCGGCAGCAACACCTTTTTGTCCGTCGCTTTGGCTGAATTACTTTTTCCTGCTTAACTGGATCTCCTAACCCATGTTTTATTTCAACCATTAATTAAGTATGGCTTAAAATCTGAATCTGTACCGTAGGGTCAAGAATTCCTTCTACTTTGATAGATGTTGATAAATTTCTTTGATCCTCCAGTACATCGGCACCATGGGAAACCAGTTTTGCAGATCCTTCTAGGGAAAACGTCTGAACATCAGATCTTTTTCTTCCTATGAGACAGAAGGCAGCTACATGTTGGAATAGGAACTTGCTTTTCTGCGATTCAGATTAATTTCTCTGGGGATAAAGAGGAAATGGTATTTCTGAAAGCTCATTTAATACACTTAATGTTTCAAAAGTACCTAAAGACCCCACGGAAAAAATAATTTCTTTGCAAGCCTAGCAGTATTAAATATCGTGACATAAATCACTTCCATAACAGCGATGCCTCTTTCTGAACGTCCCGTGGCACAAGAGAGGCAGCCTATTGAAAAAAATCCAAGTTATCTTGGAACCTAAAGAAGATTCAGGAGCAATATTCAAATTTTCCAGTGTTTAGCGATAATGTTTGATATTGCTAATTAACTGTGATAAATCCCCTCTAAAAGTCTCTTCCCATTTCCAAAGCCTGCCTGAGTCAGAACATATGGAAAACCCAGCCCATGTAACTGGAGGATGGTACTTAACAGAGATTTTTTCAAAAACCTGTCTGAGGGTTGTCTTTTTTCCTATCGCTACTATAACAGAATGATAAGTAGAAAAAACTAAAAGCACTGGTAATGATCACAGCGTTTCCAATGCCATCCTGCGGCACGAAACAGTACATCTGCATTTTCTGGAATGCATCTTGCCCATTATATCAGATTTATAGAGGGTCCCTTTCTGTTCCTATTTCTTAAGGAGGAAAAAGAATTCTAAGTGCTCTTTAAAGGAATTTACAATTCATATTCTTTTAACAGCTATCCTCCCCCAGCCTTGGAAAAGTCACAAAACCCAAAAAGAGCCTGAATTTACACATGCAAGCTTTCAAACCCCTTTTGCTTTTTCCTTCATTTAAGTCCACTCTGCTTGCCTGCTTCTAAAGACACTTTACTTCTACAGTCTCCATCAACTTAAGAGTCTTGCAATAATTAAGAGCACCCATTTTTGGACCATTACGTGTTGTTCTTTAAACGTAGAGCACTGGGGCACAAGGTTCTCCGAGGCGTATATAGACTTCAGAGATTTAAATGAAAGTCGACCCCAACTGACTCCATTCGTTTCTTCCTCTGGCTTATATATGAATGATACGGTTGGTTTGGACTTTGGTTTTGGGTGGGGTTTTTTTTGCTTTGTTTGTTTTTTAGAGGTGGCTGGTATAATGCAAGTCTGGCTTAGAACCAAACTGCTTGTCACGCTACAGAAACGGTGCACCCAGAACCTCAACACAGAAAATAAACGCGACCATAAAGGACATAAAGGAATCCCATCGTTCACAGCCCCCTATGGCCACCATGTACGTGCTCGAGACTTAATTAGCAATTAAAAGAACCACAATATCCAACAGACCTAAATCCTACAGTCTCTCTCACCAAATACCAGCAGATTTTGGGCTCTGCACTCACTGTAAGGTAACGGGCTGGCTGGCGTCACTTCTGCCATTGAACCGCAGCAGTTGAGATAATATCTTATTTCTTTATTTTATTCATGTTATTCATTGCCCCTAGACTTTGAGCTCTGTTTTAGAGCTGTGAAAACAGCACGTTAATCATTATCTTTCTGACAGAACACAAATTTCACACTTTTTTTCCTCCTGTATAAAGGGCTTCACGTCAAGCAAGGGACAACAAAGAGCGTGTCCTCCACGAGCTGAGTTCAGGTGGCTTTGACTAAAAGGCGGCCGTTACGGCCAGAGCAACGAGAAGCCCCTGGAGCCAGTTCTTGCTCCAGAGAGAGCTGCAAGAGGGATGATGAATCTGGCCAACAAACAGGAACAAACGACAGGAGAAGGGAAAAAGCAGGAGCTAGGCCCTCAGTGCTGAAAACTTTTTGTTGCGTAGCCCCACATTTGTGTTAAATCTCAATAAATGACTTCAGACCAATTTTTGAACTGTGTTCCATTTTCGATATGGATGAAAGAGAAATCCGAGTCAAGAGCTAGTCTTAATTATAATTAAAGCCAACTGGTCCATAGATAAATAATGAACCTACCGTGAAGGAGGAACACTCCTATCCCTCCGCCTGCCTGGCTACAGGTGCTGCCCAGAGGCAGAACATTCCATTCTTTTACAAACCAATCACCAACTTCCCCAGTTCCCACTCAAATAACCTTAAAAATCCTGCCTGGGTGCTCTCTGTATGCTAAAGCCCTCCCATTTTTGCTGTTCGTAAGCAATATAAGGCCATGGGTCATTTTGATGTTCTGTGATTCAATTTGAGGCAGAACCCTGAAATGCTAATATGACACAAGCAATAATTTGACACACACACCAAATAAATTATACCCAGCCCAGTTTTCAGTAAAACAAATATATTTTGTTGTTGGTGGTGTCATGCATATTATTCTACTATATTCTACTTCACATAGATGCTTTGGGCTGGTTTGTAGTCTGATTTTGTAAATGTTCATCCTTTTAGTGATATTTTCCTGCTAACAGAATGACAGAACGAAAAAAGAATATGCAATGAAGTTAATAGAACATGAGCTATAAGAGATTAAGGTAGGTGCAAAAATGATGGTCTACCCAATATCTAGAGTCAGCAATGAAGAACTATATCCCCACCGCATTTCAGCTGGTAAACACATCAACGTGCTTCTCGAGCTTCTGAAACGCAACTTGTTTATCATTTAAACAGTGGAAGAGTTTTCTCCTTCACACACCTGGGACACCGCGGGCAAATGATGATTCCTGCTGCGCAAAGGGGAGCTGCTGTAACACTGAAGTGCTGGTTTAAGGGCAGCTATGAGGAAAATAAAAGACAGTTTTGTCTCTTCATCAAAAGAGGCAAATACAGCTAAAGCACCCAACAGGTATTGGCTCCAGCGATAAAATGAGCAAGCCCTCTCTCTGAAGGAAGGACAGGCAGGTAATCGATTCCCTTCCACAGAAATTCCTTTCACCGAATTCCCTACTGGACTATTACGGTTCCTCTACTCACTTCAAATGGAGTATCGGTTCTGTTAAAAGCCAACAACAAAACCTCTTGGACACATGATTTCATTTTCACCTCTACATACCCAGGAAACACAGGTGGAGAATACTTTCAAAGGAAAAGAAGCTTCTCTTCAGTATCCCGACATAAGGGCAGGAGGAAAGGATGATGGAGAAGGTAAACAACCATCACCGAAAAGCAGAATCTCGGCTACAGCAGCATGAGAGACAGCAGGGAATGGAAGGTATCGAGGTCCTTGTTAGCACAACCTCCTCGTCAGCTTAACCTGTATGAGGGTCTAACTCTTCTCTAACGGGGCTAGGATTAGCGCAGTCACCAGGCGAGGGACATCGGTCGCCTCACGACAGCAAACATAAAGGCAAAAACACATGAATGAATCAGGAGCCAACCACAAATGCGTGTGTGCACACACATCCCCAGAAGCGTCAAGATAACAGAATGAGCAACGTTCATGCCAACAGACTTCCAAAATAACATACCGCATCTAGGACGGAGGTGACATCACCGAATCGCAAAACCGTCGGGGTTGGACGGGCTGTCTTGAGATCACCTGGACCAACCCCCCGGCTCAAGCAGGGGCAGCCGGAGTAGCTAGAAGGAAATTATCTGTTCCATTATATCCAGGAAATAATTATTCAGAATTAAGACCATCAAAACCAATTTGAGCAAGACAAGCATTTAGCCTCGCTCCTCCCCCTCTTTCTGCACGAGCAAAACAAATAGATCTTGCAGTGTATTCCAATTCTTAATGAACTCTGCCTGCCTTTGATGAAAACAGAACGGATTCTAACAATAATTGTGTCCCTGAGAAAACGTGCTCTTGCCAGCAGCTCCCTCCTATCTACATCAGGAGGGTTCAAGCTCGAGTTGCTCTGTCGATCACAGCTGGGGGAGGGAGGTGACCTTGCAGGCAGATTCCAAGCCATTCCAGTCTTTAGAGGTCAAACTCAATATCTCCAGTTTAACTGGGAACATGGCAACCATTTCTGATCTCACAATATCAACGCCAAATGACGCCACGGTGACGTGCCGCGTAAGAGGCAGGACTATAAGCCGTCTTCACTAGGGGAAATGCTGTGAGTTGAGCCCGCAGAGAAGCAGAGAGCTACCAGGAGAGCACAGCACCAGCCAGCGCCCCATAAAGCCTCCAGGTCAAGTTCACGGTCAGGGTGAACAGCCATGGCTCTATTAAGGTAAATCCAGTTTGATGAAACTACCCCAGCAATGCAAATTACTGTTGGTTTTTAGTAACGCAAAGGAGTACTTATTTTGAACATATATCTTAAACAATAGTCACAGAAAGGAAAGACTTAATATAAACGGTAGGTTTTTGGTTATGAAATTGAAGAGAAATCAATCCTTCCAGATATAACAGTGTTAATCCTCTCCAGTTTTAAATAGAACGAAACTCTTGCTTTGCCTCCTGTCTCTCCCCATCACAGTATTCAACTTATATCAGTAAAACTTCCAGCTCTATCCCCTTAAGCACCAGCTAAAATGAAAATCTATTGTAACTACGGCTGATTGAAAAATAGAATTTTTGCTGTGTACAGCATTCAAATTTCTTTTTTGCATTGGTTATTGATCCAAACCAAAGAAAGAAAACATTTGATAGAATGAGAAATTCAGCTAAAATCTACTGAAAAATGCCAGAAGCATTTCAGTTCAAGTCAGACCCTTCTAGAGCCTGCAGTCAGGAAATCCTGCAACTCCACTTCTTCCAACAGTCCCACTCTGCAGCTGGACTTTACCCCAAACCCCGGATATCCCAGTAGACTCTGCCAAACTGCATGCTTGCCAGGCAGCAGCTCTCCAGAACCTGGTGGCTCATTTTGAAATGAAACATTTCATTCATAGAATCATAGAATCCTAGAATGGTTTAGGTTGGAAGGCACCTTGCAGACCATCGAGTTCCAACCCCCCTGCCATAGGCAGCGACACCTCCCACTAGACCAGCTTGCCCAAGGCCACATCCAGCCTGGCCTTCAACACCTCCAGGGATGGGGCCTCCACAACCTCTCTGGGCAACCTCTTCCAGTGCCTTCCCACCCTCAAAGGAAAAAATTTCTTCCTCATGTTTAATCGAAACCTGCCCTCTTCCAGTTTAAAGCCATTCCCCCTCCTCCTATCACTACATGCCCTAGCAAAAAGCCCTTCCCCTGCTCTCCTGTAGCCCCCTTTACGGACTGGGAGGCCACAAGAAGATCTCCCCGGAGCCTTCTCTTCTCCAGGCTGAACAGCCCCAACTCTTTCAGCCTCTCCTCATAGGAGAGGTGCTCCAGCCCTCGGACCATCCTCCTGGCTCTCCTCTGGACACGCTCCACCAGGTCCGTGTCCTTCTTATGTTGGGGACTCCAGAGCTGGACGCGGGACTCCAGGTGGGGTCTCACCACAGTGGAGGAGAGGGGCAGAATCCCCTCCCTTGACCTGCTGGCCACACTTCTCCTGATGCAGCTTCAGAACCCCAAAACTTTCATTTCCCTTATAGGAAAAAAATACAAATACAAGTCTTTCATCTGAACTTTTTCCACCAGTCCTTGCTCTTACACTTTATAAAATGGATTCTCTATTCTGTAATACCAAATACGCACACTTCTTTCTGCCTTTAGCTGCTCCATGTTCTCCTGCAGCAAGGTTGCCATCGCCAGCCACCGGTGTCAGGATGAGACGGCAGCGCAGATACTGGCGGAAACATGAGGACCATTGAACATTGTGCTTAATTCTAAATGCATCCCCAATTATACAAAGACCTGGGCTAAATAACTTTGTGCTCATGCACTGTGAGGCTTCAGAGCTTAATAACCCTCCAAACTGCCCACTGTGGTGCCGCAGGGTGGATTAGGGCTCCCGTACCGGGCTGCAACACGCGCTGCTCTTCCAAGGCAGATTTTTCTCACACTGCCTTCGTAGACTTGCTTTTTTTTTCCTACTTGTCACTGTATGTTTTTATGCACTTGCATTTCATTACCCAAGCCTCCTTGTGAGGGGAAGGGAACAGAACAGCTTGAAAAATGCCGTTTATGGGACGGCAGCAGTATTTGCAGGAACTGACCTCTCATCTGGAACCGAGACCCTGATTCAGCCCCCCACCCAAAGGCAGGGCAGCAAGGTTGCGATGTGCTACGTGTACTGTGCACATGTAAGTCTTGCTTTATTATTAACTCTTGGCTGTCTTATCTACCTGTAAACTGCAGATAAACAAAATTAAAAAGTGCTAAAAACTCTTGATGATTATAATAAAAGAACTTGTGCTCCAAAGTCACATAAACTCTTCTGAAGATCTTGTCATAGTGTCCTGACAATGTGCATACTGCTCCAATTAAGACTTCCTTGTAAATACTCCTTAAGCCCAAAGGTGTCATCTACTTTACATATTTATGAGCCTAATAAGAAAACTGAAAAGACACAACTCCAATGCTTGTGTTCGCTTTTTTGTGGTGGAAGCGAATGAGCTTTCTCTGAGGGCACAAGCTGGTGAGATTTGGGACGCCTGGTCATGACAGAGACCAGCCCATGCAACGTTCAGCGCTACCTTGGCCTCCTTTGGTTCTCTTTGGTCAGCTTCCAACTTCCACCACCTGCTCTCAGTGACCTGGTGACAAAAGCTGCTATACAAGCCGATCCTGGGGACCTGAAGCATCCCTCTCTAACTCTTGCATCAGTTCCATGGTGTAAAAGAGCGTGAGGGAAGGAAAAAACCCTGCAAGATTATTAAGGGGTAGCAAGTTATAGACTGATTGGGAAGGAGTGAGACAAGACCCAGTATAGATTTCTCCCTAGCTGGACTTATTTTCCAGTGTAAAAATAAAATATTCAATTAAAAGAGTGACTGAATGATTTTAAACTGTTACAAAATTAGGTTGTGAAAGTCAATTAAATCTGCAGTCTTGACACTTGAATTCCAAGTGCTTGGCAGCCAGTACACAGAACACAGTTCTCTTTTTCTTTGTAAGCGCTCGACACAAAATTTGCAAACCTGTCCTTAGGAATCCCCAAATCATCATCTGCAACAAGATAACAAAGCAAGTAAAGGAATCTTATTTTCCCAACTCCCTGTTAACACTGAACCTTCCACAAATGATAGCTTGGTGCCAAAAAACCGAGCCGCGCTTTAATTTCTTACGACAATGACTCTATTAGCTCGAAAAGATTTAAGATAGCTTTGCTGAGTTCCATCCCTTAATTAATATGACCTTTCAGTGCTGCTGTTCAGCTACATTTCTACTTGGCCAACACGACCGCTTTTATGAACTTTTGATCAACTAAGGTCTTTACAATAGTTAAAAAAACCAAAACACATCAAATGAAAGTTAAAAAGCCAAAAGAAGAGAGACTTGATTAACTATGCTTTTCAAAGCACAGAAGATGGTTTAAGTTATGTCCTCCTCTGCCTCACGCAAGAGGAATTTCTTGTGCATTTCTTCAGCCTGCTTAATGAAATCTATTTGTTGACTCATGCAAGAAAATAAGGTGATTGTATTCTCTCAACTATGCTGAATTTTGAGCCAGGTGTAAAGCAGCTTGACCCAATACAGGAAGCGCAACAATAAGCTCAATAGCACTGTGCTCTTCGGAAAAATACAGGCTTTCCGTGTGCCAAAGCATTCTGCTAGGAAAAGCGTTGCACCTGTTAAAAGGAATATAAAATTACTGATCTTCCTGCTTTCAGCTACCTATCCCTTCACCTCTACTGTTATTTTTTTTTTAATTCTTTATTGCACGGGTGCCTTAAAAGAAGGCTGGCCCACCCACTTGGGAACAAGCCTTGACTTCAAAGACTGCAGTTTAATTCTGCGCTGTACCCCAGAACTGCCGCAGCTCTGGGCAAATAACCCGCGTTTATTTGGCTCTCATCAGCCCATGGAAACCAACAGAACTCAGACACTGAGACAGCACTGCAGATTCATCCCTTATTTTTCCTGCCTTTCAGTTGATCAGAGCCATGTAAACAAACCAACAAATAAAAAAGCAAAAGAAAAAAGCACAACGGGCAAAGATTATTCCAACACCATTCTCACTAAGGCACATTTTAACCACTGAATAAGATTAGGACTCCCCTTTGTGCCACTCACACGGCAAGAATTCTTCTGTTTCCAAGTAAATTACAAGCTAAATAATCAAAACAAGGCAGGGAAAGGACATAAGGAGAGAGAAGTTAGTCTGGATTTTGTTATTGCTAGCTTGATTGCTGTCATAGCCAGGGAAATTAAAAAGCATCCATTTCTTTAATTTAACGTTGTCAGGGTAAGCCCTTTGTAATATTCCCAGGATCATTTTTGGGACTACTTCTGTAAGTGGGAGAAACAAAGCGTGCCTATGCATACATGTGTACACAAGAATACTTGGAGGTTTTTTCTTGTTACTAATTAGAAAGCACTCGGATTTGAGAGCTTCAAGAACCAGTAAAGAGTACAAAACCAACACAGAACAAATTCAAATTTAGACAAGTCTAGAGAGTCTACGCAAAAGCTAGGAACGGGTCTCAGATCTTCTCAAATATCCTATTCCCGGGGAAAGTTGGCAACAGGCTATAAATTGTGCTTAATCCTAAAAATATTTATTAGTTGACCAATCATCTGTTAGTCATCGGTTGTCAGGGAAACAGGCATTTATGATCATCTTTTTCAGACACACCGTGCCGAAACAACTGGAAGTGCAATGCAGGAAGAGCCGCAGCCAGCCCCTGCCTTCGCCCATCCCGCTGCCGCCTGGGGCAGAGCCGGAACACCACGACTCCCGTTGCCACCCAGGGATTCGGGGAATGTCCCTCCACAGAGTCCACCCCCCTCGCAATGAGGTATTTTCAACCGGGGCTTCTGGAATATCAACTCCTGCTCCCCAGAAGCACGGGAGTCGATTCCTGTACCCGAGCGCTCACCCACTGTAGGCAAATCCTACTCTTTGGCCGCTCAACAGCAACTTTTCCACTCAGAAAAACTGGCGACGGCCAAAAGATGCTCTGGATTCTAATGATGATCTTGGAGGTCTCTTCCAACTAAAGCATTTCTATGATTCTATGCTGCAATTCCAGATGTCATTCCTGTAACTGGGGAAAGGAAACTACTCGGGCACAGAGACTTCTGACCCGTCGTCACTTAACAGAACAGTTTACTTCTTGACAAGATTCATGCCCGAGAGCTACTTTGAGGATTAATTAATGCCTTTTTCTTTGAAATTCTTTGAAGATCAGACAGCTAACTACACCTGTACGGAGTGAACATGAATTCCGCAATCAGATCAGACACATTTCTTTCTGAGGCATGTACGCCCTTTCCTTTCATTTTTCTCAATAAAATCTCTTTAAACTTCTTTTAATGGAACGCCATTAAAATCAGGCGGTGTCAAAACTATGAGGAACAATTCGGGGAAGTACGTTCCAAGCAGATATTTATAAATTCACTGCAGCTGACAAGAAAGTGGCATTTTCTGATACTGACTGCAAAGAACGCAAAAACCACCTAGTTGCTGTGGTTACCCTAACGATGCTGTGCCCACCATAATAATCCCTGGAGCTTTCACAGACTAATGTACTGCATTTGGACCATATTTGTATTTTCACCTCCTCTTCTTCAAAAATAGACTAGAAAAAAAATGACAAGAGCAAGAAATGAGAGACTTCCTTGCGGATCCATTCCCCTCTGTTCCATCTGCAGTCAACACGGAAAATTCAAGTGGTAATTTTTTGTGTAGGGCTTTGAACAGCAGACCAAAATCAGAGCAACTGTTACCAAAAAGTGTGACTACGGCAGACAGGGGAGGAGGTGCCAGAAAAAATACATAATATAGTGGCATTTTCCATAAAGGGACAACCTTGCCTGACATGAAAGAACTACCATGGTATTTAAGAGCCGGGGCCTTTCACAGCTCTGTCATACAAATGTAAAGAGATCAGCTGAGGCCACAAGAAACTCTACAGCAAGAAAATGAAAGATAATTTACTAAAGAAAGTCAACTTCTTCCTCATGATCTGAGACTGGCTTAGGCGTGAAGAATGGAATTTTATATCTGTGCATCTTTTCAAAACATTACCAATAACACTTTCAGTTCTTCTTGCTCAGTCCTCTTTAAAGCAAGGATATCTTAATCTGTGGACGTCTCATCACAATGACTTCTACAGATTTCGTTCTCTCAGTGAAAAAAAAGGGGTTTTTTTCTGATTTTTTCTTCAGTTTCGAATCTTTCAGTTTCACTATCTTCTAATTTTTGAGTAATGAGACAGCAGAGAAGCTCCAAATAACTACTCTCCAAATCAGTCATTACTGAGAGTATTTTAATCGTGCTTCATCTTAGTCACCTCTTTTCCAAGATTAAACGCTTCTAAACTCACTCACGCTTCCAAAAAACCGCCGCTAAAGCAACAACAGTTAAACAGCAAATATGAACACAGGGACATTTGGAAAAGAAGTCCTGACAGCTTCTATTCTGCTTTACTCCTGGGGCGTGCGTATACGTGCGTGTGTGTATCACCGTAAGGCTTCTCGAGGAAGCACTTCAGAAACGGGTAGGCAGAACTGCTTTGGGACGTCCAGGCACGTTGCCACATCGGCTATTTGCAAACAGCTTGTAAAAGCAGCGACAAACCATCTCCGCACAGAAGAGCGACTCAGGGCCCGGGAAACACAGCGGCCCCGTCTGAATAGTTCCCTCTGTTCCCACAGCGATGTGCCTTCAGCCTCGGAACACCCCCACGTCAGGGCAGTAAACATTGACCTATTTTGGAGATAAGAAAACTGAGATTTTGGGGACTTCAGCAGCCACTGTGACATTGCGATAAATTGTTATGACCTCATTAAGAGAAAAGACATTGTCGAAGCTAATGGATTTCAAGAACCTGCATTTAATCCCAAGACAATCGCACAGAATGGATTTACTCGCCACGCTCCATGATGGTGGGCCAATGGCTTATTCCTTCCCTCTGGAGCCACTTCCCTCCTCACCATTTCGTTCCTCCTCTTCATTGCAATTCACATTCGGGTCAATAAGTATGAACGTACAGCGCCATGCACAATGAGCTCTCACACTCAACTGGGCCTGGAGGTGCTACTACATCATAAATAATAGTCACAAACCAGCATCAAATGGCTAAAGGAATCGATTACACAGAATATAAAGGATATTTTCCACACCATTACAGCAAAGGTGAGATCAACCCCAACCACCTGGGGATATTTTGCAAGAAAATTCACAAAAGTAAGGGGGAAAAAGCAAAATTTGCTGGATAATTTATTCACCTTGAATAATTCCTCCAGCTCTAACAGTAATACATAATTACATACCATGATGGTGTATTATGTATTAGTTGGGGTACTAATTAGTTAATGTTTGTACAGCTTCTTGAAGATGTAATGTGCTTAAGCATTATTATTAACTAAGTGGAGCACACAGTTTTAAATTATTTTTACCATAACGCTGAGCAATATCACCTACACTCTTTCAAAGAGCTGTGATCAGCTGAACATGGTATCTGCTGATCCTTTGTCACCAAGTAAAACTCACAGCACAAATTAGGTTCACGGAAGGAGTATTAACAGCTCCCTTGTTGCTGAGCAGATTAAAAGGGAGATGATTTATTGCCATTTTAAAGGATTCTCCTTTGAAAGAAGAGGTGTGACTTCATCTGACACACACCAGATCGCACCAGCTACAGCTTCTCAGGTAAGAGCAGATGGACTCTTGGTTTGACAGAATACCAGAAGCTTCCACAGGCCTCCGAGTGTTCCAGCAGATGCTCTGAGAACCAAGTTGCTCAAGTAATGAAGCCATACGGGCATTATATTGATGGCAGTTAGATTAGAAAAGTCAAAAAGCCACTAAATCTATCTGTACTTGCCCAAGCCTGATCAACTTGCCACTCAATTACTGCAGAAAGGAGAAGGAAAAAAAAAAAACCACCAAACCACGCAAAACCATCAAAAACCTATTTAATATTAAAAGCTTTAATATCTGCTTCTGGGACTGAGAAAGAAGGAACTCGGAGGAAGTGCAGCATTACCATTAAGAAGGGCTTTTAATTTAATAAAATCTCTGGTACACACAAGACAAATGTAACTTATCCATAAACATCGCCGGTTAATACGCTCCGAAGGGCCGTGCCAGGTAGTGCATTGCTTTTATTTCCCCCCCAGTTCCAGAGACGAGGAGTGAGCTAGCGGAAACCTTCAATGTCAACGTAGCTCGCGATCACTTGGAAGGCAGAATATTGGTATTTATAGCTGTCAGACTCAGTCCAAAGGACACTAATGCAAGCAAACCCGCCTGCATTTTTGTGCTAAAAGAAAGGAGGATTATTTTTCATCAAAAATCACCCAGCTTTCTCGCAGAACTCTCCACATTTGCATTTTTTAATAGTTCTGGGCCCTAGGTAAATCATCCATGAAAGAGAATAGACTGCGTATCCGTTTTATGCAAGATCCACAGAAAAAGCGTGTCCATTTTCATCTGCAAAGACCGAGCACTTTGGCTCTGGCCTCTGGAACGTCTCCGGTAGCATCCCACACCAAAACTCTGGGAGTGAGGAGTCTGGATCTCCCAGGGGCCTTTGCTACACGGGAGAAACTATTCACGGGGGCAGGAAATGTTTCATAAAGGCAGTACTTACACTTTCTTTGTTTGTTAAAATATCTAGCGCAGTTTCATAAAGGGTTTTGGCCTCCGTTTAATGAAGTCAGAGAGGAGATTCATTACACAACTCGCAATCACATTCAGTTCCTGACAGTCTATTTGTGTACATACATTACTCTTGACAGATGCTAAAATGAATGCCTCCTAAATCAAGTGCAGTGTGAAAATGAAAATCAAATATTTTATGTTTAGATGAGTCATTGCTATTAATCTCCTGTATCTGGATTCTTCTGGGAGTCTAACTCCACAATCTTATATGTATTTTTTTTTTTAATTCTATGTGAAACTACCGTAAATTGAGTGGTGGACTGTGCTATTTCACGTCTGCCTCGGCGAGTCCCAGTTTAGGCACCAACATGCAAACACAGGCAAGTTTGGGCCAAGGGACACTAAGGGCACGTTGGCACCCTTAGCACGGAGCGGCTCCGTTTCAGCTATGCAAACAACGCGTAATGGCTAAGGAGCTCTGGCTCGAAGAAAGAGATGAGTTGGCGCATTTTCAAAGCCAAATTAAGAACTTAGAAAATTGCGCTTGCATGGGCTTGCAGCAAATGCATTCATCTCCCCCCTAGATTTTTCGTCAATGTGTTACAGCCATTGACACAGCTTCAACAGCGTCACAGCCACTACATGCTTCACTCGGTGGCGCAGCACCTTCGCTGAGCTCAAACGTATTGGTGAGCACAAAACATCATTTTAAGGATTCAAGCGACATCACGTTCTCACCAGGACATCACTATGAGCAAACTCTTGCATCCTCAACTCAACAGGCTCTTCCACACCTAACTTCCTTCCTTCCTTCCCCACCCCTGGGCTCGGTCAGACCAGACATCACAGAATCACAGAATGGTTTAGGTTGGAAGGGACCTTGCAGACCATCGAGTTCCAACCCCCCTGCCATAGGCAGCGACACCTCCCACTAGACCAGCTTGCCCAAGGCCACATCCAGCCTGGCCTTCAACACCTCCAGGGATGGGGCCTCCACAACCTCTCTGGGCAACCTCTTCCAGCGCCTTCCCACCCTCAAAGGAAAAAATTTCTTCCTCACATTTAATCTAAACCTGCCCTCTTCCAGTTTAAAGCCATTCCCCCTCCTCCTATCACTACATGCCCTAGCAAAAAGCCCTTCCCCTGCTCTCCTGTAGCCCCTTTAGGGACTGGGAGGCCACAAGAAGATCTCCCTGGAGCCTTCTCTTCTCCAGGCTGAACAGCCCCAACTCTTTCAGCCTCTCCTCATAGGAGAGGTGCTCCAGCCCTCGGACCATCCTCCTGGCTCTCCTCTGGACACGCTCCACCAGGTCCGTGTCCTTCTTACGTTGGGGACTTCAGAGCTGGATGCGGGACTCCAGGTGGGGTCTCACCAGAGTGGAGTAGAGGGGCTGAATCACCTCCCTTGACCTGCTGGCCACACTTCTCTTGATGCAGCCCAGGATGCGGTTGGCCTTGTGGGCTGCGATCGCACATTGCTGGCTCATGTTGAGCTTCTCGTCCGTCAGCACACCCAGGTCCTTCTCCTCAGGGCTGCTCTCCAGGCATTCCTCACCATAGAAACAAGTTGTTGCTTTTTTCCTGGGGTCACTCTCGATTACTGTTTGGCACTGCAGGTAGGGTGCCATTTGGTCACCGTTACTTTCATTAGGTCCCCTGGTACATGAACATCCTCTGTGCGCATTCTACTCTTATCACAAGCTCACCATTTGGACAATTAAGGACACCCTGCAGCATAGCAACTTCTTCAAGACCCCTGAACAAGCTTAACCAGCCAGCACAAACCTCAGCTCAGCTCCAGAAAGGAACAAAACCACGTTAAAATGGAACCGTTGCCAGGCTGACTACCAGCCCTGCCTCGCAGCATCCCTAGCTGATCCAGTTGGAGAGTCACGGTACGATAATCGCGCTGCCCTTCCCTTCTGGAGACAGTGCACCCAGCGCCAGCTTGGGAAGCTGCAAAGCAGTGATACCCATGGATGTCCTTAGGACAGCTGCGTTGGAAACGCCAGCCTCAGCCCAGGGCATGTTCCGAGCCGGGGGGAGAAGCCACAAAACAAACGGCCACCGCAGTGACCGCTTTCAGCCTGCCACACTGCGCCCCGGTAGCAGGGCTTTCCCAAGGATGTTTAGGCACTACGCCACAAAGCAAAGCAAGACGCGCATCAAGCGTCGGATCCGCGCAGGTATCGGGGCACGCCAAGAGCCTGGATCAACAGCTCCGAGCTCAAACATCCCTGCTCATTTTAGACATTAGGTCATAGGCCACCGGTATTAACTTTGGAGCCAAAATTGCTCCTTTATTGTGAACAACTGCACTTCGTAAAAATCAGGTAGACAGAGCGCAGCCCAGCACAGTCTCTGCATACCAACCTATACACTCACACACACTTGGCCTTATTGGCATTAAAATCTATTATCTCTTCCTTCAAGTCGCATCATGGAACTGCGGAGCACAGGACCGGCACCCCTCGGGAAAAGCCCTGCCTTTCGGAGAAAGCCGGAGCCACCACCGGACCAGGGAGCACATAACGGTGTGGGTAGAGATGGGAGAGCAGAGACCTGAACTGAGCAGACCCCAAAAGTCCTAAACTATTTCCCTGAAGACTTGCTCTTTCTTCCTCTCTACATGCAAGGCTAAGATCAGTAATCCCTATCAGAAAATATAACACCAAGTTAATTAGCTGTTTAATTACTTCTTATTTTAGGAACAAAATCACTACAGAATCCCCCCCAAATGTACAGATTCCATTCTGCAAGGAGTCAGATCAGATGATACCCACTGTGAGCCACAGTTGCCTGCTTCCTAAATTAAATATGACAAATCCAGAGCATCCCTAAGTAGGTTTCTGATATCGGCCTTCTGAAAATATCTCTGGGCACTTAAGCCAGAAGCACTCATCTTCAAATACAACCAGGAAAATGTCCCTCAGACATGAACGGTGATGAGGCTGAAGGTAATTCTGAAGGAAAAAAGCAGACAATGCAAAACAAGATGAAGCGTAAGAAAAAGAGAGAGACAATCTCTGCTCTTCTAAGAAAGGCAGCGAAGGCTGCATGATAATACTGTTAGTGCTGTGCTAAGCGATTCCTCCTTGCGGAAATGACATCCCATCCCCTGCCTCATGGCATCCCAGCACATGATGCTTCTGATCTTTGGCATCTTTATTTGCAAACTTTGTTAAAATGTAGAAAAATGTACAAACGTAGTTTTGGGCACCGCAGTATCGGAGAGACACTGAGGTGCTGGAGCGTGTCCAGAGAAGGACAACGGAGCTGGGGAGGGGTCTGGAGAACAAGTCTTCTGAGGAGCGGCTGAGGGAGTTGGGATTGTTGAGGCTGGAGAAGAGAAGGTTGAGGGGAGACCTTCTCCCTCTCTACAACTCCCTGAAAGGAGGTTCTAGCCAGGTGGGGTCAATCTCTTCTCCCAAGGAACAAGCCACAGGACAAGAGGAAATGGCCTCAAGTTGTGCCAGGGGAGGTTTAGGTGGGATATTAGGAAAAACTTCTTTACGGAAAGGGCTATCAGGCATTGGCACAGGCTGCCCAGGGAGGTGGTGGAATCGCCGTCCCTGGAGGTATTTAAAAGGCGGGCAGACGTGGTGCTGAGGGACATGGGTTAGGGGTGGGTTTGGCAGTGTAGGTTTATGGTTGGACTCGATGATCTTGAAGGTCTCTTCCAACGCAAGTGATTCTATGATTCTATGATTCTACGAAAAATATATTGATATATAAGCATTTCCACTAATAACGATTCACACTCAAGGAAGTCTAAATAGATACCCTTTGGAAACCATGACAAACTGCCATTATTGTTCATAAGTGAGGATTACTTCCCTCTCAGTTACAGCGGCAACGGACAGGATCATTAATTCAAGATGAGACGACAGTTTCTGAAATACGAACGTTGGGAGAATACGGTGCACCTAAACACCGGTGAGACGAGCACAGTCATAGCATAAATGCAGAAACAAGTGGCAAGCACAGAACTCCAAAGAAAACATTCCTTTGGGAAGTCATGGTCATAGCTGTGAATTTCTCAGGAACTCCACACAGCAAAACCAGAGGGTTTCTGTTTGCTGGCCATTTTTACAGACTCTGCACCTATTTTTCATTGTCTGACTGAAATGGCCTCACAACAAATCAGTCCCTTCCAACCTAGTCTCTATTCCAAATAGAATTTCCTCCCCCAAAGTATTGTAATTCTTTGACTTTTGGTCCTACAAGAGCAGCTCATTTGAAAACTGAGATGCTCCCATCATTGTGGGAATACACCAATTTTGAGGTTGCCCCGTGTCACTTCCCTGCAGTGGTTTCTTCTGTCAAATTCGTTAGCAATAACATCCAGGTCATGCAAATAATTGGTTAAATATATGTATGAAGATGCTATAAAACAGTACGCAGTCAACACTGATACTCTCTTGATGATTCAGCTGACGTAAAGAACTTAAAAACTTTACAGGAGCCGGACCTAATTCTAGCACATAAAGTACCATAAGGTCAATAAAACATACACATGATTGTCTCTAAGTGGCTTGCCATTCTTTCTCCAAGAAATTTTTCATTAAAGCTTTAATAGCGCAGTCATCCATATAGAAGTAACTGATTTTTTTTAAAATCCTTGGTTAAAAGTTGATGCCCCCTAGCCAAGAATCAAGTGCAGCATGTCACTTCCAATAGTATCTCTTAGTATTACGAATACTTTTGTGGTTTCCTAGTAGCACTTGTTCACACTTGGCTAAATCAATAAGCAATTTCCCCGTACGTATGTAATATACAGTAGCTGCGACAGGAACCAGATGGCTCATTCTATCCGCAATTGAGTTTAGCATTTTGCAAAAATAATAAGAGGAGGAATAAACAGAATGAATTTTATACATAGACAAAAAATACCTTTTGCTTAATTCCTCTTGCGCTACTTACCGGAGCAATGATGGAACCAGTAGTAGGACCAGCATAACAAGGCAGCGGGGTTGAGTTGGCAGGCACTGCCGCGATGCTGCATGCCGCGAACGCAGCCTAGCGCAAGTCGGACAGACATGCAGTACCTGCCGGAGAAGCCAAAACTCCCACGCGAAGCCTCCCACCGGGTGGAAATCACGGCCTCCGTCCTGGGCAGCGGTGGGTGTGAGGACACGCTGGCCATCTTACCTGTGGTGTGGCCCTAAGCTCCGACTCTTAATATTCTCAAAGGATAAAACTCCTGCGACGGCCAATGCACGAGCACACTTGGCTGAGATCACTAATTGCACACTCACCTTTCCCTGGCACAAAAGGCACCTCACTTCATAGAATCACAGAATCATAGAATGGTTTAGGTTGGAAGGCACCTTGCAGATCATGGAGTTCCAACCCCCCTGCCATAGGCAGCGACGCCTCCCACTAGACCAGCTTGCCCAAGGCCACATCCAGCCTGGCCTTCAACACCTCCAGGGATGGGGCCTCCACAACCTCTCTGGGCAACCTCTTCCAGCGCCTTCCCACCCTCAAAGGAAAAAATTTCTTCCTCACATTTAATCTAAACCTGCCCTCTTCCAGTTTAAAGCCATTCCCCCTCCTCCTATCACTACATGCCCTAGCAAAAAGCCCTTCCCCTGCTCTCCTGTAGCCCCTTTAGGGACTGGGAGGCCACAAGAAGATCTCCCTGGAGCCTTCTCTTCTCCAGGCTGAACAGCCCCAACTCTTTCAGCCTCTCCTCATAGGAGAGGTGCTCCAGCCCTCGGACCATCCTCCTGGCTCTCCTCTGGACACGCTCCACCAGGTCCGTGTCCTTCTTATGTTGGGGACTCCAGAGCTGGATGCAGGACTCCAGGTGGGCTCACAAGAGTTCAACCTCTGAAGTTCAACTTCAGTTCAACCCTCTGCCAAACGCAGCTGACTCAGCACATAAAAGGGAGAAATACATTTATTTGGTCTGTATGCAAAGTGAAACAAAGCCCGCAGGGAACTCGGACAACAACCAGCAGACTGGTTTTTGCGCTCTCGTGCTCTCATGGCACATCCAAGGACCAGGAACAACCTACTACACAAACTTCGGGCCCGAGCCATGGAAGCTCCAATGCCTGAAGCAAGTCTCAAAGCAGTGCGAAAACCAGATTCAGCTTCCTACTAGGTATGCACCGTAGCTCCCAAAACACCCGAGGGAACCTTCATGTTAATTATTTAAAATCCACATAAACACCCGGTTTTATTTATAGACTGCCTTTAAATCTTTTTATTAAGCATTAAGTAAAATGAGATTTGTTCAATTAAAATGCATTGGCCATTACTTAGAAGAAGGAAGGCCAAAGCTCATCGTGCAATTAAAAAAGAAAAAAACAGCTCAGACCCATAGAAGCCATGGGAGAACAGAAAAAAGAAGGGAATGTTGATAAAGAAGTCTTTGTAAGTGTCTCTTTTTTCTCCTTAATTTTCCTTTAAACAACTTTGATAGCCCCCTTGTTCAAGAGCTTGTTAGTTTGGTTTCCCTCGTGCCTTCTTCTAATCCTGCTCAGGCAGTCCCAGCGTACGGAGAGCTAAATGATTCCCATTCCTCGGCTACGCCACTCTGCAAAGCATCCCATGAAACCGCAGCGAGGTAAATGTTTGTAAATGACATTTTCATACGGTTATGTGCTGCCTGCTTTCCTAAATGGCAGCAAAAGCTAAAGATTAACGTGAAAAGGGCAAATTTATTATTATTTTTGATGGCAGTAGCCTTCGGAGCCCTCAGCGGAGACCCAGGCTCACGGACCGAGGAGCAGGAAGTCCCGCACAGCCCCGTCCCAAAGAACTTCACACTCCAGAGTGACAAACGGCGAAAGGGCAGGGTGAGTCGCAGGGCAGGAAAGCGTCTGTTTAGACGTGAACCTGGGTGCAAGAACTGGCCCAGACCCCTCAGCTCCCAAGGTAACGCTCTCCAAAAAACAATGCTGCTTCCCCATTCTACAGTTTTCCTCTTTAAGTACAAAAACACCCCCAAAAGCTAGAATTTTAGTATTTTCTTTTAGGTTTGAAAGATAAGGCGAGACCCTCAGTGAGGGGAGTACAGACGGGCTGTGGAACAGAGATTTCTCTCAACTTTCTTGATGACATCAGGGGTATTTCAGAGCAAACAGCCATCATCTCGTTGTCTACGTTTCGACAACTACCAACAGCTCGGGACAGGCTGCATTATTTTGTTATTCATTTGCATGTAATTTAGTAGAGATTGAAATAAACCGCATCCACGGTTGGGATGTGCATTACTGTGGCAGATGGATGCTTTGTGTGGGGGAATTTAGTGTTCCAGATTGTCAGCTCCAGAGACGAGAGCCCTCTCCGCAGCCACCAGACAGGTCCAACAGCTGGGCCATCCCCTCCGCACAGCGTTTCAAACCTGAGGTGGGAGGAATAATTGCGTCTCTAATTCCCAGTATGTCTGTCAAAGCTGCTAAAGCGCTGCTTCTGCACTGGACTATTCCTGCAAGTCTTACTGCTGCTTGTCGCCGTGATCCCATGGATCATAGAAAGGTTTAGGTTGGAAAAGACGTTTAAGATCATCTAGTCCAACCATTGACCCCACTCTACCAGCTCCTCAACTAAACCGTGTCTCTAAGCACCACATCTACGTGACTTTCAAATAAATCCAGGTATGGTGGCTCAACCTGCTCCCTGGGCAGACTCTTCCAATGTTTAAGAACTCTTTCAGTGACTAAATTTTTCGTGATATCCAGCCCNGGAGAAGAGATTGACCCCACCTGGCTAGAACCTCCTTTCAGGGAGTTGTAGAGAGCGAGAAGGTCTCCCCTCAACCTTCTCTTCTCCAGCCTCAACAATCCCAACTCCCTCAGCCGCTCCTCAGGAGAGTTGTTCTCCAGACCCCTCACCAGCTCCGTTGCCCTTCTCTGGACACGCTCCAGCACCTCAATGTCTCTCCGATACTGCGGTGCCCAAAACTGAACACAGTACTCAGACTTCTTGTCCTATCGCTGGCTACTTGAGAGAAGAGAACAGCACCCACCTCACTACAGCCTCGCTGGGATGAGGAACCCAGCGTTCGAGGTGCCACGCAAACACAGAAAAAAGTTTCCATTTAGCCTTTAAGAGAGAATTAGCAAGTGCTTTCCACGTAGGCCAGAACACTGCAGAGAGCATCAACCCTTTTCATCTGTAGTTCATACAGCTGGGCTTAAACTGGTGAACTGGAGGGAAGATCTGACAGAACCTGCCTACTGGAAGTTCCTCCTGGCTTGGAGATCCCATTCAGAGACGGACTCGGCACCAAACCTTCCCTGCCTGTTCCCCCAGCCTGGCGCGCTGCCTTGCCATGCTCCCAACGGAGCCAGCGTGCCAGCATGGGAAAGATGCTCTAGGTGGGTTAAACGGTCCTGGTGATAAAGAGTTTTATGGAGCCGCACCGAATCCCGGGCATCACACACAGAGCTGTGCCTGAACGCCCTTCCTACGCGGGGAGTGGATCACCCCGACACACTCCAGTTATGACAGGGGCCAAGTGCTTTCCATCAGGCTCCGCGTTCTCTCAGATCCTACGGTTTTTACTAGAAAGCAGCGATGACTCAACCCACTGCAAGAGGTCAGCAACAATTAAAACTGTTCCGATTCCTCTCCGCCTGATGCTTTGTTCCCGTTAAGCTGTTTTCCTCTTCTGCAACGACTGTTTCATGAGTTGGTCATACAATGCTCAGCACCACACAAACTGCCTGGCCAAAACGGGTCAGCACACACTGGTACTCCCTCTACCAGCATCCTAAAGACGTTTTCAAGATCCTTCGGTAATTTTGGAACGGAGGAATGGCACACCCCAATTTTTATTTCTAGGCTTCGCTTCCATAAATACTTCTTGCGTCCCATTTCTGCTCTTGCACATATACTTAAACTACCATTTTCCGATAAGCCTGTTCTAAAGCAGTTCAAATGAAGGGGAAGAGCTCATTCCTCAGGTCATGGGAGTATGCAGATCATCTCCTAATTGGCTGGTGGTGTGCTCATTATGAGGATGCTCCGGCACACCGATGGCAACGGCCAGCGAAGCCCAGGCACATTCGTATGTGTTAATTAACGGGAGTCGGGGTGGTCTGAAGCCTTCACTCATCCCCGGGGTTAATGGAATCCCCCAAAAATACTGGAAAGAGGCAACGGCATTTCACACCTACCCCAGATGCCTACGGGGCTGTATGCTCCAAACGCTCCCAGACATTATCTCCACTGGCTGCTAAATGGATCCCTCAGGACAAAGGCAGAAACAGCGCTGTTAGGATAATGAACAGGAATGGTGTGCTAAATCCAAATTTCTCAAACGCGTCCAAAGGAAGACAGCGATACTTCCCAGTGTGGCTCCGTAAATGTCCTGCAAGACATTATATTCCAGAGAACGAAGTTATTTTCTGGTAGATTTTGTATAATGCAAGTTCTAAAATGGGAATCAGACTACAGATACTGGGCATTCTGGACGGCTTAAAGAGGAAACAGTTTAAACCTGGTTAAGTCCTGATCCTGTTGTCTATCTACATGGCTAAAGACATTACACAGTATTTTGGCCTCAACAGGATTCTGCATATGAGAGAGGAGATTATGAAAATCAAATTTATAGGCCAAAGGTCTGGTTAACAGCACAAGAGGGAAAAGTTGTAGGAAGACGCAGAAATCTTACAGCCTAAGAAACCAAAAGAGAGAGAAACTCTGCAGAGAGGGGACCTGTCTGCCTGGGAGACAAATACTACATGGTGGGTCTTCAGTTGGGATTAACTGGGGTGATAAACCCCCTCTCTTGCCAGAAGGATGCTTTGTCTGTGGGGTCTAAGCAGAGCAGGAAGTTTTGTGGAGGATGGAGGGAAGGAGGAAGGAGGAAGTCGCCGTCCTCCTCGCGGGGCGCTGGGGGTGCCCAGAGCACGCTGCTCCTCAGCTCCTTGGCTGCGCTTGCCTGTACGGACCGGCACTTACAAAATTGAGGGATAACGTGATTACACTTTGTAAGTATTTTTACAGGCTGTTTAGACCGCAGGGACAGTCTAAAAGTACATACAGCATCTGGAAGAGGTGGGTCAAACTCAGTGGAGTCTTTATGATGCCACGCTGCAATAAATATAAATTATTGCTACGACAAGCAAAAAAATGGGAGGAAAATCGTGATCAAACTTTTCATGGATAAAGTGATTTTTTTCTTGCTAGAAAATTTAAGATAGCCTTGTAAAACATGAGGAGGGAAATATCACTTCAAACTGCCTTTTAGAAAGATATAAACGTACAGCCGCAGCCTTTTCCAAGGATCCTTACTGTAAAGAAATCTGGCAAGTTCAAGACCTTCCTTGAAGACATCAGCTGAGGCTCAGAGGTAGGTAAAGAGACATGCCAAATAAAATAAGGGGGGGAAGGGAGGAAAGAAATGCTGCAGGTGATAAAACATGACATCAATGAAGAAGTTGAAATAAAAAAAATAAAAATATCAAGTCTGACTCATTAGAAGGGAGACAGGTGGCAAGCAAAGCTCCTAACAGCTCTGTTTGATATTCCTGCTGTTGCCTGATTCAAAGATGATGATGAAATACTCCCAAGCAAACGCCTTTAAAAGGAAACAAAGCAAACCCTGCATCCACATAATTAGCAATCAACACAAGGAGAGAGGAAAAAAATATTTAAGTGCCTACCTGAAAGAAAAAGAATATTGCAGCGCTTTGAAACAAAGCCATAGCCTGATGCACAGGGAAAACTAGTCATAAACACCGGCTTTCAAAGAGCTCACAATATATAAATATTGATTTCATAACCATAAGCAGAGAGAAAAGCTGATTTTTTTTCTTTTCCCATTTTCGAAAGGTCTGTGAAGACTCTGGAATTCAAAGAATAGTACATGTTCCCTGTAAGTACCATAACCATACGTAGCTGACACATACAACATCACTCACTTTGCGCTTCCATAAGCGCAGCGACTCACAAGTGCGGCATTTTGGGCAATCACTTCACCTGAATCATTCCTGTCCCTTCAGAAAACACCACAATGGGGTTCTTCTATTTTGGAGAGGACCGATGGTCTCACAGGTACACTGGTTTTGTGGCTACAAGTTCTAACGCTTCCAGAGCTTTCCTAACTGTAGGGAGATTGAGTATACCCTCAGTAAGTTTGCA
>VZSF01009270.1:431453-525497 GCA_013398295.1 Chionis minor | reverse complement strand
TATGATTCTATGATTCTATTTAGGTCACTTGTTTTAAGTGTGGAGTTACGAATAGCAAGATTAAGGACTACTTTTAAGTACCAAAAGCCAGAAGACATTAGTCTGTTTCCAAGAATTTCACTAGCCTATGAAACTACAGCAAAGTTGAGGCAAACTTGTGATAAGGGAACAGTTATTTTTCATTTACAAGGAATATTGGAAACTACATGAAAAAAACTTCCTACCTAAACATTTGATGTGCAAAGTAAGTTTTACTTTTTTGCTACAAAACCATTAAGGATAAAAATATTTTTTTGTCAGACCACACTTTCATTTACAGAAACACGGACTTGTGGTGAGCACAGCCCAGCTCACCACAGCAGAGTATTGCTGGTATGTTTACCATGAATGCTCACACTGTGGTGCAGATCCATTTTCTTCCTTAACCTCAGGCACTTTAAGATGCCAAAAATTCCCTTTACAGTTAATAGAGAGTAACAGGCATCTCTAGCAAATGACTCATTCCATCCAAAATCTGAATTGCTTTTTGGAGATGCCACTTCCTCCATGAACTACTAGGGAAAGCTGATATGACTACGTTCCTAATTTAGGTGCCTTAATTTGTAGGCTAAATTTAGGAAGAATATCTGGGCATACAGATTATTTGTAATTAGCCATAAAAATTCAGGAGAATCAATGTTAATAATGCATTTAAGTTCTTACACATTTTAAGGCATGAAACATACACTTTCAGAAATGATCTCACCTAACTACTCCCTTTTTTTCATAGCTTTCACAAGACTTTTGGACAACTATGTGAATAATGAAAGATGTTTCTGAGTTACTGTAATCTGAAAATTTATTTGCTACTGACCAATTCTTTGATGATTTTATTAACAATTGGAAAATAAGATTCTGCATATATAGAGAGCGTTGTGATTTTTCATCTCCTGGAAAAAAAAATTACCTTTGAAGTTTTTCCTATAATATATCAAGTCCAGGAAAACATTAAAAGCACTTTGTTTTGGCATAAAAAAAGATCCATTCTCACTGAATCAAAGTTAAGATCAGTGAAAGAAATCTTGTCAGGAAGTATGAATGAATATTTCAGTTTGTTTATAAATGCATTGATTTATGTATAGATTTATTTGGATAATAAGCATTTTTAGGTATTCCTCAAGGAGTAACAAATAGCATCCCAAACCATCAAAACACCCTGAACAGATGCATATGTAAGACAGTATGTAGGATAAAGCATTTAGCTATGGTAAGTCCTACTTTTTCTGTTTTCATTACTTCAACAGATTTGTGGGTAAAAAATTGTATTATTCATGTAATTGCTTCATAATACAATCACATTAATGTTTCATAATTGTTACCATATGCATTTTCTAAACCAAAATATCACATAAACACCTAATAGTCAAAACGATAATTAGTCTATAGTACAGTGGCACATAGCTATCTACTTCCTTAAAAATCAAGGGGCAGATTATTTTATAACAGCTTACTTGGGAACCAGATGCTAAACATAGTTTATAAAGCTCTATGATTGTGGGAAGTTGCTCAGGTCAGACAGTTCTGACAGCTGGATATAACAGCAAATCGGAGAGTCTCCACTAGAGGAAGTCTGCTCAAGTTATGCCCAAAATACCCTTTACTGGTGGACTAGGCTATTATTTTTCTCTTACTTAATTTCTTTATTTTTACTTTTGTACATCTGGTGTGTCATTCTTTCTTTTCACTCTTCTGAACGTTCCTCTACTTCATGACAGTTCTTCTCAACTCCAAATTCACGTTAAACCTGACTGTCATTGCTGCTTTTCCAAACCTAAAGCCTCTTTTTCTGACAGTACGACAGAAATCACAGATGCTAGAGTTCCAGCATAACGGCTGGACTTACGCAATGATGGAGTGTCAACATCTCCTACTTTATGACCAATAACATTATGGTTTTCTAATAATAAAACATACATGACTTTACTTTCAGTTTAAAATAAAGAAACAGTGATTTTCATTACCTGACATCTTTTTCAAGCTGTGTAATATGTTCTTTCTGTAGACTTATTTGAGAATCTCTCTGCTGCATGGTTTCAATGAGGTATTTGTATGGCTGTTGTACTTGACTCAACAAAGAATTTGCTCTGTCAAGCTGCCAAAAGAAGAAGTATTACTATTATAAATTTTATAATTTATAAAGCACAATTACTTGTTTATTATTGATTTTTTATTGGATATTATGGATTATCACCAATTGTATAATAATATAAAAACCCCCCCTGTTATTTCAAAGAAAAAATATGAAACAAAATACCCTCATTACTATCTAGTACGTTATCCTCCCCCTCTTCTATTGTAATTGTATGATAGTTCCACTGCAATCACGCTACTGCTCTCTACACTTCCCTAATCTGCATTTTCAAGTGTTTTAATGCAACAGCTTCCATTGATGAAAAAAATTAGTACAGACAAGGCCTCTGTTCACCTTACTGACGACAAATGATGTTTTTAAAACAGTATACTATTACAATGGAATTTTCAGCTCAGAAATTGAATCTAAATACAAACACAGTAGTAAAGGAAGAAAAGTCCCCTTTCCTCTAATCAATTACTGTATATGAACAGTGAAATCCAACAGGATGTTTACAAGAGTAGTATAAAATAACTGCCATACCGATAAGTAGGAAATAAACCTTTCTAGCCATATTCCCTGAACAAATTAGGATCACTAGGTCTAAAAAGCTTGCATGGTATGGCTTGCATCTTGAGCAATACAATGATGTCATTCACTAAAATATGTACAGAATTACGATCACACACCAATATTTACCAGTTTCAGCAGCTGGAGTACATACAAGTCAAGAAAACCAATTAGATTCTTTAAAAAGTAAATGAAAATCTTTTAAAGTTTAGATACAAAGTGAGTTGCACAGGCAATAAATTGATTACCACTAGCTGAGGATCTTCTTTGGATCAGGTCATGAGAATTCCTTTATTCTGTTTGTCCTAGACATGGTTAACGAACTTTCTGTAGTATGAAATGTCTCAATACCTACTTTAACATTGCTGGTCACTGCTATAGAAAGCAAATGAAAGAGGACTTTGAGGGAGAATTCTTTTCTAATGCTGTATCACAGACCTGAAAATAGACAGGATTCTGCAAGTTAAAGCCTGACAAACTATAACGGGATTAACTGAAGATTGACAAGCTTTTTTCAGCAGCTGAGCTTTTCCATAGGGTTCCAACTTTCAAGCAAGTATATTATATCACACTTCCATCAAATGAATGAAATTCTGGAGAAGTCAATATTTTCTTCCTGGTAACGCTGGACTTTCCCAGAAGATCAGTGTGATTCCTTTCTATAAAGCTCAACAGCAACTGGTTGAGGACAGTCCAAAAAAAGAATCTTAGAAAGAACATCCACGGTAGTTATTGCAATCTTTTCCTTTCCCTCCCCCCTTTAAAGAGCTTTAAAAAAAGAAGTATCATAAATACTGCAGTGAAAAACCAGTATTTCATCCAAGTCAAAAGAAAAGTTGGTTCAAGTACTTTGTCATCAGCTTTCAGTCCGTGTTCTAGACTTCATCTACATGACTGAACAAATTGTCAATCAAAATACTACTAATAATGGGCTACCTGAGTATGCTGTAAGTCTACAGGATCTCTGTTTTCCTCTTAAAAAAAATAACAATCAAGAAAGATGACAGCTTGGAGTAAAAATCTATCTTGGCTCAGGGGATGTAGTGAAGACAGCAAACAGAGGTTTAAGAACTTTAACCATATAAAGAAAGATAATAGATAACAATCAGTATAAAATATGAGACAGAAAATTTACAAGAGGAGCTACAACTTCAACAAGAAAGTGGATACTAGCAGGCATAAAACCCTTAGAAGAAAAAAATGGGAGCAAATAAATCCTAGAAACAGTACAACCCATTATGGCAGAGAAATGGTACAACTGTCTATAATGCTGAAGAAAACATAAGTTTTCAATAACATTTTTTGGCCTCTGTTTGAAAAGAAGTCAGATGATCAGTTTGTACAACATGAGAATGATGAAGTGTTTTCCAGTCCGTTAAAGATGAGTGTAAACTCTCTGTGCACATATTGTGGGATGACCAGCAGAATGGCTTAAGCAATTGTTATCAGTGGCCTATAATAATATGCAATTTTTTTTTTAAAAAAAAGAAGAAAGAAATCTGATGAAGCATTCAGACCTGAATGCCAGACATGAGTTTAATAGAAAGCAGATCTTAAAATATTTTATTTAATTTTATGAGTTTGATGTTAACAGGCTTAGCAGCTCTGAGTTAGCTACTTGCAAGACAGCTAACTTCATAATGGATGGCATTTGATTTAAACTATACAATTATATGATAAAAGATCAAGGAAGAATAAAAACGAGGTGTAGATGTTCTAGTGGAACTTTGCAGGAATTTAAACTAAGGTCACTGGTACTGAATCTTTCATCAATGATCTAGAGGCAAATATAAACCCTCTGTGGGTAAGATGAAATATATTGAAGTGGAAACCAGACAGATTTAAGTGGGAAATAAACCACAGATTTTATTAATGATAGTGAAAGAATAGCGATAGAGAGAATGACCAAGGATAATACTAGATTCACAAATATCTTGATGTCTTCAAGCAAAGAAGATTTGAAAGATATGTTTTAGTCAAATACAAATTACTAGGATATATACCTAAGAAGAATCCATAATAAATTCTAGTATTGGTTAAAAACAACTGGACAAAACCTTCATTGTTCATGTACCTTTCACTGAAATAATTTATATAATCATGTATATACATACATAAAATACATAAAATCATGTAATTTAAAAATATGCAGAAAATGCACGTATTTGCACTGTGAAATACTTGGGTATAGTCATCCTAATTTATAAGTACCGTGACTTTAAAAATTAAACTGTTAACCATATTCCTGGAATGGTCAGCCTAGAAATTCCATATGGTGGCAACATCTAATAGCAAATCTAGAAGTTCTTGAGTTCCTACGAGAACTTAGAGGACAATCTTAAAAATATTTCAAAAAATTAGTTTGCCCTACTTCTGGGATATTTCAAGCTAGGTTTTGTTTATTGTTTATTCTCCAAGGCAATGTAATAAGTGATTTCATGTATTATATACAGAATTTTAAAAGACCATGAAACAAAACCCATTGAAACAAAGTAAACAAAAATAATTTTAGGGTTTTTTTTAAAAAGCAGTTTATGTTAAACATTCCCTAGATTTGTATATTCAAAAGACTCAAGAACTGAACAATGTAGAAAAGGATTTGCAGAAACGTCTTCAAAAGTGATTTAAGAGAAGAGCTGTGTAAAAAGTAATGAGGTATTCATTGAACAATTAACTATCAAACAGAACAAACTAGTTTGGCTAGCTGGTCTTCTGTTCAGAAATCAGAACGTTGTCTGTCTGGCTTACATTCTTGTTTAGCCTGTAAAGTAATCCCTCTTTTGATCTTCATTTCAAAATACAATATAAACTTCTTTGAAAACATTTAACACAGAGTTTTGGTTAATTATGAGGACGTTTTTTGACATCAAATAGATAATAAACACTGTTTAGAAAATATTTCATTTTATGAACAGCTGTTCTGCAATGTTTATAGCCTCTACAGATTTGATTTTTTTGTAGCAGTAATTTACCTCTTGTGAAATCTGTGTTACTTGTTCCTTCTGATGTTCCAGATCTTTTACAAGCAACGAGTTTTGCTTTTCTAGCTGCAGTAACCTCCTTGCCAAGTGAACACTGCCAATAAAAAGCAAGCTCAAGTTGAATTTTTTCCAAAATATGCAAAAGAAATTCTCACATTTATATTTCAGAACTTGTTTGCCTTTATTTTTCACCAATTCTTAAACACTAATATATATAAACTACATAGTGAAACATGCAGAAAAATGCACATTAAAAATACACTAAAAAATGTAGTATTTTATCGTTTTCAAAAGAGGCATGCGTTTTGTCTGACATTTAATATGCTAAATAATTAAATGTTATTGCCACTTTAAAAAAAAAAAAAATTCTTATGCAGACCCGCAAATTAACTCAGAAAAGAAAGGATTAGTGAATTACTTAAGCACCGTAGTTAAAAAATTAGATCCTCAACCTCTTGCATGTTTCATGTCCAAAGTCAAAAGAGTTTACCATCAATCCAGCAGCGTAGTTCCATATGCAGCAATGGGAAGATTCAGTATGCAATTGCAGAGCCCACTTGCAGAATTCTAACCTAGCCTTTGAAGCTGTTATTACTCATTTAGTCCTATTCCATATAGTCTGTAGAGCCCAGCCTGACTATATTCCACTAAAATGGACTCCTGGGTGGTGAACTGAAATGTACTCAAACTTCACTGACTGTATGGATTACAACTAAATTGGTTATAATGGGAGGCTGGATGCCGAGTCTCTTGTGTTAAAGCTATGACTAGGTGTCTACATTTATGTATCCTGTAATGAATCCTGCCATCTTTGCAGGATTCAGCAGCTTGATGGCTTATAATCAAAATTGTATCTAGAGGATTTACCACTGTACCCCTCCATGTTTAGGTACTCTAGTCAACAATCTATTTCACAACATGACATGGGAAACTCAGATCCCTAAAAATGAGGAAGGTATACCCCTTTTTAATGTGCCTTAACCACTGGACTAATGGCTGTCCACAACAACCCATCCCTCCAGTCAAATGTGTGCTATTTTTCAGAAACTTATATATTGAAGGGAGAAGTCACTCCAGTTCAGATCTTAGACTCTCAATGCTTACCAGCCATAAACTGAAAATGTCAGACTATTTGTCTCCAAATAATGGATAGCAAAGTGTTATCCAGTTCCTGACCACGATAATAAATCTGTAAGAGTGTAAGTGGTCTAAAGCAGACCAACAGGGAGATTATATTTACCCTTAAGGTGAGGCTTAGAGTGTGTAAGGCTAGATGAGTGTATAAACCCCCTGAAAATTTGTCCAGTCATAACCTCCACCTTCTCCTCAGTAAAGGAGAACATACTTTCAGATGTGGCAGAAGTCTTAACATTCTTCACCTGTGTAATAAATGTACCCTTTCATACAGAAAAATTTTTACGTTTCCCTCGTATGAGCAGAATTAGCTCAATTGCATTCACTAAGAGGTTGGTTCTCCCAGTTCCTCCTCCAAGGAGCATGAGACTGTGTAAACAATAATGGTGAAAAAAAGAAATTAATTCTCCAGACTAGTTATTTGGATTTTCATTTAGGAGATAGGGAGTATATGTTAAGATCCCATCTAGTACAAAAGAGAAATGAACCAATTCTCTAATATCTCTAGTTATGGACGAACGTTACCTATTAAGAGTACAAGGGGAAACATGGATAACTTCCCATGGCAACTTTGGGAATGTAGCCCATCATAATTTTCTCAGCTACAATTATTCAGTGAACTTGACCTGATTTGCAAGTACTCAAGGATAAACACAAATATGTCTTTCAAGTATGCTCGTCAGTATGTTTTTTGACTAGTTTAAAGTTAAAGCAAAGGGACAAAGGAACTGATCATAGAATAGTTTAGGTTGGAAGGGACCTTAAAGATCAGCAAAGAGATTCTGGAAAACTGATTCCAACTATACTAGAAAATTATGCAGTGCTCAAGAATGTGATAATTTATTTTTAGCAAATCACTAGAGTGTTTCCAGTAGTATTCTGGCATTTACTCATTAACACTCTCCCAAACAGTTTCTAGGCATAGCTGAAGAGTTCATGTGGGCAAGCAATCATTGCCAATACGTAGCTCACATGCAGCTAGCCTACACTGATTATGGAAGTGGGCTACTACATGTCATTTGGTCTCTCTGCTTCAGAACATTCCCAAGCATGTTTAATTTAGTAGTATTGGTGTATGGTGCCTACGTCTGAAGTAATGAAATAGTTGTTTCTGGCAGGTAGGCAAAGAGATACAGACCCCACAAACACACTATGCTCGAATAGGTGGTTTTGTACAAAGTTTCAGAGACTGAAGTGCTGTAAACTTGTAAGAGCTCTTCATTTAGGATTCCATATGTCTGGAATTACAGATCAGGTAGTGGACTCCAGAAAGAAGTCTACAAAGTCTCCAACACCATTATGAAGGATTAAATCAGGCTTATCTGCCAATGCCTTTTGGAACAAAACAGGAGTGAGTACATGAGGCATTCTGACAGAGACACTGCTAAGCTCAGAAAGTGTCTTCCAAGTACATCTGAAATCCTGGCTTATTGATCACGAAGATGATAGGAAGGTTGGAGCACCTTTCCTATGATGATAGGCTGAGAGAGTTGGGATTGTTCAGCCTGGAGAAGAGAAGGCTCTGGGGAGACCTTATAGCAGCCTTCCAGTATCTGAAAGGGGCCTACAAGAAATCTCGAGAGGGACTTTTCAAAAGGGCAGTAAAACAAGGGGTAATGGCTTCAAACTGGAAGAGGGGAGATTTAGATTAGATCTCAGGAAAAAAAAATTCACTCTGAGGGTGGTGAGACACTGGAACAGGTTGGTCAGGGAAGTTGTGGATGCCCCATCCCTGGAAGTGTTCAAGGCCAGGCTGGATGAGGATTTGAGCAACCTGGCCTAGGTTGCCTGGGCAACACCAGTGGGAGGTGTCCCTGCCCACGGCAGGGGGGTTGGAACTAGATGACCTCTAAGGTCCCTTCCAACCTAAGCCATTCTACGATTCACCATTCAAATGTGATTTAGCAGAATTCTTTTATATGTATGCAATCTAAACTGAACCTAATAAGGTGGGGAAAAAGAAGCATCTAGGCTGAAATTGGAAAAGTTCCCAAACTATTGACACACGAGGAAGGAACTGAAGTTTTAGGAAATGTTGCTATTCAACTCTCAACAGTCTCTTCAAGCAGACATACAACAGGATTATGGCGTTTTTTTGAGCCCTCCTTTTATTTTTTTTCTTCTTGAATTTTCATAGAAGCATAGAATGGTTGGAGTAGGGTTTATGCTATGTGAAAAGAAATCTTACAATCTGAAAAGGCTTAAAGATGTGAAAGAGCAAACTAAGCCACGCCAAATAAAGTACCACATAAAATCTTTACGATTTTTGTCAGCAATATGTAACTCGGTGCACAACAGGTCTAACCTGATTGACAATCATATCAACAACGCTTACTTAAAAAACAAATACAGAGGACAGAATAAATAGTATATGGCCCATAAATCTTTGTGGCAAACATGAACAGACCATCATTTCCCCTTAATTCCCATTGGTAACTTTCTATATGAAATAGTCTTTGTCATGGATAAGGCGGGGGTTAAGAGGACAAAACCAACTAAACAAACTAATACTTGTAGAAAAAAAAGAGCTATACCTGACAAAAACTGCACTTCCAGATCCTGAATGATAGGAATGTATGTTCTGAAGCTACAGTACGTTTGCCCTGTCTTCATACTCTTCTTTGTGTGTCCACCAATGATAGTGGAGTTTCTCATTTTGATAGAGGAGAGCATGGTCAAAGTCTACCACTAACACAAACTATACAGTTGACTTTCTTGCCTTTGAGCAAACTGTAGGCATGCTCAAAGTGCAAGGAATCAGTCTAACCTTGGGAGAACCACCTTCTTAATTGTGGTATCTCCTCTGCCAGGCTGGAGACAGGATTCTGGACAAAAAAAAAATCACATTACTCTGACCTGATATTGTGAAGGATGCAGAATCTCCATCCATAGAGAAAAACAAAACTTAACTGGACAAGCTCTTGAACAACTGGATTTGCTCCGAGCAGGGTACTGGACCCTGCTCACCTCCAGATGTTCCTTCCAACCTAAATCATCCCACTATTCCATGATTAAAATCTCAGGTTATGTTTTCTTTTTATACAATCTATACTTATTTTGAAGAACAGCAAAATAAGTTTTGCCATGGTCACAGTTTATAAATAAATCCACATTCCCTATACTTCACAGTGAGTTGCAGCCTTTATGCTCACGAGCCATTCAAGTGTCACTATTATTTCTTAAAGATAACGTATAAAATAAATTTATTATTTAAAAATTACTGTGAACAAGAGGTATGTTATTCAGCCAACACATCATTTCTGTCTATTGATCAAAAGGTATCAGAGCAAACTGAAGAAACATAACTGGAATCAGATGCTGTATTTGTAAGGATGAAATCGAGATGCTGTGAAACCTTGGCTCCCTTAATTTCCTGGCAGATGTGTTTTTGTTACAATTACATACAATCATTTTTAGGGTATTAAAAACTTATTCCTTATTATATAAATGTAAACAATGTAACTAGTCTGTTTTTACAGCTGTTCAGTTTTGTAAAATTGAAATCAATCTTTCTGAAAGATGAGGGAAAAAGATTTTAAAATGACCTAGAAAAATACGTATACGCTCATTTATATGCATTTATACACCAGTCGTCATTCTATTCCTGTATACCTAAGTCTTTAAAAAAACCTCTTTATGTTAATCAAACAGGCTGGATTCTAAGACAAAACACAATGCACATATCTTTGTCTACTTTGTCTTAAACAAGTAAATTCAGGAGGCTTTTTTTACCTTTGCTTTAGTCGTCTTTTGGCTGTTGTAGGAACATTAGCACCATATCCATATGAGAAGAGAACCCTTTCAGCTTCAACTTCATTTTCCACTGCAAAAAATTTCAGAAAGGTACTGTTGAGGAACATAATTACAGTGCAAGAACTTACAAACTTCTAAGCAATTCTATTTATAATGATACACATGCACAAACATTTTTCTAGAAGCTAGATTTTCAGTTGGTGTAAGGTCCTGGGTTTCAGTGGAACAATTTTCTTCACAATTAGCATTGCCATAGCAGTGCCATATATTAATTTCTTACAACACTGTCAGGCTTTTCACTCTTTATTTTTCTAATTAACATAAGACATGCAATATGAAAGTAAAGGAAAAGAGTTCAGTGTCCTTGAATATTCATATTATTGGTATAGTCACAAAATACACATTGATAATACAAGTTTAATTCAGCAGGACATGGTTAGGTTGCTCAGGGGTTTTTTTTCTAAAGAATTCATTTCCTGTGCATACATGGGGAAGTAGAGGAAGATAAAATTAGGGAGTGCTTAAGCGGACTGGACATAAACAAGTCCATGGGACCAGAAGGGACACATCCAAGGTTGCTGAAGGAGCCGATGTCACTGTGAGGCCGCTCACCATCATTTTTGAAAGACTCTGGTGATCAGAAATATCTGATAACCTGAGGAAAACAAATGCCATACCAATCTTCAGAGAAGGGCAAGAAGGAGATTCTGGGAAATGACAAAACATTCAACCTCACATCAGTCTGTGGGAAAGTTATGAAGCAAATCACCCTCAAAGCTACTTCAAAGCATGGACAAAAAGGTGGTTGGGAACAGCTAGCAAAACCAAATCATGTTTGACTAACTTGATTAGTCACCACTTCTGAGGTGAAGTGACTGGCGGCGCTGATAAGAGGGAGCAGTAGAAGTTGTATACCTTGACTAGTGTCAAGACAAAGCCTTTGATACAGCCTCTCATAGTATCCTCAAAGCCAAACTGTCAAGATAGGGACTGCATAAATGGACAGTGGGTGTGTGGAAAACTGGATGGAACTCTGGGCTCAATTAGTGGTAATCAGTCATACAAAGTCTGTCTGGCAGTCATTTACTATTGGCACCTCTTAGGAGTTAATGCCGTTCAACATCTTTACTAACAATGCAGACAACGAGATATTGTGGACCTCCAGCAAATTTGAGGAAGGTAACAGGTTGCGGTGGGATGGCAGTGTGTTAGGCTTATGGTTGGACTCAATGATCTTAAAGGTCTCTTCCAACCTAGGTGATTCTATGATTCTATGGTAGACCAGGTACAGGGCTGCTATTCACAGGGACCCCATTAGGCTGGGAAAATGGGTTGACAAGAACCTCAAAGTTAATCAAAGCAAATGCGGAGTCCTGCATCTGGGTTGGAACAACTCCATGCACTAGTACAGGTTGGGGGACAACTGGCTAAAAGCAGCCTTGCAGAAAAAGACCTGAGGGTCCTGGTGGAGAGCTGACCATCAAACAACTTGTAGCAAAGAAGGGCAACTGCATCCTGGGCTGTATTAGCATGACTGCAGCCAGCTGGTCAAGGGAAGTGATCCTTCTCATGTATTCAGTACTTGTGAGTCCATACATGGAGTGCTACACTCAGTTTTGGGCTACCCAGTGCAAGAAATACATGGATATATTGGAGGGAGTCCAGCAGAGAATCATTAAGACAATGAGGGGACTAGAGCACATGACATACAAGGAGAAGCTGAGAGAGAACTTACTGCTGTCTCCAGCTACCAAATGTGAGGGTACAATGAAAACAAGAGACAACCTCTTCTCAGAAGGGTGCAGTGATTAGGGTAAGAGGCAACGAACTTAAGTTGGAATACAGAATTTTTTGACTGGATAAAAGAAGAAATGTTTTTATCATGAGGGTGGTCAGATATTGGAACAGGTTACTTGGAGAGGTGCTGGAATCTCCATTTTGGAAAAATTTAAAACTTAACTGGATAAGCTTCCTAAGCAACCTGCTGGACCTGCTTTGAGCAGACAGTTGGACTAGATAACCTCCAGGGGCCTCTTCCAACATCCATGCCTCTGCGATGTGCTGCCTCTCTTCTGAATTTGCCATATAAACAGTAAACCAATTAAACATCAATACGTCACGATAAGAATTATTTTAGCTAAATATCTGTTCATCTTCAACTTAAAAAAATGAAACAATTTCAAATTCTAATTATAAAATCAACACAATACATACAACTATTTGAACATGAACTTCATCATACCAGTGCACAAGTAGTCTATGAAATAGAACTTCACTGATCTGTTGTTCAATCTAGACTGAAAGTTTTCAACATTTATCACTTCTAGTGTTCATAATATAGTCCAGGGCTTAAACTTACCTGGCTTGGTAATACACCTGGAAATGGCTGTGCATATTGTCATCAGTGGTAGTATCAGGAAGTTGCAAACGGTGACAGTGACCCATTACTCCCTAAATCTTCCCCACCACCACATATAAAACTTGCATCCTGCTGCAATACCAATCCCTCTCCTACAATCAGGCTCCAAATATTTTGCCACCTCTTCAGACCCACCTTCCTGTTCCTGCATCCTGAACTAGGCTTGTAGTTTGGGGGCAGAACACAGTGTGTCACAGAAGTGGAGATGCTTCCACTTTTGCCGCTGTTTGGCAAAGGCTCAATGACCTTATGTCACTTGCATACCCCTAATGCCATATTATCTACAGTCTGGAAACTTCAGATATTAACTGGAAGTCTTCATGAATATACAAATAAAATAGTTGACCACTTAGTTAATATTACCCATTGACCTTTTAAATGTCCTTTATGATAACGAAATAAAAAGTAGTTTTCCTCTACATGCAGACCTTGCTTATAAGACAAAATGCTATAGTATAATTAAATATACTAAGTTGAACATCTATGTACAGTTCTAAATATTTATTGGCAATTATCTCATCTGAAAAAAAGCAAATCTACCCTATCAATAAATTCCAAAAAAATTAAGATTATATAATGTAAATATATAAAGACAGAAGTAAGCTAAATACTTCTGTTTATGCAAAGCAAAAATATTCAGAATAATCTTTGCCTCAATAGATGACTGGTTTCTGTAAACATATTTCTAAGGATTTAAAATGCATTGGAATTGCTTCGAGAAGAAATAGCAATAGCAGCAAGATTAAAACGTGTACAGATTTTAATATTTCAGCTTGTATAATTCCGGTTTTCTCTCTATTGTAGGATAAAATGGGCCGGGAGGGGAAGAAAAAAAGAAGCGAGTGTGTGGGAGGTAGGCAGGGGCAGAGAGAGGGGGTAACGGGGAGCAGCAGGGCTGTGAGAGAGGGAGGGACCACAAGTGAACACCAGCTTAGGCACCACACATCAGCTTTGATGAATCGAGAAGTTGGGAAGAGGAGAAACAAATTTAGAAAATGCCGTGACAGTCCTACCTGATGCATCTTTGCTAATGTTCAAGTGCCTCAAAGTCAGAAACGTGTTATCCTCTCAGTAACTTGCATAAAGCTATGGCTTCTTTCAGCACTTGTCTAATACCCTTTTAAGGCTATTTTAAACAAGGATTCTTGAAACACATTTAAAAAGAGAAAAGCCTCAAGTAGAGCACTTGTGAAGAGTCACATATCTAGTTACACAAAAAACAATACAGAAATTCCAGTCAGTATGACAGAAAAAGTTTACTGATGTGGCAGGACAAAGGCACCAGAATGTCAGATTTTCAGGGCTGTCTTTGTTATGATGGGAATTCTCCAGTGTCTTAAATAACCCTGGTTCAGAAAAACATAAAAAATAATTTAACCTGCCTCTGTCATAACCCTTCTTTTTGGTTACAAATCCAGTGTTGTGTATCTCAGAAAAAAGTCAGCAAGATCTTGCCCTACAAATTCATATCTGTCAGGAGTGTTCGTGTAAATGTCAGATCATGAAGACAAACCAAAAAATTTGGAAATGTTGTAGATATCAAGCCAAAGTAATATTCATTATCAGTGTGTGCTTCTCTTACCTTCTTTTGTGTCTTTCAAGGCTTTTCACCCGACTTTGTGGTGTAAAATACACATTTTACAAGTTAGGGGACACTTATTAACGACAGCTTTTTTAAACTGCTTAGCAAAAAAGCGCTATTATGAGGATACAGATAGGTTTAACCTTTTTCTTAAAAAGATACTAACCCACAGAAGCAAGAAAATCAAACTACTAGTCCACAACAAAAATACTGCAAAGTGAAGATCTTATCCTGAAAAGGAAGAATAAACAACCGCCAAGAAAGTTTACTGTTGTTATTCATGTGGAAACCACTCAGATGCTGTGAGGAGTGGCTACATAAATTCTTGATAGTTTCCTGAATAGGCTGTTTCATGTTATTTCAATATTAATAAAGTGAGACATAATGATGAGGGAATAACAGTCACAATTCAGTGATCTCTTCCACATGCACATTCTCCAAAGGAAAAAATAAAAAGCTTTTATGATTATATGACAAAAGCCACCTCACGTGTGCAAATACACAGTTTATTAAAAAGTCCAGAGAACCCAACCCTCACCAGCACCCCCAAATACTGTAAAACAGCAGAGGCTTCATAACTCTAGGAGAAGAAAAAAATATTTCAATACATGGTATTGAAAGGTAAAGAAGTGACCACAGGACTGAAAAGTAAAATCTTATTTTCTCCATGGAAAGTCCATGGAAAATTCTAATTGTCTTTCACACAATGCTTCAGCCTAAATTATATTCTCTGAAATACAGACTGGAGTATTTCCAGAAGACAGTACATATGAAAAATGTTATGTCCTTTCTTTCAATTATTTCTCTACCTTTAGCTATTTATGACACATAAATACCAGAACATAATATGAGACACAGGGGGAGGTATGTCTGTGTTCTCCTTTAAAGCTTTTTTTAAAAGAAATGCTTTTATTCATTCTGATTTTCCTCAGAAGTTCACCTTGGTGCTGGAATTAAGTCTTAATTAGTATTATTCCTAACTTTCCATGTCAAACAAACTATAACAATAGTAAGAAAAAACAATGTTAGTTATTAAATAGAAAGTATATTGAAATAATATTGAACTATAACTCCCTTTTTTTCTCCAACAAAATCAAAAAATAGTCATTATATTTTAACAGAACAGTCCATTTGTAAACTTTCATTTATTTAAGTCATATTCTGTAGCATAGAATATAAATTGTAATTAAAATACATACTTAGGAAGAGGTTAAGAATGATTTAGTTCTGTAAAAGAACCGTACTGCCCTCCCAAGATGCATAAGAAAATGTAAATCAGTGTAAACAAAAAACATCTTCTTGGAAAAAAATGAGGTCCAAAAATTCTGTAGTAATACATAAATGCTCTTTAGGGAAGTTTATATACATACACTTCAAAAAACATGTTACTGACTAAAACATAAGCACGGATATAGCAAGTATGCTGATGGTCAGACTGGAATCTTTGGGTAGCCATGACATTCTAACAAGTACAAGCTGTGGCGTATAAAATTAATAAAGTATGCACAGTCTAATTACTAAAGATATCCAGACATCACTGCATTCCACTACTACATACTTTTCTCTACACTATTGTTTATAAATAAAGATTATGCAATGATATTCTACCTGGAAAACATTATTTATAAATTGTAATTATTTTTTGGAGGAGCAAAGAAAGAGAAAAGGACAAGAAGATATATGAATTAGTTTGAAATCTTAAAATGTCCTACTCTTTACACATAAGCTAAAAGAATTCAAGAATAGAGTTAGTTTCAAATGAGAAATTACTTGCTTTGTAGATTAATTTAGGCAGAAAATCAAATCAATAGACACTTCACAGAAATTTTGGTGTGTTTGAGAGTAGATATTGTTATTTTTGCCAACCAGAGACAAAACCTTTCAAGAGTAATCAGGCCTGAATTTAATCCAGGGTTTAGTACTTGGAACAGACTGATCTACCACAAGCAACTACTTAACGGCTAATTACTATTAATTCAACACAAGGAAGAGCTTCCCCCCCCGTCTCCCCCAATTCATTTAAAGTTTCAAACTAATCACTGTACTGTATTCTGAAACCTGTAATTGTCTGTCAACAAACAGGGTTTCCTGGTATTCAAAATATACTTAAATAATAGGAGAAGCCTAAAAACCCCGTATGTTATTATAACGGATGATTAGAATACAGGAAAGAGAAAAGAGGGAAAAAGAAACACTGAGATAATTTTTAATATCCATATGTCTAAGTTCATGTTTATTTGATATATATTTACAAAAACGTTTAGAAACCCATCATTAAGATTTTCTATCAAAATAATTACTGCATCTTAATTGTTGGGCATAAGGAGGGAGAATGACAGGCACTGTAACGCTTTCCAAGTGCCATGAGAAACAAGACATCTTGTCAGAATGCCAGAAACACCTACATATAAAATTTGTGACAGAACTTACTTTCTGCTGTCTGCAATATTATCTCATCAAGCTCTTTTTCAAGTTTTTCATAAGTGTCTAGCCTTGCTTGAAACTCGGAATTCTGTGTTTGAAGTTCAATAATGCGTGTTTCACTAGAAGACTGAAGACTATAAAATTCCTTAGTAAGCACCTGTGAGAATGAATAATGGAAAGATCAGGGACTCAGCATTACAGGCATTTATGAAAGAGGGAAAATACAACACAGGTAAAACGATTAACAGTACGATACCAAATATTTGATGTAACTTTTGCGCAGGAAAGATTAAAATATCTTGAAAAGCAGTCATTTTTTCGATTATATTATCTCACACAGATACTCTCGGGTCGTATCACTTATGCCTATCTCCTAAGGCCTTAGTAATTCTACGAATCTGTCTATGAAAAAGCTACAAGGATTTTAGTAAAAGCTACTTTAGTAAAAGTACCAGTTAAAAAAATTAATACACAGCAGTCAAAACAGTGTAAATGCTTTTGCTGCTTTAACTGGATTCAGATTTCAGTTATCAGTTTAAAAAAAGAAGGTTCCTTTACAGAATGGTAAATGCAGAAATATAAAAAACTGATTTTTAAGATATACCAGATTCTTATTATTTACTAATTAGTGAAAGGTAATATACCGTTAACATTCAGAACTAATGTAAATACTTAATCCACTAAGATTAAACAAAGCAGCACATAGTCAAAAGTAAAAGTTACGAAGGTCTATATAAGAACTAAAGCTTAATATAGTGCTTGAAAATACAAAACAACATTGACAATATTATAAAACCAACGGGAATAAAGAAATCCTTGGTAAGTAAAGGAGTAATCAACATGCTTTGCTGAAAGAAACCCCACCAAAACAGGTAAAGTAATAACCAAGTAGTACTGTAGCTAAGTTTAATACTAGCTTCCCAAATGAAAATCCCCAAAATTCAAGATGACGATTAAATACAAATCTTGAGATACAGAAATATATGCATGCGGTATACAACAGTAATACCAGATTCACTGTCAAAAACTCTAAAGAATGCACACCACTTAGAAAAACAAGCCACTCAGATGTAAAAAGACTGGTCTAGTGTCACAGAAGAATAAATGTATAGGTTAAAAATCTTGCAACATCTAAACCATCTGTTTCCTAGTTTTAGCATGCATAAGAAGACAAACTTCTCTATGCTGAGAAACAAATAAAAACAAGAGCTGGTTCACAAAGCTGCTGTGCTGAGCCGCAAGATACTAGTGACTGCACTATTAAGATCAATATCCTATAAGAAGGGTAGGAAAAAACCCTTAGAACATTGATACTATATATAGGAAAGAAAATTAAGACATTAAGAATTCAGCCAAAAGGAACAAAACTAAAAGCTTCAGACATGAAATATTTAAATTCTGCAAGAACATTTCTTAATGAAAGAGCACTGGTTTCAAAGCGTCTCTCTAAAGAGAAAAGGAAGTGCCAAAAGAGTTAGTAGAATCGAATGCCAAATATTCAAGATGTTATTCAGATCAAATAAATATCCACAAAGAAAATGGAAATGCAACACAAATTTAACTATCTTCACAAAGTTTAGACATGCCTGTGCAATCAAAAATCTGTTTAGCAACCTCAAAGTCTAGCAAAACTGACACTCCCAGTGCTCATGACCACAGCTAACCTCATCAGCCAGGATCTCAATGTCCCAATACAGACAAAACAAGAAATTACATTTTATCTAAAACTCTCTAATTCTGTTTCCACTCCATAGTTCCTTTTCATAGTCCCCTTAGGCAGGGTCAACACTCGAAATGTTCGGCCTTGAAGAACAGCATCCTTCCCCAAAAAATGAAGGCTGCCATAGCTGGCACTTGGAAAAAAGGTTTTTATTCCGTCCTGTACAGTTTGTACCCTGACGTTTTAGACATATACTGCCCATCTCATTTAAATCCCACAAATTGGACTCTGTGATATGATTTTGGGACTAACTTTGCATAGGTGAAGAAATTTTGTTTTAAAGTTTGCTCTGCTGAATACTGGACACCTTCCCAATACTAAAATAGGTGAACAGGGTACGATATGTTTTTGAAAGTATGTTTGAAAGATAGGCTTGTAGAGATAAAAAAGGTCCAATAGGTCCAGTGTAAATAGGTGCACTGGGTAGAGGTGTCCATGTGCTGGCAGCAGGGGGCTGCAGGGTGGCCCCTGTGAGGAGAGGCCAGGGCTGCCCTGTGCCAGACACAGCCCAGTCCAGTCATCTCCCAACTGACCCACCGCAGGGCAGGGCTGAGCCCCACAGCCGTGGTGGTGGCACTTTGAGGAAAATGTATTTAAGTAAGGACAAAAATACTGCATGGAAGTGAGGAGCGAGGGAAAAAAAAGTGAGAAACAGCCTTGGTGCAGACACCAAGGTGAGAGAAGGAGGGCAGGAGGTGGTCCAGGTGCCAGAGCAGAGATTCCCTTGCAGCCCATGGAGAAGAACACGGTGAAGCAGGTTGTCCCCCTGCAAGCTGTGAAAGACCATCCCAGAGCAGATATCCACACTGCAGCCCATAGAGGACCCCATGCTGGAGCAGATGGACATGCCCAAAGGAAGTGCAACCTGTGGGGAGCCCAAGTAGGAGCAGATTTTCTCATGAAGCCCATGGAGGATCCACACTGGAACAGGGTAAAAGTGCGAGGAGGAGGGAACAGCAGAGAGGAGCCGTTATGGACTGACCCCAAAGCCCATTCCCCATCTCTCCCTGCAATGTTTGAGGAGGGGGAGGAGTCAGACATGAAGGAGGGAAGTTAAAGCCAGAAGAGAAGGGGGTGGGCAAAGGTGTTTCAGTTTTTGTCCTCNAGCCCATGGAGGATCCACACTGGAACAGGGTAAAAGTGCGAGGAGGAGGGAACAGCAGAGAGGAGCCGTTATGGACTGACCCCAAAGCCCATTCCCCATCTCTCCCTGCAATGTTTGAGGAGGGGGAGGAGTCAGACATGAAGGAGGGAAGTTAAAGCCAGAAGAGAAGGGGGTGGGCAAAGGTGTTTCAGTTTTTGTCCTCGTTTCTCACCATCCAAATCTATTTCAGTTAGTACTAGATTAAATTAATTTTCCACAGGTCAAGTCTGTTTTGCCCATGATGGTAATCTGTAAGTGATCTCCTTATCTTTTTATCAACCCATGAGCTCTTTCAGCTTATTTACTGTGTCCCCTTGAGGAGGTGGAGTGAGAGCGTGGCTGGGTAGGTACTGGGCAGCTGACCAAGGTCAACCCACCATGATAGGATAAACAATGTTAAGTCTTCTCAATGGTGTACACACCATGCTCTCCTTGACTTCTTTGGCCATAAAAATTTGTTCCAGAATTGTGCATCAATAAAAAGTATTTTTATGATGTAGCCATGCTATTACAAATCCTAGTTTTTAATAATGATATTGAATTCACCATAACTGTTCCGGTATAACTGTCTTCTTTCCCTACGATAACCACATAGACTGACATAAGCAGCTTTGTAATACAAGCATATATACACCTGATGTGAATGAGGTACTGTCTTCAACCTGTCTCCCTAAGAGACTGAATTGCCTTCTTCCTCTCCCCTAAGATTTGTTTTCCATTGAACAGGTCAAGCTTAATAAGCTTTGTCGTTAGATTCTGCTTCAGGAGAATTTGGTGGAGATACTAATTCAGCCATGTATGTTCTTTGCCACTTGTCCCCCAAGCTTCTCCATTTTAAATTCTAATTGAAAACAACTATGTAATACCTTATAAAGTGTCTCGTTACATAACATACCTCTAGCTTTCTTTGATATTTCTCACATTCCATTTGGCACTGTGAAAGATTCTTAGCTGTCTCTTGTTGCATGAGTTGAACGTGTTCACTTTCAAAGGACTTTAACTTACTTTGGTGAAGAAGTTCAGCTACTTTGCTTTCTGTGCCAAGCTGCATTTGCCTATACCTAAAAGAAAAAAAAAAGAAAGAGAAAATAAGTTTTAATGATTCAAAACATCTAGATGATTCTAAACAAACTTAGAATACATGCTAGTTCTGCTCATTACAGGTATAACTTTCAGAAATTAATACAATATTTTTACGAGTTTAATAAGTATTGTTATGGTTATCTATGTAACTATTGTAACCTGTATTTGAAACATCATTAGGAAAATTCAATACTGTGATGAAAACAAAACACAGTACACAGAAAACTCAGTCCATGATTTTTCTGAATATATGATTAATGGACAATCAAATGACAATGATCGGTATGTCTTATTTTTTAAAAATATTGTATCATTGTGAATCTCTCAGTACACAAAGGTATGCACTGAAGTCTTTTCACAGAAGAGATAATGAGGAGATGTTGTCTCCTGTCTTCACCACCACGTTACCTGTGATAGGGGGAAGCGGTATTAGATATCGCCAGTATCAATGGTGCATCCCTTGGGATTCAGTGACACCATTTTTTCCCATGCAATGAAGGACACTTTTGAGAATAACATTATAGATATAAGACAAATAAATAATATTCCGCTTAGAAGTGGACTCATTTGTTCTACTTGCTATACTTAACAGGTAATCTCAAAAAAGAGGGGTTAAAAAAGTTTGCTGATAGAATACTAAATTACTGGACTGTAGAAAATGAGAGTGATGTGAAGAATAGTAGGAAACCTTATGAATCTTAGCATTAAATAACATATGAAATTCAAAGGAGATATATGCGAAGTAAGTCACAGGTTGTAAAAATGATCCTAACCATATACATAAAACGATGAACTCCAAGATGACTGTTTTCATTCACGACTGAGATCTTGGGATTATACTAGATAAATTCATGAAAACTTTAGCCTAGTTTTAAACAATGGTCAGACTCAACATTTTGGGAATTACTGTGAAAGCAATAGGGAAAACACAGAAATCACCACGTCACTTTACAATTCCATGCTGTTCCCTGCATATTGAATGCTGATTACTGTTCTAGTACTTCACCCCGCAAGGAATATAATAGAACTGGTAAAGCAGCAGAGAACGGTAACAAAGATTACCTTTGACAACCAGCAACATCATGCACTTACATAGTTGCACTGTATGGAAGAAATTACTTAAGCAAGCTAGGACTCTACAGCTTGGAATGGAGATGGTTGTAAGGAAAACAGAGAAGTCAGAGAGGCTTGTAACAACATTAGTGGCACAGAGAATGAGAATAGCAATCAATTATTCACTGTACTTTCCGACAGATGAATGAGAAGGCATCTAATAAAGCTGGCAGATGCAGAACGAAAACAAATAGAAGTTGTTCTTCACACATGAAAGCTGTGAAATTCCTTACCATAAAATGTTGCGGCCGCTAAAAATTAACACTCAAGAGGATACTGAATAAACTCAGCAGAGAAATCCTTTGACAACTATTAAATGCAAGATGGTACTTCTCACACAGAAGTCACTTAAAAAGAAATTGTTAGAATGCCAGATAAACCTTTATTCTAACCCGGCACGGCTGTTATGTTAGCTGTCATTTGTCAAATAGCAGTTGCAACACAATTCCACCCTATTTAGCACCTGATCTTTAGGTGGGATTGAAAGCATTTAGCAAAAACAAGGGGATTACTTCAAATATTTTCCCTGAGGATTTCAGATGTAGGAATGTTTCTAAGGCACAAAGAGGAAGCAATTTCCACTGGAATTAACTTGCACAGAACAAACAGGTGTCATTATGATGCCCTTTATAATCACTCTTTAGACATCCGTGTATGAGCAAACAGTCCAATGCATGAATGAGATTGTTCCCACACAGGCTGCCTGAGCAGAGACTGGAAATTCTGCCTACTGAGCTCATGAAAAGGTCACTCTCTTTAAAACATTTTTCTTTTTCAATAGCATGACGTTTGCTCTCAGAGTTACTACACTCAAACTGCTAAATGCCAATTATCTATCTGGTTATTGACTAATGCTGTCAATTTTGCTTGTGGATGCTTTTCAAGTGCTGATACTTTAAGTATTTCATCACTGCTCCCTGACTGTATGTCCCTATTTTCTTTTTACCACAGAGAAATAGTTTCAAGCATTCTTACATTCTCCACACTGTGTACATGACGGGCTGCAGACAGGACAGTAAATCTGTTCTGCTATACACACTGTTTACAATCTGGGAAGACCATTTTGTGCCAAAATGAGTACGTCTTCATAAAGATACATGTCATACAGCCAACTGACGTGCAATGCAATCCACAAATGAAGTTTATCTGCAAGTAGCAAGTCATTTATTGACTTTCAACAACAAATTCTTATCTTCTGCCTTTACACAAAATAAGAGGCAATGCCTTCCTGTAGACTGCTTCAGACCTTAAATTAGCTTGAGGTTCAACGATCTGTTCTGTACAGAGCCAAGACACTGGAAACACGTATAAACACAGGCCATGCATACCCTTCTGTACTTACTTTCAATAGTTTCCAGAAAAGTCGGTAGTTCTCTGATGATTTTGTAAGTATACTCAATCAGCTGAGTGCTTCCAGAGCATGTTTATCAACCCAATTGTGAACAGTAACTTCAGAATAAAATTTTTGTACTCTGTATTTTGGAAAATTATAGTAGCCTACATGTGCATGATCTGTTTTGTACTGGTAAGGTTATGAAGACTCAGTTTTCCTTTGACCTTACTACATTGTTGAGCTCACTAGTAACTCCTCCACTGTAGCACCATTCAGAGTTTCTTTGTCATGTTTGCTTTTACTTGACCAGATAGTATCTTCAGTTTCCTGGCTACTATTTCAGCACAAGTTTGTGTGTGTGTGTGTGTGTGTGTGTGCCTAGTCATGTCACATGATGTCAAACTACATTCCTTAATCTACCTAGATGGTCTCTAAGGGAAAACAAAAGAAAACAAAACCACCCCATGCTTTAATACTACTATTTTGGAAAAAAACCCAGTGGAATGCGGGTGTACAGGATTTTTCTCCGTCAAGAAATTTTAGCAAACTTGAGAGAGTGAAAGAGTAGAGGTTTTTGTCTCACAGAAGAATGAGGGTTCGGAATGAAAAGGAAATTACAGACTGAGCTGATGAAAAATATGGAAAAAAAACCATGTAAGAATCATCTGGAATGAGGTCTCAACATCATTCTGTCTCTGCACCATTAGGATGATCAGTCAATAATGCCTGAAGTTTGTTAAAACAGAGGGAGACAATGGTTATCAAAAAGGCTATTTCTATAGGAAAGTAGGACCCAGTATATTCAGAAAGACTTAAACTCTGTTTTGTAAGGATGGTTTTAGGATTTTTCTGTCAGAGGAGTCTGTTTTTACAAATGGTGGATAATGATTTAATAACTTCAGAATCTACATACAATGACAGTGAACTGAAAGATTTTATGGTAAAATCAAGTAGTCTGTACATTGAAGAAAGTATGGCAGCCAACTGTTTTCTGAATGGAGGAATTACAACATACATCCAGCACAACGTGGAATACTGTGTCCAGTTCTGGAGCCCCCAACATAAGAAGGACATGGACCTATTGGAACAGGTCCAGAGGAGGATCCACAGAGATGGTAAGAGGGATGGAGCACGTCTCCTGTAAGGACAGGCTGACAGATTCGGTGTTGTTTAGCCTGGAGAAGAGAAGGCTCCAGGGAGACCTTATAGCAGCCTTCCAGTATCTGAAGAGGCCTACAAGAAAGCTGGAGAGGGACTTTTCACAAGGGCATGTAGTGATAGACTGAGGGGTAATGGCTTCAAACTGCAAGAGGGTAGATTTAGATTAGATGTCAGGAAGAAATTTTTCACTCTGAAGGTGGTGAGGCACTGGAACAGGTTGTCCAGGAAAGCTATGGATGATCCATCCCTGGAAGTGTTCAAGGCCAGGCTGGAGGAGGCTTTGAGCAATTTGGTCTAGTGGAAGGTGTCCCTGCCCACGGAAGCGGGGTTAGAACTAGATGATGTTTAAGGTGCCTTCCAACCTAAACCATTCTATGATTCTATGAATACTGATATTTAAAGATTTCTATCATATGTCTGTAATGTAACATTCACTTAACGTTTCCAACTTCTCATAAGCATCCCCTAAGTACTGAGATACTAACTCTAATCTATTTTTACCTCTCTCTTTTACCATTGTCTATCCCATTGATGAAACCTCAAATGTAGATCAGTACTCCTCAGTAACTGAACAATGAATCATAGAATCATAATATACTTTGGGTTAGAACAGACCTTTAAAGGTTATCTAGCCCAATCCTCCCTGCAACGAACAAGGACAAATGTTGAAGGTTGCTCAGAGCCCTCTCCAACCTGACCTTGAACGTTTCCAGGGATGGGGCATCTACCACTTCTCTGGGCAACCTGGGCCAGTGTTTCACCACGCTCATTGTAAAAAATTTGTTCCCTCATTCTAGTCTAAATCCTCCCTCTTTTTAGTTTAGTTTAAACCATTACCACTTGTCCTGTCACAACAGGCCCTGATAAAAAGTTTGTTCCTATCTGTCTTATAAGCCCCTTTTACTGAAAGGCCACAATAAGGTCTCCCCAGAACCTTCTCTTCTCTGGGCTGAACAATCCCAACTCTCTCAGCCTGTCCTCATAGCAGAGGTACTCCATCCTTCAGATCATCTTTGTGGCCCTCCTCTAGACCCACTCCAAGAGGTCCATGTCCTTCTTATGTTGGGGGCTCCAGAGCTGGACACAGTATTCCAGGTGGGGTCTCACCAGAGCAGAGTGGAGGGGCAGAATCACCTCCCTCGACCTGCTGGCCACTCTGCTTTTGATGCAGCCTGGGATACGGTTGGCCTTCTGGGCTGTGAGCACACATTGTTGTCTCATGTCCAGCTTTTCATCCACCAGTACCCCCAAGTCCTTCTCAGCAGGGCTGCTCTCAATCCCTTCATCCCCCAGCCTGTATTGATACCAGTGGTTGCCCCAACCCAGATGTTGGATCCTGCACTCGGCCTTGTTGAACCTCATGAGGTTCACATGAGCCCACTTCTTGAGCTTGTCCAGGTCCCTCTGAATGCCATCCTGACCTCTCAGATGTGTCAACTGCACCACCCAGTGTGGTGTTGTCTGCAAGCTTGCTGAGGCTGCACTCAAACCCACTATGTCATTGATGAAGATATTAAATAATACTGGTCCCAGTAGGGACCCCTGAGGGACACCACTCGTCAACAATCGCCATCTGGACATTGAGCTGTTGACCCTCTGGATGGGACCATTCAACCAAATCCTCATCCACCAGACAGTCTACCCATCAAATCCACACCTCCCCCATTTAGGGAGAAGGATGTTGTGAGGGACCATGTCAAAGGCCTTACAGAATTCCAGGTAGATGACATCAGTAATGAAGTACACTAGAAGACAAGGTATTCGTAAAATTAAGCATCCAAGAAGTAGTAAATCCTAGTATTAAGCTTGTTAATAGGAAAGAATGCCAAACAAGTAAATAGGATGAAATAATCAGTCTTCCAAAGGAAGTCCTACAAAGATTATACAAAACACACCAACAACCCTTTCTAATTTCGCAAACTTGATACTACCAAACTAAGGCTCTTTAGGATATATTTCAGACATTATTTTCAAGTTTAAAAATGGAAAACCCCTGTAAGTTGTGAAATTATCCTGATTCCACAGATGGGTCATTTCCAGACCTAAGATTTTTACAGTAATTACAATATACTCTCCTATCTGTACAAATGTCTGTGCTTTGGTTCAGTGCCAAACTTGCAGAGAAACCTAAATGCTACTGACATTTCCTCCCTAACCTGTCCTATTGCAAATCTCACACTCCTGTCCCAACATGTCCTCTAATGTTCCTGCCCCTCTTCCTCTCTGTCCCAGTGCCAGCCCACATTTGTCCTGATTTCCAATTCTATTTTCATTCTTTCTACTTGGGACATCTGTTTTTCTTCTCACCTGTGTTGTTAGCCTATTCTTTTTCCACTCTTAACTTGCACCCCTACCCTCCAACTGCTGGTTTTCTTTCTCTCTGTTCCTGTATCACCCTCACAGCTCAGCATCCTTCACCAAATTCTACCCATATTTCTTTCACCATAGGGTTCAAATCCCAGTTTAACTTCTTTACCTTTTACAACTGAGTCTGGCTGTTGAGGATTCCTCACTTCCAAAGAACTCATAGTTAAGTATAGAAGCACAGAACAGAATTTTCCTTAATCTTCATTGTGCCACTTGGAGTGACACAGAAGGAGCACCAGCAGTCTAGATAGGCTTAAATTAAATTCAGTCATGTTAAAGACTGCACATACGCTGTCCATATATGTGGCAAACTTTGAGACTCCAGTTCAAACATGGGCACTCAGAGGATCTTGTTTTCACTGGTTTTCTTCTTGATCCTTGGTACTAAAAGCTGGTTGGCTTGTTTCCAAGCAATCAAAAATTTCCCATTAATTGAGTTCACACACTACCCACTAAGTAACTGAAAATGTAAGAACTCTGATCCTTAGTTTTAAGTGCTTTCATTGCTCAGCTCCTGAAGCCCTGAACCTAAGTCTGATGTGTCACGTATCCAGCTGGTTTCATAAGCAGAAAGTCAGTTTTAATACATGTATTTTATGGATATTTTTACACTAACTTTAGAAGCAATTTCAGTCACTTCTACTATTTATTGCTTTATTAATGTCTATCAAATATGTTAAGTTACTTCTAATCAGAACTAAAATAACAAAGCACTTAGTAACATCAAATTGAGATACCTCCAACAAAAGAAAGAAAAAGCTCCAAGTATAATGATTAAACAGAAGATGAAGCATGCCATCTACAAATTGTTTAAACAATGAAAAATTTGTTTCCTGAAATAGTTTTCACTTAAAATTTGTTTTCCCCAAATAACATGCTGAAAATTTTTGCAGTGTTTCTGTTTTAGATTGTTATTAACAAAAATCCAAAACCATATAGCTTAAATGCTAAATGCTAAAATGCTAAAGGGTAAACATGATTTAACATGCAAGTTCTTGGCAGATGTTATATTCGCTTCTTATCAAGTAATTAAACACGCATGTGGTTTAGTAAAATCTGTTTGAGAGAGAAAGATTAGAAGCTTTATTTAAAGCTGCTTGCTTCAAAGCAGATTTTTGTGTTTTGCAGCATTCTAAGTATTTGTCATGTATTGGCCTCTGATCCTCATTCTGTCGAAACAACTTCCTTGAAGACAACACTTCCACGTACTCTTCTGCAGTTTGTAGGAAGTGCTAGTTCTAAACATCCAGATTCAGCAAGATAAACAGCTGTTTTGCACTACCTGCAGTTTCAGGACATCTAAACCCAAAATTGCCTATGCAATAAGCGGAGTTCTTCAGTAGGTAGAACCCATGTATTCTTTCTACCCTAACTATAGTAATTTCCAGTGTACACTAGATTGGACACTCTTCCCTGCAGTGTCCAATGAGAACATGGATGCTTCCCATATATTCTTGTGCCTTACTCAGGCTGGCTGCTGCACAGATCTTCTCACTAACCTTTAACACGACTGAAAAAGCGCAGTTAAGGGTGGGGTTGTAGAATTTACATATAAAAGGCACATCTTGATGAGTTACTATAAAGGTAGCTGCTTATCTTTGTGTGTATTCCACTAGGATAGCTAGAGTGGCCTAATTACTATGATGAGTGTTCCATCTCTTTTAAGAATTGGACGAATGAACACTACAAACGATGAGTCTGCTTTTTATATATCTGCTAAATCATCCTGACTGGCAAGAACTGAAATCCATCTTTGTTTCCTTGTCTCTGGACTATGCAATTGTGCTTCCTTTTATTTGACTCCGATCCTGTGAAACTTAACATTCGCTCCTGCACTGAGACACAGCTTCAACAGCAATGGAAGAGACTGCTCCAGCCCAGCCTAGTCTGTGCTTGCGAGTTGTATTTCAGTCATGAGAATTTCACTAGGGAGTTTCCTCTCAGTCCTGGAGCTCTGATGGACTTTTAATTCAGTCTTCCACTTCCTGAAAATGTGCGCTTACTTTTGGGCTACTATAAAAAAGATGAGTAACTCCCGTCATGATTTTTTTTTTTTTAAACCGAAACAGGATGTGGTTGCCACTCTGTGTTAATTCAATGCTGCTGATGCATGCTTAGTTTGCTCAGAGTCACTTGCCCACATGGTTATTACTTGGTTTAAGTAACCAGTATGTCGATTGAGTTAACTCTTTGTTATTTGATTTAGTGAAATAAACACAAAATCTATTAAAATAACCGAACTTTATCAGCACGGAGATATTAATAACAGCATCCTTAACAAGAAGAAAGGATCTGAAGAAACCAATAAGCAAATAATAAGGAATGGGATATAATTCCACTGCTCCTCCTCAAAAATTGTATTTTAGATACACAGAGAGGAGAACAGAGTCACGTTGGTAATTTTTAGGAGTCTAACGATAGTCACTTTTCTCTTTGCCTATACACCTTAGTCAAGATGTATATACCTGTGTGTTCATTTATGTTTCTGGGGATGACAAATTCTAAATCTATGAAAAACTGTACAAACATGAAACATTGAAATCACCAGTATACACAATTGGTCGGAGAATACCTGGATCAGGTATTTCAGGAGATGTAGGCACAGAGATACCTCGTTTGCGAATCCAAAAATGGAAATATCACTTCATAAGATCCCTTGAATAAAACTTTAAAATAACCCCAGAGAAAGACAGGACATTCCTTTTTTTCAAACAGTAAGGCTATTGAACGAGTTCTCTGAAGCCTAGTAAAAAGAACTACCAAAGCAAATAGCTTTGTAGGACTCTCCTAAGTACAGGCCAACAATTTAAAAGGGAAACATAATCAAGCTGAAAGATGCAGACACCAGCAGCTCTACCTCAAGCCAAAAGCAGTCGGAAGACTGTTTCTGGCACAGCCTCGATATACTGCACGAAGCTATCTTGTGCAGCTGTGTGCACTAGGACATAAAATGGCAAAAGTCTCCAATCTTGAAAGTACGAGAAACATGCTGAACTGAGGTGGGACGCACATCTGCACAAGCAGCAGAATAAGCATGATTAGATTTCTCATTGCCTAAATGACATCTTTGCTTAAACAGATAAATACTTCAATTCCTTTTTTTTTAAATTCACTTTGAAGTGACAGATTGAAAAGGATCCCTGCTCTGCAGTATAGTTTTCTCTATTGTACATATTTTAATCCAAGAGCAAGAAACCTGAAGTACCTTTATTAAAACTTCATTATGTCTTTAGTCACATTTTCTGTGCACACTATTCTCCATTTGATTTCCCATGGCATCCCACATCATTAACTTTATTAAACCGATAGTTTTATTTCATGGTTTACTTCAGTTCTTGCAAAAATTGCCACGTTAACAAAGCTGAATTTTGTACTAAATCAACAAAAAGGCAAGGAATAGTAGAGACTTATCCCCCAATAATGTATATTGATTGGTCTAAAAAATAATTAATTAGAATTGTAACTGTGAGAGGTTTTGATATGGGGAATATATAACAGATCTGAATGAAAAAGATGCCAGCTTCCTTGCTACCAAACATTAAAAAAAAAAGAAAAGCACTTTTTAATATTACTCCATACTAAATTTCAAATTTGTAACATACACGTAGAATTGTCTGGCTTGATAATTTTTTTCTGCTGTTCATAATTATTTTTTTAAGTTACCATATAATTTCAATGATGATTCAACAACTTATCTCCTTAAGCCAACTATTATCTTTCCCAGAAATATTATTCTTCATTAAATTCTTTAATAATAGTAGTATATGTTTATGGAATATAATTGAAATATATTGCTTGGAATACATTTGGAATATATGGAATATAATTGAAATAAATTGCTGTTCTAGCAGATGAAACATACCTTAACAGATTTGGGGGATATCGGAAGCTAAAGAAATTGTTCATTACATTTTTATTATTGCACTGCAAATATTGTTCTTCATTAGTCAAATAAACTAAGAAATCAGAGCCAACAGTTACACAAGGACTTTGAAACTTTTGCTTGAATTGTTTTTTCCTCTTGGATAAAACATACAAAAATTTATATTTTAAAAATCCCTACTCCTACTAGTCACAGAGGTTATTTTTCATCAGATACTCAGTCAAATCAATGTAAATTTTTTCAGGTCTTTCTCGTGATTCTGGTTAAAGCGATTATTACTTTCCAGGCTAATTCAGTATTCAGGGAGCTCTCAGACTGCCAATACATCCTTGTAGTTTTACTTCAAATGTCTTGAGTACATTTTGATGTAGCATTAGTGACCCTCTTAGGTCACAACTGGCCCTTAGCATATTTACATACATTCCCTTCATTGAATATTCTAGAACAGTAATTTTTCAAGACAGTAGGTGAAACAAGAGTAAGACTAATAATTAAAGAAACTTGTCATAATTGGAACTAAACTAACAAATTTACGTGAAATTCTTGAGGTGAACAATCGGTCAATATTCCCAATATGCTGAAGACCCTCTCCAGGGAACAGACTCTTTTTTTTTTAAGTAATCAATCCACTCTAGTGCTGTCACTGTGGAAAAAGAATACTACATCCAAACATGCAAGCGCATGCATGACTACATACACATACACACAAACTCTGAAAGAAGTCATAAAACCTTCCTTGCTAAAGGTAGCAGATGTTGTGACTAATTCTTTTAAAAAATATCTTCAGTAGCAAACTTTAAACCTCTGCAGACACTGAAAAGAAGCTACTGAAAACTTCTCATATACGCATATTGGTCAAATCTAAGCCATGAACGAACCCGGGGACGGTGATTCAAGGAAATAAACTCACTGGGTGGTTCATGTTGACAAAGTTTGTTACCTTTTTGATTCATTTACATGATTTACATTGTGAACACATTGATCTATAAATTGCATACAGTTTTTTCTCCAGTCCTTTCCGATTGCTACTCTTCCTACAAACTAGGTTGCATAAGCAGTTTATTAAAATTAATAAAACCAGAAAATTAAAAATAGATTGCAAAGATATTCTGAAATAATATTACAGGTCATGCAATGGGTATACAAACAGGTCGTAGTCCTATACACAAACTACTACTGAGCAAAAGGCAACTGTCTCGTATGACTTTGATAAAACTTGCAGTAAACTCTGAGACTGAAAGAGTAACAAAGATAACAGTCTGAATCATGAAGTTCAAGTCACGTTTTACACATTAGAAACAAAAAATTCCACACTGTTTAAAAAGAAAAGAAACTTAAATATGTATCAGCTACCATCCACAATAGCATTTCTCTGTTGTTGTATATGCTGCTGTTCCTCTGATTTAATAGAAAACTCATTAAGATACTTTTAGATGTAAATATAGACTTAATAAAAGGTAATTACTGTATGATTTTTAATTCCATTACTGCAAAAAGGGAAAAAGTCAATGTGAAATGACTGACAGAACAGTAGTTATATAAGTGACAACAGCAATACTGAAATGTCTCTCTCCTTTTAACAAATAAAATCTAAAAAGCACCAAAACTACAGTCACAGACAGAAGAAAAATGTTTGGAATGCCATATACCTCCTTAAAACAACCAGAAATGAACACACAAATTTTTAAGTTCTTAATTCCACAAACGTAACTTGTATGTAATTAATAATATCAAAACTAAAATTCACTATATAACTATACAGTGATGAAAAAAGGAGCTTTTTGGATGATCAGCAAGGAAAAAATAAGAAAAGGAAATGTCATCACCAAAGCTTCCCAGAAAACGACAGGGAGAGAAATGAGAAAATTGGGACAAATCTTTTGAGATAGGACTAACGGGGAGACCATCAGAGAAAGCTCCTCTGACATCTGAAAAAGAAAAGATATATTTAACTACCATAGCAGCAGAAAGACTGCTCCCCTCCTCCATTTTCCTCACTGAAAGTCTGGCAGAGTAGGTCAGAAGGTTAGGGTTCAAACTGCCATAATTTAGCAAATGATTGGTATGTTCTTTATATCATACATAACAGGTTTGATTTCCTGATAAGGAGAGTTCAAAGTACAGGCATACCTTGTTATCTGTCAAGGATGGGTTCCTAAAAGCGCTACAGTTAGCAATGATGGACAGCAAAGCAACTTTTGCCCTAAAAATTAATGTAATGGAGGGCCTTGGTGTTTGCAGTGACTTAAGAAATAAGCAAAATCTAAATACAAGAGGCCAGCACATTGCTGCGGCATTTTCCACTCATTCCCCCGCAAAATTACCCGTTAAAAACAAGATCTCAACAACGTAAATGCAAAACAGAATTATTGAATAGTTCACATTGGAAGGGATTTCAGGGGGTATCTAGTCCACCATCCTGCTCAGAGCAAGGTCAGCTATGAAATCGGACCAGGTTGCTCAAAGCTTTCGCCACTTGGGTCTTGAAAACTCCCAAGGATGGAAACTGCCCACAGTAACGCTTGGCTGCAGCGAAAAAGTTTTTCCTTATACCAAGTTGGAATCTCCTGTTTCAGCTGCTGCTCCCTTGTCCTCCTACCATGCCGGGCTGTGAGGAGCCTGGGTCCATCTTCCTAGTGACCTCCTCGTAGGCACTAGGGGCACTGCCGTTTGGTACTCCAGCGGCCAAACTGAGCTAACTCCCTCCTCAGCCTCTCCTCACGGGTCAGATTCTCCAGCCCTGACCATTCTGGTGGCCCTCCACTAGATTTATTCCAGTTTGTCATTATGTTACTTGTATTGGATGTCCCCAAACTGGACATCCCTTGCTGTCTCGACTATTCTCCTGCTAATACAGCCTAGGATGCTGTCAGGGTACACTGCTGGCTAACACTCAGCTTGCTGTTTACAAGAAAACATTTGTCCCCTTCAAAGACAGAAAGGATGATATGTAGTCACACACAAGACAATCTGCATTTCCTTATTAGCATTTGAATGCTACATAAAAGCTACTAAAATATTAAAAACATGTACCAAAGACTACTATAATTGTACTTCCAGCAGTTGTTTTAAAATAAGTATGATATTGGAAAAATACATGGATTTCCATTTGTCTTTCAGAACTTAAAGAAACTTCCATTAAGATGCCTGCAGGCCATCAGGCATGCTTCAGTGCAACTGGGCAGCGCAGGGAAATTTTTCTTCGAAGAGCAAAGGATGGAAAGACATGATAACAGCAACAGCTAGCAGACATGGGTCTTAGATAAACAAAGGACACTAAAATGACTGACAGACAAGCAATGGGTAGGGGAGCATTACTGAACCTGTCTTCTTTCAAGATATGTGAAATATCCTTTCCTAAGCAGCGATAGTAACTGGAACCACATTAACATTACAAAGGAGACAGCGTGAGGACCTCTCATTTAAGTCATTCATATGACTTAAAAAACAAGCTCATCAAATGCATTTCAGGTTTAGAGACAACTATCAAATAATAACACGTTGTATACTACACTAGCTGGTTTGTTGCAATTCTTAAGATGCAATCCCTGTGTGTCATTACCCAGATATGAAACATATACTACTTCTAAAAATTATTTTCCTGAACTGCACAAGTCCATCAAATCAATAGGAGAATCTTTTGAGGATACTGTAAGAACAATAAACACAGTTAGACAACAGCCTCAATAGTGTAAGAGAATATGGAAGGCACTCTTACAGCCCAAAACAAAAGGAGGGATCTGCAGTCACATTCTGCATGCTCTTAAAAGCTTCAAGCAGAGTAATAAATGAATCCTGAACAGATACATCACCAAGCTGTTTATGACACTAATGAAACAATCTCATTTCTCTTCACTTCTAAGCAGGGAAAAGTCCAATGAATCTAAGTTTTCTATAAAGCAGCCTATCCCAATAAATTCTTCAGTTATCAAATTACCCTGTATTACCTGCTGAGGCATGTGAAAAATTAAAATACTTTAAAAATGCAGTAAGTATTTTGAAAAATAATCAGTTAACTCCAAGCTGCCTCCACTCTGAGCATATTTACTTTCACAACATACTTCCCTATATTTTATCAGTTGTCTGATAAGTTTAACAAAAATTTTATAGAGAGACACAACTTTGTCTTTATACAGCTTTTCTGCTTTTTCTACTACTGAAGTTATTAACTTCAGGAAAGCAGTATTGTGGGAAGCAGTTAAAAAAAAGAACCCAAAATCCCGGTTTGAAAATAAGAAAAGGAAGTCAGAATTCACAAATTATGGGGATACTAACAGGCTTTGCAATAAAAGTTTAAAGCATCCCTTCTAAGGTCTGTGATGCAATATAACGATCACTGGCTCCTGAGAGACTACAGCAAAAAGCACTGAAATTTATTTATTTTACTGCATATAATTCATAGACTAATCAAGTTTTCTGTTTCTCTGCTTCCTCTAATTATGTTCAGTTCTCTTCTCTCTTCCTACATATCTTTGTCTTAATTTCTGTATTTTCCCTCCATTTTCTCCATTCTCTCTCACCACTTAAGTCTTTCTTCAGCTGAACTATCACAATCCCCACAATAAACATATGAGAGAAACATTATTTTCCTCCTTCTTCTTGTAGTGGACCTGAAAATAAATGTTTGTTCTTTCAGGTGTTTTCCCCTAATGGGACTCATAGACAAGACACTCCTGATCTCCAATTGTTCCCTCTTCCAACTTAGTACCCAGAGACTATAACCTTTTCTTTTTAACTTTTAGATCGTAGCATATCGAAGTAGACATCATCTTATTGTGGAATAGAAAGAGAAAGCTCCTACTACTCTGTGTGTTCAGTGCTTGTATCGCTTCATTCCTGTCATCATCCATTCTTTCTGCTAGGAACCCCAGAATATGATCACATCTATCACGCAACTAATCAAACAACTGAAGGTGCAATTCTTGCACTCACTGAACAGCAGATGGAAAGTTACCTCTTGCCATACTGTTAATATTAACTCCTTTGATAAAAGTAAAGGAACCCATTCACTGAACAGGATGTTAAAAGATGGGTTTAACCCTTTGTATTCTTATTGTTTACACAAAAGACTTCCATAGAACGAGGATTGAGGTATATATAAGTTAATTTTCCTTTAAAATTGGAAGAATGAAATGCTGCACTTCAGTCTGACCATGCTAGTTAACAGTTCTGTGTGAATACTTTGGTTATGACCAAAAAACAGTCTAGTTACTACTGCACTTCAGCTAACCCTATTTTGTGTGATATGTAATTCTTTTGCCTTCTTTATTACAAAAAGGTTTAAGTAGATGGAGGTGTTTAATATTTTTTCACAGTATTTTAAACTCTGTTCCACTTGGAGCTCCATTCTCAGCATTCCATTCTTCCAACTGCAGAAGTCTGAACCAGGTTGGAACCAGACTCAAAGCTTAATCTAACACCATTTAATAGGCTAATAGTTCAACTTGCCGTAATTTAAAATGGAGTCAGTCTTTCAGAAAACAAGAAAATCTGCTTACTGTCAGCTGTTCTTGAAGTTGCAGTGTTTATAGGTACGTGACACTGAAGCATGCTTGTCTTTGCAATACTAATGGGGCACACGATCTCATCCTTTGACTGCTGACAGGACAGAGCTTGGCCCATATTTTCACTTCTTCCCAATCTCAGAATTCCTGGTCCACCATAAATGGATATTCAAAGGCAACCAATAAAGAGGGTGCATTGTGAACATGCATATAGAAAACACACCTTAAAGAACAGTTACAGGCAAATTTGATTTCTGCTTTAGGACATCTGCAGTGTGAGTGACTCCAAGTCATATTCCCCACAAACCCACCATGAGTATGGGTAGGAAATCTCTAATAAGAACTGCAGAATTACCACTCTGAAAGCAACATAAAGCCTAAGGGTTTCAGGAGTTAAAACACAGCAGTGGAAATCTCAGGGGTCAGCTTGTGCTGGGAACAATCGCTGTGACACCGGCCCTACTAGATTATGATTACAAACACGAGCTTTTTCATTCAGTGAGAAAGCTCCGAGACATCAAGGTTCTCTAGGATCACTCTGCTACACACAAACTTTTTAAAAGTTTTCAATCCATTAACATCGAATGAAAGCATGTCAGCTATAAAAGTGGAGAACTTCACTGGAGAAGAATGTGGGAAAGAAATTCTTCCTGTTGCCTGACATAGATAAAGGGCCAAACATTTTAAACTACAGTATGTAATGAAGCACCAGCCACACTACCTCCAAAAAGGGTCAGCAGCCTAGCCAGAAAATAACTCAAGAATCTGATTTACTCAGCCATACACACATTAACAAATACTTCCTTGTATCAGGCTACCCAATGCCTGTGACGAGTAGGAAAACTCTACTTCTGAGAATCTAGCAGTCCTTCTGATAGGGGAGAGATCTGAGCCTTACATGACAAATCTGACCAAATTTGAAAGCAAAATTTTCAAGAATACTAGCAGTCTCCTCAACTTCTATGTAGAAAGCCTTCTTAACAGAACTTTATCAGTTTTATTTCCATTAGCAGAATACCCAGTTACAGGGTGCTGGGGATTTACTGCACAGATGATTCTGGTCAGCAAAACCAACATAGGAAAAGCACTCAGCAGCTTTCCTAGCTAGGAAATAAAAAAAAAAAGAAACAACCCACCTTCTCAAAGTCCCTCCTGACTCGTCCAAATTTGAAGTTGGTGTCTAAGGAAAAATGACCAATCATGTGTTATCTCCAAATTCTTTGAATATAGCTCTTAAATCAAAACTCCTCACTTTAATTACCTTTTAACTGGGAACAAGCAAACCTATTTACTAATGTGTTCAACACTCCTGCCATTTGATGAATCAATTCCATGGGATCAGTTATTCCTAAGTGAGGAGATCCCATTTTGACTTTTGTTAGTAAATGATATGAAAATAGTGTCACCCCATTATTATTCATATAATGATACTGAACTTACAGGCAGAGGACTTAGTGCATATTTTTTCCTATTTTTAAGTTCTAGGGATATGGAAGTGTAAACTGTCCTCCAGAGTAAAGCTTAAGCCCTACATCAGCAGATTGTCTCTGTCATGGGAGTGAAAACCTTAGCAAGTGAAGATCAAAACCACTTTTACTCAAAACAGGACCTCCATCCAGGTTTCCTGCTTTTGTCAAGGAGCTTAGACTCTTTCAGAATAGACTTTTTCTGGAATTTTTAATAACAGCTTTTTTTTGTCAGTATTTTGGACGTTGCACAAAATGTCCATTTTCCCTTTTTAAAGCAGATTAAGCAAAAAACATGAGCGTCAAATTTGAGAAAGTTGCCTTCAATGAGAAAGCTACTGGTGGAGGTGACACCCATGGAGAAGAAAAAACAGAAATCACAGTATAGTTCTGGACCTCATGCTCTTTATCCTCAGTTTCATCTTGAAAGGGACTAAGCAGAAGAATGCAGGACTTGATTATATGCATGAATACTGATAAACAAAGGAAACTGTCCTTTGACTTGAGTGTATGAATGCACATATGTGGAGACAAATACCTAAGAGAATCAGTATTTCATTAAAAAGTTGTTACTTCTGGTTGAATGCTGCTAAGATCTGCAATTCTTTTGGCCACAGCAGGTTTTCAAAAAGTGGTCTGGGCTTTCAATAATGAAGAGCATTTTCCAAGACTCCAGTCAATATATAAGCTAAGCAGTACAGCGAATTAGTCTTCACTTAGTTTTGTGCTGAATCTAGTAACAATATATGAGCAGACTAGTATAAAGCTAGATTAGGTACATTCAAAACAATAATAAACTGTGTATATGTAGTCTTAGCTATAGCCAAAACTAAACATAAAGATCAGCTCTTTGTCCCACATAAAACACAGGACTTTCCTGAATTAATTCTTGTTGGAATTAAAATACGTAGGCAAGAGTAAAGAATACCTGCTTTGAGAGAACAGTATTTTAGATATGTGTCAAATTCTAAACAGGGATTATTATGAAGTGGCCCATGGCTTAAAGTGTTTGAACAATTTTCTTTGAACTTTCAAGGGAAATTCACCCTTTCAGAGTAATAAAACATATCAAGCTAATTCAACTTTGCCTATAACAGTGACACTGGAAGAATATTGAGCATTTTATCCCATCTGAAAATTGCTTCCTCAAAATAGGAGAAACTATTCTTCATGAATCTCTGTTCCTTAGCCACAGAATGTAACACAATTCAACAGAATTTGCATTTTTATATGAAATATAAACCCTTCTTAAAGCCAAATGAATTCCTGGTTATTTGCCACTTACCACCACACACAACATTATAAATTAATCAAAGAATAAAACTTGTTACAACTGCAGAATCATACCTTTTTCACCCATTATAGATGTTTTGATTTCTTTTGTCAGTGACAAGAAATACCCTTCCCAAGTTTCCTTGCTGGACTGTAAAGAATTACTTGCAGATTTGTAAAGTTAATGGCTTTGACAGATTTAGGAAGTTATTATTTCTATGCTACGTTTAGGACTTTTTTTTTTAAAATTCAGAACAATTATTTTTCTTATTTAGGTAAAGCCATACACATTTTTAGGACTTTAGGAATCAAAATTATCATCACTTCAGTGCAATACTCTGTGCCAGGATTTTTGGTACATTGTGCTACACTGTTGAGTCTGTGTTACTACCTCTCTTGTGTTTCTGCAATAGTGTGCACTAATGATATATGCAGCATTATTATACACAATGCTATATAATTCAGTATGTCTTATTAAATACTTTTCCTTTTCAATTTTCCATTTACTCTATCATCTTACATTCTTGTTAAAAATGACAATCAATCTTTTGTGTGAATTATTCTCTATAGCACATGGAAAAGACTGCAGCTGATCATGTCAACATTAAAATAGGACAAATATGTTGCTTTGGCACAGTAAAGTCAAATCCAGGCCACAAAAGTTTGGATCATGTATGGACAACTCCCCTCTTCACCGTTTCTTAGTATGCTATCATTCACACATACTCTACAATATGAAAACACAAACAATAAAAAAAATTCTTGCAAATGTATTTACTTGAAATGAGGAATACAAGAAATTAGGTGTATTTGAAATGAATAGAAGCAGAGACCAGAACTCTTTCTTTCCTTCAGATATTGTAGATTAATGAATTGAAACATAATCCTCGACAGTTTGTAAAACCAACACCTACACCTCAAGTTCCTTTAACTCCAGTCTAGATAACGGCATCTTAAATTAATTTTTTCTACTTTGACCTAAGTTAACTACTGTTTGAGTGTTTTCCTAAAACACTACATTTCTCAGCTGTAACAGCATCTGTCATTCTTGGCTTGGAAGCAAGCTCTTGTATGAATGTGAGCAATCTTTTTTTGCTTCTTTAGAAATGCAGAGTATGTTCAACAACTGTACTATGGATCTATAGGAATCTAAAGCATGTGTTTAAAGTAATTCAATGCATCTCTCAGATCATGATCAAATACAGCATGAAATATGATTAATAAAATAAACAGCATACTGCAGTACTCTTATTAAGACAGAAAAAAGGACTGTAAACTTTGCAGAAATGAAAGTAATTAAAATATACACTAGAAGGAGAATTATAACTTGCACACTCATTTTTATGAATTTAATAAAGAAAAGTCTATTGCTATTGCAAATATTTTTGTCAGATTTTATACTTTAAATTACAACAACAAAAGTAATCATACTTAGTGCTCTGGTACTATTCTCCTACGAACTCAAGTTGCCACAGCTCTAATGGCGTGTAGAGTTCCCATTCTACATTTCTCAGTGACTTCAGATTATTTTACACAGCTTTAAAAAAAAAAAAAGTAGCATTTGGGACTGTTGAAAAGAATGCCAAAGAGCAAAATAGATCTTAAAAAAAAAAAAAAAAAAGAGAGACACCATTTGATATTGAAGTGACTCAGGAAAACAAACCTTTCTACAGAACTGTTTAAAATATGTTTTTCACTCTCTATGTTTGAGATATGATACTGCCATTTTTTTGCCATTGAATTTCAATTGTAAAATTGTGTGTCTGTTTTTTGGACTGTGTTAAAAAAAAGATCTTTTTTTCCTCAAGGCCTTCTCAAAATATCATTAGTTACGTATTATTAGTTCTCAAAATATAATCATTAGCATGCAATAAAGATGACATTTCTGAAATTATAATGCGAAAAAAATGACAAAAATAGCAAAAGGATGAGGTCTTGAGCACAATTCAGTTGGCATGGCTAGAACTCAGATTTTCATAAAGATCTAGAATACTATTTATGTGCATCAGTGTCATATTGGCAAAACTATTCTTTCATTTGGCACAATCAAATTTCAGTTACCTTTTAAAATGTCTTTTTCTTATTCTAGGAGATCCTGCTTCATTATATTCCCTCCACAGATACACAAACTTAATTTTTATTTTGGAAAACATATCATGGTTCTAATTTGCAAAAAAATGTAGTTTAGTATTTCAGAAGATTGCTTTTAAATGGTTCATTTACTATTTTAGCATCAATGTGGCAGTAACAGAAAATGGATACTTTCTAGCCATATTTAAAGATCATTGAATTGATATGAAATGTGCACACAAGCAAAAGCAACAATCTTTTTCAGTGATTGTACATTTACATATACAAATTTATATGACTTTGTCATTTCACAGGAATGTACTAGCACACCAATAAATGCTCTAAGAGTTTGTAATATGAATCATACATTTTAATTTGTACTGCTGGCATCTTGGCATCAATTTGAACATACAAGGATTTATTTTGTAGGGTGGTTAAGTGGAGTAGGAACACCAAGGCAAGTAAGTACAAAAACTGCTGGAATTGTAAATATTATGGAAAAATAATAGGTACTAATATTGTAAGAGAGAATTTAAGAAGTGATGTTTAAATGTGTCTAATCATTTCACAGACAAGCTATAATATACAGGCAAAATATTAAACTGTAGCAGGCAAGTGAAAGGTAAGCCTAGTGTTTGAACTGTAACATAATTTATACTATTTTCTTCCTAAAATCCAGAACGTATTAACAAAAGCATTCTTACAGATGAAATTTTCTGTTTAATAGGACACAGAATAATAGTCCATATGACTAGCATTTAGCAAAACAAGTATGACTAAAGATTCAACCCTACATATTTCTATGATTTCTACAAAAAAGTAATGTCAACATTTTCATAACAATTAAATCTCATAGCTGCTAAATAAAATGTACAGAAGAATTAAAACTTATGCAAGTACAAAAATTACAGAGAAACCTGTGTAATTAGTTTTATGCTTTTTCATAACTAATACAGACAAAAATGCCTTGACAGGTTTGTATGAACTGTTAAATGATAAAAACAATCAATCAGCGTGCAAATATTGCACTTTTCACAAATATTATCTTTTCCCCCCACAATTCACTAATGCAAGTTCACATTGATTAGTATCATACACCAGAGCTAAAATGACAATTTTTGAAACCTACTTCATTTTTCTTTTAAGCCATTCATTTTTTGTATGCTATTGACACATCACTGAATAGCTGAAGACTTGAAAAAAATATTAAAAATATAGATTAAAAACATGTTTCAGGAATTATTGGTTAGGGAATCACATCACATCTCAGTCTAGAGAATGCTGTCGGAAAGGAAGACAGGACAGGAAAACAGAAATAAAATCTACTCACAGCCAACCTACTCACTAACATAAGATTGGTTTGTATTTCACATCAACTGAATTTTGCCAAATCCAATTCTAAAATGCTTCAAATGCTTCCTGTATGAAAGTGCTGTAGGAGTTAAGTTTGTAGATTCCTTGACATTCGTGTGACATTATCTTTCATTGTATCATCAGACTAGGACTTACAGCCTCTACGTTAAAGACTCTTGATTGCTTAGATGATAAAGTTCATTGCTACCTCTGCCGCGTACATTTAAGACCACTAAGGAGGTGCAAAGATGACAGAGCCAGGCTCTTTTCATTGGTGCCCAGTGACAGCAGCAGAAGCAATGCCACAAACTGAAACACAGGAGGTTCCATCTGAACATCAGGAAATGCCTTTTTTTTTTTTTTTTTTTTTAACAACTGTGAGTGTAACAGCACTGGAACAGGTTGCCCAGAGAGGTTGTGGCATCTCCACCCTTGGAGATATTCCAAAGCTGTGTGGACATGGTCCTGGGCAACCAGCTCTAGGAGGCCTTGCTTGAGTGGATTGGTTGAACCAGATGACCTCCAGAGGTCCCTTTCAACCTCAACCATTCTGTGATTTTGTAAATCAAAGTTCAGAAAGGCTTAGGCATTCACCTGTAAGTTAGGTCCCCAGTATGACTGGTAAAAATCTAGTCACTGCAGTCAAAGGGTTATAAAGAGAACCCTTTGAAGCCCTGAAGGAGCAACCTTTATTTGGCCAGCTGAATGATTCTCCAAACACCACTTATTGCACTTACTAAGTTTCCACTTACTATAATGATATCTTAGACGTTTGCCAGTCTTTTGTGGTACCCATGCTGAGTACACCTACATTTAGGTGACTTGTAGCTCATGTTGAATACTTGGAGCAAAAAGATTGCACATCTTCCAGAGTGATGTGCCTCTCTGATATGCTGGAGAGTGTGATTCTTACATTAGTGGCATAATCACAAAAACAAGTAGGAAAGCATATACAAATCCAGGACTTAGAGTAGGGCTAGAAAACTTAAAGTGGTGTCTCTTTTCATTCAGACACTTAGAAGACAGAACAGGCCGAGGAAAAGAATCTAGATTCATTACATGATATCAGGATAACTAAACTGCTAACATGATCCAACTATGCAAAAGACATACAGTTCCAGGAATCACTAAGGTACATCTAGTGGAAATGATGGCATCATACAAGACAGAGCAGGAAATTATCTGAAACGCTGCTCAGATTTCCAGTTATCTGTGCTGAAGGAAGGTCAAGATTAAAAGAAACGGTACTTGGATGTTCAGGAGAACAAGGAATCTATCCCATGGGAAATCAGATCATGTACAGTCTAGGAAAATAATGTCTGACTAAGATTTTAAGAGGGCAAAACAACAGACATTTAAGGACTAATGCTGGCATCAGAACTCTTTGTTAAAAACCAGGAGAAAATAATCTTAGAACAGAAATTAAAACTCTGCCTGAACATGACAACTAGAATAGCTTCCACTAGGAACAGCAGAGATCAGAGTTTAATTGATGAAAAGATGGTTACATGCAATGACAAAAGAATCAATGATCCAAAAGGCTCACTCTCAAATTTATGTTTATAAACCCTATAGGCAACTACTTTATTGCCAATATTTACATTTGTAGGTTTGTTTCCTTTTTTTTTTTTCAAATAATGGAAAAAGAAATGCAAAAAGGCAATTAACATAGCTAAAACAGTCTAAAAGTTATATTTGGATTGCATTTTTGTATTTTTTTTAGGATTTGAATGATTTGCTCTCACCAAAAATATCCCCCAAATTTGTTTATTTTTCCTTTTTCATAGCATTTTGCTTAACTCATGCAATATGTATATCAACACTTGCTGCAAGTAATTCTGGGCAAATTGATGCAACTTCTAGGTAAACACCAAAACCTATTTAAATATTAGGGAGACTCAGAGGGAAAGGACCAAGGTCTTGAACTTCCTGGGTGAGTGCTCAAAGCACGTTACAAAAGAGGGAAGCTTAGCCATTACCTCCTCTCGTAACAGTGTTCTGGAGTGAACTCAATGCTTTTGAATGAGTTAGCCATGATCTAATAAAAACAGGCCCTTCAGGGACTTGAACAGAGTTCAAGCACCTCCCTGCCCATATCAAAATAAGCACTTAGCTTTCCAAACCAGGAGACTTCCGAGCACACACAGGGACCTCTACCTAGACACGCTCCAACTTGGAATGCAAACTGGTTCTAAGTGCCCCTGAGGTTAGGTGGTGCTTGAGAACAGGAGGTATTGGTAAGACTTCAGTGGAAACTAGTCAAGGAAAATCTGCCCCCAGATATCACTATGACAACCTGCTGTAAAGCCATTAGCAAGTGCAAATCCTGTACTTATCAACCATGTACTACCTTTTATGTACAGTTATTGCATAGTTTGTTTAATGGTGCTGTCACATTTAGACTCCAAGAGACTCACATGGATTTTATATTACGGAACCAGTATGGTATATTATCCAATTTTTGTCTATCCTTTGTCCCCTTTTCTCTAGAAAGATAAATGCAAGCTTCCCCTTCATTTGAGTGTGGTAAACCTGTAAGATAGCTAAGAACAAAACTTGTGAAGAAGCATGGTATCTTCCTACCTTCTGTACTTCCAATAACCAGATATAATCCTTTGTATAATCACAGCTCTAGACCTACATAATCTCAATAAAAATCCAAATTTTTCCCAATCATGGAAGACAGCAGAGTTCCTTAAAAAAAAAGAAAGAAAAAAAGCACAGAATATAAAGTATAACATACTTCACAAAAAACATATTTGATTTTATGACCAGCATTTGACAAATGCTTAAAGGCTTAAAGATTCTGCCTTGGGAGAGGACTCAGCAAGTATGATGGCAAAGCGTAAAAGCTCCAAAAAACATGCATTTGTGAAAACAGTCTATGCTGAACTCATTTAAGTCAGAAAAGACAGATGGACTCGCCTCACCTCCCTTCAGATGTTTACAAAGTGGATATCTACATCTGAGCCAGTCATGTAGACTCCCTTTTTAAGTCAATGGAAAGAAAGAAGCACCTTACAGACACAATTTCACTGTGGTACAGGCATTTAAAGTTAGACAAGACTGATGCCAGACACAGTAAAAGCTGTACTGAAATCCATGTTGCATTTACTTACTTTCCTCAGAAACTAATGTTTGAACTCACCCAAACTCTAACAGTATATTACATTTTAAAAAAATACTTCAAAATGGTCACAAAATTCTGAAACAGAAGTATGAACGAAATTGCGATCTCCGAAAATGGATGTTCTGAACAAAAAGTATACCAAATATGTTACCATCAATAAGATTTACAGTTTTGATCTCTGCAAATAGGTAGCTATACAGAAGTAACTGGAGAGGCAGAATGGAAAAAATGGACTCTGCCACCATCCCCAAAAAATTGCCTGGCTTAGACCACTCTTCCAAAGAGAAAGACTGGCAAACTCTGCAATATATTCTATGCTCAGATGAATCCCACTCAGTAAAGTTTTCATGACTGCTATCTCTTTTGTTTTATCTCTTTTTTTATTTTACATTACGCCTTTCCCCACTGCTCAGCTTTATTACCTTTCCTATTTTGCCTATGATCAATCTTCTGCAAGTTTCACAAGAACTTAAGACATAATGGAAGAAGAATGTATTTGTATTTTTCTGACAAAATAATTGAGACTCTCAGTCCCCTAAACTAACTCCTCTCCCTCCTTTTTTCAACTTCTCCTTGATGAAAGGTTAATATGTTTAAGACCAACTGAGGAAGTGGGGGCAGGGGAAAGAAGGGTTTTGAAATAGGTTTCCTTTATCTGTTATACCACAGAACTAGGGCAAAAGGGATTCCAGGAAATCTTTAAATGAAAGAATAATCCAAGTTTTAAATGTTTTCCCCATCTTCTTCTGGGTCCAATAAAAAGCAAAAAACATTTTTAAGAATGGTAATTACGGTAAGAACTTACTGATAACATGGTGTTGCATCGTGGACAACATACAGATGGTTAAAATGGGAACAGAACAATCACGGGCTTGCAAAGTTGTCCCTATCATGCATATTAAACAGACAAGACAAATGCTGCCAGCAACTGGAAAAAAATCAGAGTCACGGAGTTCAAATCCACACTGCAGAAATATGAGTGTGTCTAAGCACAGGTATCAGCATGTGAGCAAAGTATCTAAGGTCCCATTATAATAAATGTTCCAGATACCAGGAAGCCAGAACAAAGAAGTAAAAATAAATATTCTTGCAGTAATAGATAAATGAAAATAAACTGTCTCACAAATGGAACACTGGTGATTTCGAGTTCTTTTTTGTTTGTCTGTTTGATTTTTATTAGGGGTGTTTTTCCTTTTTTTTTTAAAGTCTAAGTATGCCTCATCTGCCTCCCCTCATTTTTCTCCCATTCCACCCCCATTACTCCTAAGCCCCTTTTAATCATACAAATTATTTAGTCTTGAGTTCTATTCTAATATTTGAACTGTCAAGGTAACATTAGGAAACAGATTGAAGTGTGGACTGGCATTTATAACCTTAAACATATCATAGTAAAACAGAGATGGCACTATATTTATTTTGAAAAACTCATAAAATTGAAAAATAAAATAGCACGAGATTTTGCACAATTCAGTTCATATACCTAAGGAAAGCTATCACTTGCCTGGCTAAAACACTCCATTTACAACACTGCCTGTAAACCTTAAGGCTTTTTCACAGAAGTATTCTCTCTATTTTACAGGTTGGTTAAACCAAAACATGCTAAAGGTAAAAAAAAGAAAACAAAACCAAAAAATTTCTGCAAATACTTTTAGACTTATCACAAAGGATAATTCTACATTCTGAAAGGTCTATTCACAGTCATCATGTTAGTAAAATATTATTTGGAAGCAGTTTCTAAAACTGGATGTAACATTCATTTACATGTATCTGCCAAGTTTTAAAATGTTTTAGAAGCTAAACTAAAACATGTTGAAAATGACTCATTGTGGTACCAGAATATGTACTGTAGGAAATAAGAACTCATTTACAAGTGGGAGAAATACACTCACACTTCATCTGTGGGAATTCACTAGACTTCCCTTCCAGTAAACATTATATTTTAAAATAATCATGGAAAATATGTTTCTTTTAACTGAAGTTTATGAAAAGATTTAGACAGCTGGCATAACAAAAGAGACTTACAAAGATAAATGTAAAAACCATCTTTAAAAATAATTCACAAATAATTCTGCCAAAAGATATCAATTTAGCAATAAAAGACACAATTATTTTTGCTTACTCTAATGGATAAACTAAAACTGTTTAATACAGTTGTTTTGTATAAACAGATAACCATTTTAGAAAAAGGACAAAATGGAAGGTTTGATTATTTTATAAAGTAAGAAAATGCTGGGGGAAGGCTGGGGGGAGAGCCTTGGCAGGCAAATAAATTACCATAAGGTAGCTCTTTTCTAACTTGTGGCATGTCAACTACTTTCTGTTCATCTGTACACTTTAATAATACAAATACCTTGCAGAAAATGCACTACTTTAAGAAGTTTTTTCTTTCTTTGAAAAAAGGCATTCATCTGGCACCAAGAAAATAAACCTGAAATGTACCCCATTTATCTATGCATATATAATACTTTGAAAAAAGCCCAGAACTTTGACATAACACAGAAATTAGACCCAGATTTCACAACTTGTGAGTGGGAACAGAGTGTCATTAAGGGACAAAACTAAAACCAAAAAACCCAGCCCCACTAGCTTCTAAAAAGTACACTCCCTGTAAAAACAAAAATGTCCTAGACAAACATGCAACAGAAAAAAAAGATACAATATTTCTTCACATGGTTTTAGATCTAAAAATCTTAGAATTAAGGTATCAGTCAAGGCTTCACTCCACCTAAATCTGGGCACTTCACAGGGGCATGGGATTTACATCAGTCATACTGTGTTTGTCCTCTGCTGTTTAGAAAAACAGTCTATATTGAGTACACGCAGAGACTCATGAGTCAGTTAATTGTCTGAAGTGAGTGGTGCATGAAGACAAGATAAGGACTAGGGCTTCTAATTACTTTCATCTACTTATGGATACCATATTGCACAAACAAAACTTTCTCCCCTTTCCAAAGGGTTTTGAATGGAACAAAACAAATTCTTCCCCTCTCTACAATCTACAAGCAATTCTGGTGCCTCCAGCAACATACCCAAGGTAAAATGGGAAGATGTAACTTTTTGGAGCATCTTGAAACTTACGATCTAGATTATATTTCTGGAAAGGAAAAGGTTAAGATCTCAGAGAAATCAGAACGAGCATTAAGCAAAATTTCAGAAGGGATGAATGAGATGCATCAGTGCACTTCTATATCTGTTTACCCGTGGCAATGAACACTTTCCGTGAAACAATTAGAATATCCATGAAAACAATTCCAGATGACAAGTTCCACATCAAGGCTCAAACTAGATTATATGCACACACATGCAGTAGTATTTATGTCAAAATATCAGCCAAGAGTTGCAGCATTTTGACAGCATATCCGATATTTAAGTTTTAGAAGAGATACACAAATAGCCTCACAACTTCAAATATGTACATTAACATTTTACGCATATATTATGAAATCTAACATTTTATGAAAAGACTAAATGACTGACAGGTATAAGCATTTTACATAACGCCCAAGCTTCATCTCAAAGGAAGCTAAATTATATTACTAGTACACTTACCCTACAACTACACTGCCACTTGATGGAAAAGGTTTACTTCTCTTTAAGAGAAAGTTTCTCAGGCTATGCTGCCTATATGATTATTTATTCTGTGGGTGAGAAACTGGCCTAAGCTATGGCAATTTTTTTGCTTCTGGAGTAACCTATAAGGGACACACACACACAATCCCTACCCTTTCCAGGCTTCATGGAAAGGAGTTTGTGGGGTGTTCGGCGCAGCATCATCTTTAGTCATCAATATCAGTTTCCTTTCAAGTACAAAAACCCACTAATAAACTGGGCTTATAAGAAAAGGTTGGGCAATATATGTTCATACAAGCAACACCTTTACAAAATCCACCTAGTGGTATGAAATAACAGAAGCCCTCTATTGCTTGTAGTAAAGCCCCTAGTTTTAGTCTTTCTTATGCACCCTTCCATTTCATCTCCATTGGGTTTCTTCAGCTCCCAGGTTCCCTGTCCTTACTGACTCACCACACTCCTCCTACCATGGAATTATAAATTCTCTCACTAATCAACACCAGCTACCACTAGCAGCAGTCCACCATATCTACTTTCATGCAGTGTCCCCCTCCAAGGCCCATCCAGAACACATTCCCGTCTCACTTCAGTCTTGCTAAAGTTCTGTTTGCAAGTATCTTCTTTTTTTTCCTCCCCAATATAAACATAGTTCACACCTCTACACTCCCTGATATCATAAATAACTCAAAGTAGTACCACCTTTTTGGTGTCCACATGATTCAACTGTCACATCACATCTAAATGCCACTATGGCTATGTGACATTTGGTAAGAATGCTGCCACATTACCACCCTACAGCTACCCAGGATCAAGGTATTCTTTACCTAGCTCTTGAACTCTGTTAACTATGCGCTGAACATTAATTGCACGTTCATTTTGCTGGTTTCACAGAATATTCTTACAGAATTACTCAGATAGTCATGTAACTAGACACATTTGTGCCTTTAGATCATTTAGCTAGAAACACAAACAGCTGTAAAAATTATCTAAATAGCTTTGCACTGTGTAAACTAAAGGACATGGCCTTCCCACTATCCAATGTGTGATGCAATACTTCAGTGCTAAAGGCATGTGTTTTCAAAAAAAATTTACTGGTCTCCCTGAATGTAAACAAATCTGAGCCAACCTTGACGAAATCTGCAATACATTCCTGAGGAAACCTTATCTAGAAAGAAGACTATACAAAAGGGAATTCAGTCCTCCAACCCTGGTTTTCCTGCTCTCTCCTCATCGAGGCACTGGTCACCAGACAAGCCAATCTCATGAAGAAAGCAAGCAGCAAACAGGCTGCCAATGTTCCCGTCTCACATGGTCGTTCCACCAGTTGCGAACTGTGGTTCCGCTAGTTGTGAGCACCACGTGTAAATATCATTCTGTCCCTCTCTCGGGAAGTCCTCAATACCATTAAGATTAACTGGGCATATTCAATGCTGGATAGAGTAATGCCAAAGGCAAACAGCTCCCTGCAGCTTATGGCCTGAAAGTACCATAGCTCACTGATGTACACTGTTTTGGTAGCATGGTCACGAACACAGTATGATGGTCCTTCATTTACTCATAGTCCTTCATTTATTCATTTACAAATGGACTGGCTACCCTCAATTCCACAGCCACGTGCTACTGTTTTCCTTACTCATGAAGGTTAGTTACACGAAACAGACATCACCACCATGCAAGTGAGGACAAGGGTGACAGCAGTAGAGTTAGGCTTCCAGTTATACCTAACATTTTCTGAACACTTTGAATATGACTCTGCAGAAGAAAAGCTCTGGCCAAAACACAGCCCAAAGCGCTCTCTCATAAATGTTAGTCTTCACAACTAACATTTCAGAGTTTCCCATGAGTTTACTATGAGGTTCGTAAGATTACAGAGCTGTAACTTCCTTCTCAAACCACAAAACCACCTATTTGGACAGACTGTTCTTCAACAGTTGGTTGTCCAGATACGAGCATAGCATCACATTCTTTTCCAGAGGGTAATCGGAATGTAACCACAGAATCAGAAGGTAATTCCAAAAGACAACTGCTATTAAAAAAAAAACTTTTTATGGCTTTATTTGGCTGAAATAGAGTATTACCTAAATAGCCATCATCTGAATATCAACTTTTTTTTACAGCCATGCAGAAAATACAACATCCCTGCTTTGAAGAATGTAGCTTTTGAATAGGCATTCTAATACACAGTTTTGGTAGACACATGCAAGTAACAATCACTGCATGTATTTCTGGTCATGTTGTTATTTGTGACTTGTTTTTCTTCCATATTCTAAAAAACGTGTACTTTGAGTTTCCTATAAACAGGTTCTTTTCTAATCTGCATTGAAATGCTAATGTTTTGGGCTACCTAATGCTGCTAGGGGCTTCACACACAAATGTAATCCTTCAAGCTTAGATGGTTAGAAACATTCCAGAAATAAATATTATTTGCACAGATAGCCTGATACATGTGAAAATCTTTAAAAAAAGAAAATCAGATCTCATTAACTTGATCTTCAGATACTTTCATTTATATCTTGTCAATATATCCAGCCTAGACTTTTCAAAGGGACACAAAGCGCACGCGGTAAACAGGTTGAGAAGTTTCTCAGTGTTTCATAGCTTCTCTTCTGTTCTACACAGAATAGCTGTTAGTGTATCAGATTAAAGGTCCATGTATCCCGATAATCCTGTCTCCAACTGTAGCCAAAAGTGTACGTTTTGAGAAGAGCAAGAAAAACTTCTGCATAGTTTGTATTTCTCCCTAGTCCTGCCCCACCAGTGTTCAACTATTTCTAGCTCAAGGATTTCCTGAATTGGATGTGGCTTCTACTTTTAAAGTAATTCTCAAATTTATCTCTGAGCTTTTTCAGTCTACCTTTGAACCCCGGTTAACTTCTAGCACCCAGAATATCATTTAGTAATAAGTTCCAAAGGACCCCTCTTTGCTTATCCTGTTAGTGTTCATCGTTAATGAGAAGCTGTGTGCACCCAACAACAAAAATGTGTGTATACATGAGGGATACTAACAATCATAGCAAAATCACGGACTGCAGTGGAAATTTCAAGGCTATAATTCAAGAAATACATGGTGACTAAGCACTGCCCCCCTTATATCATATAACATCTCTTTGAAGGAATTTATAACTGCTTTCAAAGTTGTTCTCAAAGGACACTAATACATTTTCAACCTTCCCAGGCTAACAAAAAAATCTATGGATTTAAAAGAGTAAACAGTTTCTTAGGTAGTGAGCGTAACAGCCACCACAGAATTTTAACATTTTTGCCTTTATTAATCTTAATGTTTTAAGATTAAGGCATTTTGGCTAGCAGGAAATTAACAGGTAAAAAGAGCAGGTCAAGGCTTAAGGAAAAACTTTATGATATGAGGATATGTTCATATTATGGACTTCCCAAAGCATCCTTCAGAGGCTAATAACATTTTGTGAGAATTATTTCTTAGGACCTGGGGTAAGAGGAACTTAAATAAAAAGACTTCTAGAGCTATAAATATAATCATTGCACATTCCTTGCACACTACGGGAACAAACTTCAAAGCCTGAGTTCCAGATGTAATGAAGCTCAGAAAGGTCAGCCACCAGCCCAACTCATCATTCCTAGGAGTCTTGACATTGATAATTCTACAACATCAAGACAGTTAAAGTTACGAGGTGACTGGTTACAACGCTTCAAGCATTCACTCTGGAAGAATGCTATCTTAGCTAAGAAAGTACAATTTTGAGATCCTCATCAGGGAACAACCAAAGACAACCAGACATGCCCTAGCAAGTGTGCAGTCTACTACGCACCTATTTGATCAGATCAGTTAATTAGATTTTTCTCCTTCTCTTTATTAAAATGCCGCTTAGAATCATGCATTAAGACGTAAACTCCAAATAAACATACCCTCAGAAGAAAAGGGAAAAAGAGTAGGAGCCTCCCTAGTAATTTCAGTAGAAGTATAGGATGAACAGAATTGTTTTTGTTATGGATTTCTGCGCTTCAGCTACAGCTTGGAAACAAACTAGACACAGTCACCTGGGAAACAGACCTTTTTCTCTGCTTCTCCATCATACAATCTTTCCTGGTCCTTTCACTGCCCTCTTTGCATTGATTCTGAACTTCCAAGAGGGCATCTTTCAGCATTCAGAATGCCTTTCTGTGACATTAATGGAATTTTACCCTTTTAGCTGCACCTTGTACTTAACTTTCTCATCAGAAGAACAAGACAAGGGTAGTTTTTGTGGGAAATGTGTAGTAGTTACATTGGCTAGGGCTGAAATCTGGACAAGATCTAACAATGACAGTCAAGGGCTTGGCTTTATTCCAACAGAAATCCTAAATGTTATCAAAATTACATATACACATCATACCGTAGAACTCAAATTAATACATAAGCAGCAAATTATTATTACCAAAAAAGTATTTTAGAAAACCCTAATGACGTTAATTGAAACTGAAGATATAAAGTGGTAGTAATTTTCAAGACCTGCATAACTCTTCAGTTCAAGAGATTACAAAGTGATTCATATACAAAAGTAGCAGCCTTGCCTAGGAAGTAAAAGGCTATGACAGTATTTAATTTAGGGTTATGGCAGCTTTGGCAAAGAAATATTTTGGCCATAAGTTTTCAGCATGAATCTTTTTTTATTCATGTTTAAATCCTCATTTTACACAAATGTTCTTGATGAGATAACAGGACCCTATTTAAATGTTAGCAATAAGTCCAGCACACAAATATACTGACTTAATCATTTTAAGATTAGAATCCTGTCATTGCAGTCAGCAACATGCGGATTATAAAAAGATAATAGAATGGGCAAATAATTAATTTTAATGTTTCTATTAACAAAGAATGTATAATGTAGTAAATGCTAATCTAATAAGGAGATTCCTGCATGCTCAGCAGCAATTCTAAATGCAAAGTAGAACATTTATTTATTCAGTAAATGTAGCCAATTATCTCCTCATCTAAGATAGTCCTCTAGGCTTGTCTGCAATTCATAAGAAGATATAGAGATCTTTATTTCATCTAATTTAAACACTCATTTGATGGACAGGATTGATCACCTCTATCCATCACCTACAGAGTTTAAGATGGACGACTAAAACCAGATAGCATTAATCTCATCTCCAAATGAATTCTAAAAAGTACTGCAACTACAAAGAACAAAGAAAACAGCAGCGAAAAAAAATAAAATTCAAATTATAAAGATTAATGGACAGACTAAAAGAAGTCTCCAAAATGTATATACTCTTGCAGCTCACTGGGAAGAAAAGCATTAAATAGGTAAACACAAACATACAGAGAACTTCTTGCATACTTTTTTTAGACCTATGAAGCACAGACAATTGCTATCAAGAAATGTCAGTGACTTTTACTTTATTTTGCTTTTCAATTTGAGAAAGGCATTTCTAAATAGAAACACTAAAAATACTTCTAAAGATATTTTTACCTGTAGTAGATTGTCCGTTACATATCTAATAGTTTTAAATAGATGAGTGATATACATCAATCCAGAAATGTTTAAATAATCCCATATCCTTTGAAACCTTTATAGAACAAACCTAAGACTCTAAATCATTTTTGTAGCCATTATCCTGACTTTACTCAACCCGAAAACCATTGTTCAAAAATGCCCTTTTATCATCTGTGCATATACAAATAATAATAAAAAAATACATGCTTAAAAATATCCTTTTACCTCATAGACAGAGGCAGGAATTTAAACCTCCCATTAGCTTTTACAAAATGGAGGGATTTTTATAGATAGTGCCCACTGCAAAGCTGAAGGAACAGTATTGCCGTAAAACAATTTTCTTGAATATTCTTTTTCTGTTTACTGTGCATCTATTTTGCTTCTCTTCATTTTTCTACACTTCTCATTTTATCATTACAAAGACAGGAAAAGAAAAATCACCTTGAGTACATCACATGAGCAGCAATCAACTGTAACAGAGTACAGATATTTTTTTTTTCCTCACTAAGAAAAATAAGATGTTGTAAAATCACAGCATCTATTGATTTCCCTTGTATAATTCTGGAAGTTTTAGACCAGTTTCCACTGATAAAGCTGAGCTGTACAGTCCTGGAAAAAGAAATTATACTCCTTAAGGTTTACAGCAAGTGAATAATCTAAGACAAGAAATGTCTCTTGTAGGCATCCCCTGAGGTGAAGTGAGGTATGAGTTTACCCCATATTACACCTTGGAGTCTACTTTAAACAAAGGAACCATTTCAGTTTGACATTACACCCCATATGAAACTAGAAAATTTAACCAATAGGAAAAAAACAACAGGAAACCAGGATGCATTTGTTGTACTTTCCAGTGCTGGCTTTTTGTTGTTGTTTTGTTAGGTTGGTGTTTTTTTGTCAAGGAGAAGTAACAGATAAACAGTCAATAGTTTGAAAATAACACTCCAGGAATATTCAAGAGAAGGAAAAGTCAGAAGATACTTAGTATCTACACTCTACTATATGGCAGATGATGGAGCTATTATAGAACTGCTCTCCTCTTTCAGCCCTGAGTCACTTTCATTTGAGGTAATGCAGCTTTAAAATTAGAAAAAAGTCTTACATTATCAGCAGTTTAAAACAAAGTGAAAATGTTTCTGTTCGGTCATAATTTTTTTTTAGAACACGTGTGACTGACCACTGTTTCATCCAACATATCAAATCAGTTAAATTTTTTTCGTTGTCACAGGTAAATGAAACATGGATTCTCACACAGAATTTACAGCTGTATAATAGCAAAGACAGCCACAAAACTTACATCCTGACATCATAGTGATCTACTTTGAGGTCAAAACAGCAGATTCTTTCTCAATATAACTCTTCCATGAACATTATCACTTTGGTATTTTCTTGGCATTCGTAAACAGCTGTTTACCAAAAGCTATCACACACATCAGTAAGAAAAATGAAAATAACTGCACTTGACTAGAAAATTGGATATTAGTTACACTTCTGATCACAAGATTTGCCAGGGGCTTTATTTAACCACCTTTCAAGCCAGTCAACATTCCACATACTCCTGAAGCTTTCAAACATGTTTGTTTATACAGATTATGATACCAGTGGTAACTAGGATGAGTCACCTTGTTTTCACTAAAGTAGAACTAGCTGTTATAATCACTTAAATATAGAACTGGACAACACAGGTATTCCTCTTTTATCTTAGGGGCTTCTGGTGACACTAGAAAATTTCTTTGTTCCACAGAATTGCCACAAGTCAGTCCACAGTAAATTCAGAACTCGAGGTCTTTTAAGTTAAGGCATTTATTCCATCTCATCACACCAGTTTATTACTTTGTAGTTCATTTAGGTAGATGATTTGGAATGTGGAAGAAGTCACGGTCTTGACACCTGTACCACAGTAAGAAGGGAGGTAGTTTTAAAGAGAGACATAGACATGTAAAGAACGGAAGTATGGATTTTCCTTTTCACAAACAGTATTTTTTTCTCTGAAAAACATAGTATTCTGAGGAATAACCTAGTACTTTGAGCTCCAAAAAAAAGGTATTAATCAACTTATTAACTTATTTAAATCAAGGAAAGGAGAGTTTTATTTAATTGGAGAGCTTGCCACTAGAAAAAGTCACAGGAGGACAGAAACATCAGTGTATCAAACAAGGTAACAGAAAATGGCATATTACTAACTTCATTTTTTTTTTTCCCCTCTAAAGATTTAATTTTAAAACCTTCTTCCTACGTTTCTGATTGCAGGGGAGCTTCCCTCCTTAAAAAAGCAACAATATGAAAAAAAGGACACATTACATGAGTGGAAATACAGCAGAATAGAGAAGTATTTTCCCCGTAGTTCTTAAGTTTAAAAATAAATATGGTAAGAATTATAAAGTTGATATTTTCATTAAAAACAAGAAAGTGTGCACACTCAAATTATCATATGCCAGACCTACTTTCCAGAAGAGCTTTCAGTTTGATATGAACTCCCCACATTTTACACTGAGTCTTATCACAGTGAAAGGTAGGAGTCTCATCAGAAAGAAACACATTGTTGACTCACATTAGCATTTTATTTTGACTCAGGAGGTCCATTTTTAACCAAGTTTCCTGGTTGTCCCTACTTAACCAGCTTTGATTTGCATTGTGAAGCCATCATCTCAGAGTTTGCTAACTGAATTCCTTTTAGAGAATCCAAGAACACCTACAACCACTAAAAGGCATTCAGCACCCTTGAGCCCGTTCAGCCCGAAGCAGAATTAATCCGAAGTCAAACCCCTGAAACTCATTGTGGATATCAAGTCCTCTGACCCATCTTGTTTACTCTAGAACTACCAATGTTGTTTCACACCACTGGTTAGCACTGACATTTTTTTTCAGTCCTTTGTGGCTATGCTGGGGCAATGCTATTTCTTCAGTAATATCACCCCTGCAATTTAGGAGTTACACATAAAATTTATAAGCTTTAATTACACTGTACCTATGGTTAAGCTAACAACATTTCAACAGATTACTACTTGTTGGTAAAAACAATTCCAAGCAAAACCAGCTCACATCAGATACTTTCTTTGAGCAGATGACCAGCTGGCACAATTTGTTAATGACCTGCCCTTTTAATTTTAGAGAAAAGGTGGGGATTAAACAATGAATCTAGTCCAAAATTAAGGACATGTGACAAACTTACCCTCAACAGCTTTGATTACTGTCCATAGTTTTAGATTACCCCATAATTTAACATAGATAATATTCTAAATTTACGAAAAGTAAAGATAAGGTGTTGCAGAGCAGGATAGTAAGACTGCCTGTAAACAGGCAGAAAATCAATCATAATTTTCTTCTCCCTGTGAACAGAATTGTATGTTTGTATAGACACTGTATTTTTATACATGCAATATGAAAGACTAAGAAGAGACAGCAGTAAAAAAAGAAGCATGTAGCAAGCATAATTGTTCATGATTGCTGCTCTCTATACACACTTCACAAAAACTATTAATTGAAGTCATCATACAAGATAATTTTCTACTTTCAACTAAAGAAAAAAAAAAAACAGGTTCAGAGTTTTACTAATACTGTACAGTGTGAAATCCGGATCCATGCTATGAGATTCGTAATTATGTTTGCTTGTCTTTACAGGATTGTTGGACAAGAATCAGGCTTCCATATTGTTACTGCACTGGTAACGGGGGGGAAAAAAAAAAAACAAAACACAAAAATCCTACTAGAATTAAATCTGTAACTTCATTTAAACAAAATGTTTGTCGTTCAGTTTATTCTTTTTAAGCAGAAAGCCAAAGCACTCATTCCTCCTACCTAGAACCCCTTATATAAATAAATATTTACACCTTTATATTTTTTATATGCATTTTAAAAGATACTTACTGTTCTAAGAGTTGATCATATTTTCTTAAAGCATCCTTTTCAGCAATAACTGCTCTGTCTTTTTCAGCAACAGCATTATCTCTCGCTTCTCTCAAATTTCTGAAGGAAACAAAAATTAATCTGTCAAGAATCTGTTAGGAAAAAGACTGTTTTGTTTCATGCGTTACTACTGATTGATCTTAACTTCAACACTACCTTCTTCAGTTCTCATAGAATGACAGAGAGGTCTGTCTATCTACATGCCTATTTATTACAGAGGCTTTACTTCAGATTACTTTCATATATCCCAGCAAAGTTTCCAGTTCTAATTTCAAAAAACAGTGGTCAAACCATCTATGTATATGTAGAAATATGTGAATAATTCTAGAATACAGAAGTGTAAATTTTTTTTTTTTTTGTAGGAATTAAATAAATTCCAATAATTTTGCTTGGTACTTCACTGATAACTAGGGGAAAGCTGTCCTAGCTGAGATGATCCACAACTTTTATGGCAGAGCAGGAAAAGATTAGCTAGGCGTAGAAATCCTACTTCCACATACAACTAATTTGCTAGTTAGTCTGACACATAGGTTATTGCATATCACTTGTCTCCTTCTGGCTTCCATTGCTGGCATCAGTTTTGATCCGCACAGAACTATAAAATAACATACAAATTTTATTGCAATCAATCTATACTTTTTCAATTTTTTAATGAGGAATCAGTCAAGACTTGCAAGCTATTTAATTCTTTTTGCACTGACACAAATGAGAATAGTGTCATATGAAAAGTAACGCATACGGTATTTGTGTTAAAAAATGATATAGGTATTAATAATCTGTTAATCTGTAGTCTGCCTGTAGCATAACATTGCCATAAACTGCACTAAGTGGAAGTACCACTTAGATGGTGTTTATAAACTGTATTGCCATTATTTAGAGCAACACAGTAACAGCCAATCTGCAAAGCAAACACTGGTTGCTGAGGGCCAGACACCATTTATGACCATTTTTGAGGATTTTACGTTAAGCTACTTCTGCTTTGCTCCTGTGACCTGAACACCCACCAGCATTTGGAATATATTAGATAACCTTAGAAACTCCTTTCAATTTTGTTTCGTCTAACAGGAATCCTGCTCGTGTGCTACAAATGTAAGCCCAGTACCACAAATCCAAGCACAAACTGTGAGGGAAGGAAAAACATGGCAAGCAGCAACAACCAGGGGTTTTCACTTCAAAACTGCACTCTTTGTCTGAGCTGAACTGTCAATGTAGATACAACCAAACTCTGCCCACTGAAATTGCTTCTTCACCCCTCCCCAGCAGGAACTTTTTGACTTAAAGCAAAGTGAAATTACAGTCTCAGGCATATTTTGAAGAAAAGAGAAAGTCAAGATATAGAGGTAAACGGAAAGTTATTAAGCCCATCTAATGTTACCCTAGGTCATTTTAGCCACACTAAAGGTATATAATTTTCAGATTAAAGACTATTTTCTAGACTAAAGAAATGTTATCAACAGTACTCTTCTGAACTCTAAAGTATTCCATATGAATAGGAAACAGTTACTTATGAAAAATCAACAGAATTGTCTAACAGTTAACTGGCTATGAGAGAAAGATAACAAAATTTTCTTTTAAAATTGAGCTGCTGGGCAACAGCATTTACCAATGAAATTCAGGGACCGATCTTGAGAGTAGGTTCTTTAAAATTGACTCATATCAAAATAAAAGAACATGGTAATTAATTTTGTTAACTGCATTAAGATCAAGCATATTATGTCTCAGAGCAATGTTGTATCCTTAAGTCTAGAGTAAGGGAAGGGGGATAACAAATAAATGGTAGGAGATACACAGTGAGAATGAACTATTTTGCTTAACTGAATAGCTGTTCAGCTGAAAATGCAATAGAGGGGAGAAAGGAAACAAGTGAGATACTGCTCAAACAACAAGATTACAGTCACAGAAGCGACGTAATTTGCGTTGAAATGTTTTCAACAGAGATAGGAAACATACCAGTGATATTGCCAATTTTCAGATTGTATGATTGTGATTTTAAAAGAGGTAAAGCACCTATGTGATGGCTGCACATATAGGCCATATGGACCATCAGGTATCTAGCAAGCCTAGCATACAAAAGAAAGTACCCTTCTAAAATGGGACAGAAATACTACCTACAGATTCATAAACAGGTATGGGGGGGGGAGGGGAAAGGTGGGATGAGGGCAGGGGAGGGGAAGCAGAAGCACAAGGGCACCTATACAAGCTTTTGAAACAAACCTCTTGGCAACTGCCATTTATTGCACTTCAGTTCACATCCCTAAACAGTTCTAGAGTGCACAAACTGGACTCCAGTCAGATTGAACCAAGTCAGAAGACATGCTCAGGGAGAGCATGAAACACGCTCAGAACTACTAAATTGTGTTTGATCTATGGGAACAGACTACAGCTAATCCAAAGTCAAACCTCAGGCAGACATTCACGTGCCCCGTGATCTCACTCATGCTTCCTAATGCAAATATAACCAATGTTTACTACAACAAAACAAGTGAAACCGGTCCCAAATAAATTAAGATGAAAGCACGGCTTTTTTATTGTCTCTTTCACCCCCCAGTTTTAGCTTCTTGAACTAGCTCATCCAAGTGTAAAATAAGTGACAATAAATTCAAGGGAAATATCAGGCACATCAGGCTTGGCAAAGTGGTAAGGAATAAGAGCAACCGAATATTAGATTAGCTTAGCGGTAATATTATTCCATACTTTGAGCCTGAAGATGAAACCAGCCTCTTGGCTTCATTTTCAGTCACAATCAGCATCTCATCACATCACATAAATCCGTTGCAAAACTGCTTTGCTCCCAATTTGAGGTTCCATTTCTCTCGCCATTGAGGGGCACCACAGACTGGGAAGCACTGCCATATGGTGGAATTTTTCAGTATTTTAAAAAAAGACCATAGGCTAAAAATCCTTTTTTGCAAAATATGAAGTCAAATCTAAGGGATTTACATTTCAGAAACAATTATTTCAAAATGAGGAACAAAACTTCTGAAAATTGGTTCCAGGCACAAATGAAATACCTTTCAGTAGCTTTCTCAATGATATACAGACCCTTGTCAAGTCTCCACCAACAGTGGAGGTTTACATTCATACTTTGTAATTCAAAATAGATTAACATACAGGAAATGGTGTGGACGTGTGTGTGTGTGTATATTTTACACTTGCAAAACTACACAATGATGTAATTTTTTTTAATTAGAACCTTTCAGTTGACTGGAAGACAGACAGGAGGAGTCATGTTCTTTTTTCACTCTTCTGAGCAGTAACAAAACTACCTATTAGAGGAACAGATACTGATGCCACAAATATCTTTTTAGTACAGTCATTTCCTTCTCCGCACAAGACACTTTCAGGACATCTACAACGAAGCTATAATGAATTATTAAGTGGTCCTCCCATGTTAAAGAACAAAAGGGGCTAAAAGCAAGCTCAAAAAGAAATCCAGTGCCAAAGGTCCAAATTCTTAGATCCCTAAAGAATTATGCATGTGCCCAACTCTGCGTGTAATGTCACAGAATTCAACAAAATGACACACATACAAAATTCAATACGGAGGTCTTTGCAGAATAGGGATCTTCTTCAAAAGAGGATTTTATAACAATTTACAGGAAATCAATGCTTTTCTGAATCATAATGATGTAAACAATCTCAAATAGATTCATTTTAGAAAGGCATAAGTCTTGTTGTTTTCCCTCATTTTTTCTGCTTTGATTTCTCCATCAACACCTTCTCTTCTGGTTTCCTGGCACAGTTTCAAGACTGCTTATATAAGATGACAGGTAAGCCAACACATTTTGTGTTAATTAACTAACACTATACATCTGAACAAACCAGTGATGTTTATCTAGAAAATTAATTTTAATAATAATTTTCATTGACAATGTTGGATGTCCATAATTTAATAATAGATATAGCACCATATACTTGCTGTACAAGTATCACTTCATTTTAGTTTTTACAAGATGTTCATCAGTTTTATAATTGAACCTGAATTCTCAGATTTTAATCACCTCTCAAACAGCCAGTCAAATAGGATTATACCTAAGCACAAAACACTACTCGGTCATTTTTGCCCTGATGAGGTCATTGCCTGTTTGTTCTCTACCTGTTTTCACGTTCATACATCTCTTTCGAAGCGCTTCTTAGTTGCTCTATTTCTTGATTTGTTTTCAACCTTAATTGTTCCAATTCTTCGTGCAGTCTCTTTTCATATTCTGTTTTATAGTGGTCTCTGTAAATAAACAAACACACAACATGGGAATTTAAAATTAACTGCACTAGCCAAAACATCAAAACTTCAGGTGCAGCTGTATAAGTACAGCAGAGCACTTCTTGATTTTACTTGTATTTTAACTCTTACTCATTTTCATCCCAAATTGCTTGACATACATATTAGCCTATGTTGTTATGCAAATGCAGAGAAAAAAGAATCAGGAACAAATAATATTTAATTGGGAATAAATAAAAGCTTTATGCATACTGTTGTAATTTTTTTAAAGTAATTTGACATTGATTAATCACAGAACCATAGAATGGTTAGAGCTGGAAGGGACCTTAAAGACCATCTAATTCCATTCCCCTTGCCATGGGCAGGGACACCTCCCACTAGGCCAGGTTGCTCAAAGTCCCATCCAACCTGGCCTTGAACACTTCCAGGGATGGGGCCTTCCCTGGGCAACCTGTTCCAGTGCCTCACCACCCTCAGCGTAAAGAATTTCTTCCTGATACCTAATCTAAATCTACCCTCTTTCAGTTTAAAACCATTACCCCTCATCCTATCACTAAGTCTAATCACCCAACATTATGCTTAACACTCTTCCAGAAAATCTTTGTCAGTCTCTACATGAGTGTCTATATTAATTAACCACTTAAAAATAGATAAATTAATTCCTCACTTGCCAAAGGTTTTTAGTTTCTTCATCACTATTTAAGGGTTGATTAACTTGCTAACTCACAATTCTGCCATGCTGCTACAAGACTTTGTTGTGTACTATTTGCATCTCATATGAGGAAAAACACATCACAAGAAACATCGAAGATTACATGCTGTGGAGACTTGTGAATTCAAAAACCCACAATTTGGGAAGCTATCCTGTCAATATGACATATAAATTAATTAAAATACATACTTAGGTTTTTTAGCAGCAGATATCAGAAGACTCCACACTAAAAGAATTTCATTTCAGAATAATATTGACATCTTTTTGTAATTTTGGAAGCCCATGACAGATTGTAGGGAGTCCCATAAAGAATTTCTCCTATAAAACTACAAAAAAAGGTTTATGCTGTACGTACTTAACAGCTAAGGAATGTTAAAATTTTGTAACATCTAGTTAATGTTCAAGAATAATCATTCAGCAGTGAAGCAACTGGCAGAAATTACAGGTTTGGAAATAAAAGCATGTTTGTGAAGAGATGTGCATTTACAACCATAAAAGGTGTTGGACTTCTCCCGATTTTCTAATTGAGTGATAGCCCGTAATTTTTAGAAATTGGTACTTGAGCTGGCCAAAAACTCCTTCACATGAACTAAAACCCCCAAAATATTTAAGTGCCCGAATGCTTGCTGTCCAAGTTTTCCTGTTTTCTTTTTCTTGAGACACTGAATTTTCATTTACTCTTCAAGGTAAAAGTAAATTTATCTCCTCTCCTTCCTCAAGTGCGCCACACTACAGCAAAATACTTTATGAAGATCTTTGATACAATAAAGAAGTTCATAATTTAAAAAAACTAAACAAAAAACCACCACACTGTACTGGAATGTAAAGTCCCCATTAGAAACTTCTTGTGTTCTTTGTGTGTTATATGGCTCAATATGTAGGAAAAAAAAAAGAATGCTGATGATCAGGACCTCAGGATACAATTCTTATGCACAGAATCAACAAGAATTACTATTTTCTTGGTACTCATACAATTTGGTATTACCATTACTACTTGCCAAAAAGAAATTTCTGTCATTGCAGAAATTACACCTTCCCTCCCATGGCAAGACTGTTAAAAATCAGGAGGTTCATTGAAAAGTTAGAAGAATCTGGAAAAGTGTTGAACCCCCAGTTAAGTCAACAAAAGACAGTTCAGAGTGATGCTTATTTTTATGATGACTAAAATAAACAAATGGTATAGGAAAGGGCATATTCTAATTATATAGCTTGCCTCCCCTGCCAATGCCTTTTAATAAACACCAACTGAGCTGCTGCTGAAGCAAAGCACCGTCATTTGCGATTTTTATTCCTGACCTGCTGTTAAGGTCTTTTGCTCGAGCAGTAATTAAAAATGTTTTCGCCTTATCAAGTTGTTTCATCTTCTTCAGGCTGCAGGCTTTAATGAGCTCCTTTACAGGCCTATTATTCATAAGGCTTTATACTGCGAATAAACTAAATGTGATCTGATCAATGCAACTATGGCATATGTTTTAAGATTAAACATATAAAGGGAAATATTTTGTGTTCATCTGTGCTTACACATAAGATTCCCAGTAACTGTAGCTATGAGCTGCTGCCATTCATCTTGCCACAATCTCAACCTATTTTGAAGCATGTCTTTTTTAAAATTTGGCAGGTTAATCCCTCAGTTTCCTAAAGTCTGTAGTTTTCTCACTACAGTACCCCAATGCCAGCAGTTCTGATGGTGACCAGAAGGTGAGTTACTCTTTATTCTTAAAAATAGAAACTTGTGTTTGTTCTCATCTTCATTCCTGAAGTACAGCAACCAAAAGAGATCCAGATGTAATGCAAGCATTAAAAAGCCTCAAATTATTCAAAAAGTAGCAAATAGAAGCTTATTATCCAAAATGATGTCACCTCCAGGCAGCACCGAGGACTGCAGAATGTCCATTAGTTGGTACATTTTTCTCCTGCTCTTCTGTTGTTCCTCTTTAATTTATCGAACAAATAGGATTCTGTAGAGCTTTCTAAGAAACCTAATACCATAGATATTTGACCTGAGAGATGGATGATTTAAACTGCTGAATAGACCAGAAACCCCACTATGGGACACATTCTTACGAGATGCACACAAAGTTTGTACATGTGCGTGGGAATGTGTAAAGAAGGGACAGCTTCAGCAATATTGAAGATCACATGCAGGTTTTAAAGCACTTTACAAAAGGATACTATTACCCCCATTTTACAAAAGAAATCTTACACTGGCATTTTTACATTTTACATTACTCTTTTTCTTTTTTTAAATTTATGCTATGAAATGACTTATTCAAAGTTCATCAGCAGGTCAGCAGCAGAACCTTGAATACAATCTCAGCTGCCCAAGCTACAGTGCAGTCCGAAACATCTTGCTCAATACACTACGCTGTCTTCTCTGCCATGCTGTATTCTCCCTGCAAAAGGCAGTAGCGGTCTCCAGAGGAGAGCAGACATACCTGTATTATTCACCACAGTTAATATCTGTCCTATGAAAATTAGCATCATGAAGAGAGTCACCAATACCAGTGATGTCGAGAGATACTTGGTAACAGTACAGAATTGCAGTGACAGTATCATGATCTTTAAAGGCAAAAGAAGAGTCACAGAATTTCTCTTTAGTTGGTATCAAAATGCAACAGAGACCTCTGATATTCCAGAGGACAGTGAGACAGGATCGCACAGTATCCCAGACTGTGACAGAAGCAAGCTACGCACGTCTCTCTCCAGGTCCCTCAAATGGAGACAGCGCTGTAAAAGTGCCACTACATCATTATTATAGGATAAGGATTTCACAGTGGTTTTCTAGAAGTAGAAATCTATCTACAAGAGTCAGTGTTTACAAGCACATTTCTCAAGGAAGAGAAATATGCTGACTCAGAACTACATGGTTTTTTAAAACCCCCATTTAAAAGCAAGTCGTAAAAATTTATTTAAAACGCAGAAGTTCCAGGTGAACATACTTCTGAGATACACACATGTAAAACAAATTAAAAAAAAGTTTAAGTGACCACACTGAAAGGCAAAATAGTATTAAAAACACTTCTGATAAGTCATACGGGCTGGAACTCCTTAGCCAGTAATTTCAGTAGAGTGCTCTTCTATTTCCATTTAGATAACAATTTGTATTTTAGTTGCATTACAGGAGAGCCATATTAGTACACTTTGTCTTAGTTATACAAGGACACAAGATTTATAGATGCTGTTTGTAGTTCTATCTTCTTGATTCAAACAGAAGAAGGGAGCTGAAGAGAAGATGAACCTATTTTATACTCTAAGCTCATTCTTTCAATATACAGGTTTTTTTTAAGGACACTACCAACTACTAATGAAGCACACACAGGCAAATATTTAATGTAATTTTGGTATATATAGAATTCTTTTTTTTTTTTTCATCTAGATGCAGGGAAATAACATGAAATGGATAACCTTGAATTCTGAATAAGAAAAGTCTAAATGAGGTTTGAAATTTTACAGTATAGCATTACGTATGTAGCAAGACATGTACCTGAATAGCATCGGGTTGCCTGTTCAGCATCCCATACTCACATATATCTCTACCAATACAAATAACATAAGGATTTGACATGATTTACCATTGCAACCAGCATACAAAGATCAATTTATTTCTCAAGGCTACAGTTAGGGAACTTGTATTCAAACTTGAGATATGAAAGGCTGATAGCTCTAATAGCTGATATGAAACATACCACGTTGTATTTTAAATGTTTGTGAAAAATAAATATATTTTATTATTCAATAATAATTTATATTGTCTTTCAGACACTCCTGTTTTTAATAAAGGTGATTTGAGGCAGAGGGGGTAGAGATATGTAACACATGCACTTTGAAGAGTTTTTTCCTCTTTCATAATTAATTACAGTTACCTCCGTAGATTTTTATGTACACCTAAGAGACCAGTAGCCGTAAACTTTCAATATTGACATCTTCACTGCTGTGGTCTTATACCAAAGATTTAAAAGAAATTTTCTGATACACATTAAGAAACAGAAGACCTAACAGAAGCATTCTGTTTCTATTTACACAGAGATGGACCAGCTTTCTGAAAGTTTGTCTTTTGAGTTTTTTTAATAAAACAGGATTTGTGCAAGAAACAAAGGACAATAGTTAAATAACTTTTCTACTGATAGAAGTGAACACACAGTAACTTACCTGGATGCAACATATTTTTCATACATTTCTTCCCTAGCTTTTTTGGCATCCTCTAGCTGAATCTGAAGTCTTTCGAGACGATCTTCTTCATGTGCACAGCGAACACTAAGCTCCATGTTCTGACGATTAAGATAATCTTTATCTTTTTGCAACAAGTTGAGGGATTGTTGTATGGTTGCCAGCTATAAAAGGCATTAAAAGGAACATTTTAACATGAACTTCAAGATAAGTATATGTACACATATTTGTGATTCCATTTTAACTCTCTTCTGTGAAATCACCTGAATCAAAAAAACCTCTATTTGAGCTTATCTTTAACACAAGTTCGTTAAACTTTATGCTGAAAAAAAGACATTAATATAATAAAATTATAATTTTCTGAGTTTTCATGATTTATATCTGGTGTTGGCACCTGAGTGCCCCTTAATCTCAGTATTTAAATAGTTGTACTGAAGTACTGAATAGTTGACTCTACTGATGTCGACCCTTGGTGTGAACCTGTCATCACACTGGCTACAACATTCTCAGAAACAGAAAAGTTTATGGGCACCAGAGTGATTATTGCTCCATAAAGAAATGGCAAAAGTGGTAGTTCTGGGGCTGAAATATATGTGATTGTTCCAGATGAGGTAATGTGTCAGGCCAGCATCAAAGGCAAAGAGAATTATGCATGCCTTGTTTTGCCTTTCATTTAGCATGATGTTGCTACAGAAGGCTGAACTGATGCCAAAGTAGAAAGAGGAGTATCTTATGAGTCTCTGTAACAGCCTTTCCAATCACTAGATCCGTCATCTTTACTACTCCAAGAAGAAAGTGGTGTGGGAGAGAGTAGTTTCCATCTGTTCAAGGTGAACATCGTCAGTGAACAGCTACGGAGCGTAATGCCACTGGTGCAGAGTGGCCCAACTCCTTCCTCATCATAGCAAGATGCAGTTTTATCACCTTAAATAATTTTGCCATTTAAGCTCCTGAGGGTGTCACATGCCAAGTTCAAAGAATGATAAATTCATAACTTATCAGAAGTATGTTCCCCAAAGCTGTAAAGACATCATGTACACGTTTTAGATAGAATTCACTTTACTCTTCTTGAGTCATAAAAGGACTAAAGGTTATTTAGGGGAGATACTCAAGTCAAAGACATGGAGCAACTAGTTAAACAGCTGAAAATTTGTACACACACAGAAAAACAAAAAAGGTCTCAGAGACATGCTTCTCTCCCTCTGCCTAGTTGCTGAGCGCCACAGAGGGTCAGGTATAAATACTTGTTCTATACTTTGTTTTATTTAAGAAAAAAATCAATAGTGATCCTTCTCTCCAAGTAACAGATTATACATATATCTACAGTGAACACAGAAGTCATGGATTACTACATGAAGAAAGAAATCTAGGAGTTACTACCCTTCCAACTCCTCCTCCCATGGAATAAATACTGTGTAAACACTTTTTTTGGTATGCTCTTCCAATCCAGAACTTGTGATACTGTATCAGCATACACAAAAAACACTGTGGACCTTCCAGGGATTCAAGAAATCACGCAGTTTGAAGTGCTATTTTAAAGTAGGGCTACTTTTATTCCCTCTCAGATTAATTTAGTATAAAGTTCATGAAAAAAAGCCATTGTTGCTGCTACACTGCAGTACTTGATGCACACGTAACAAACATGACGTACGTGACAATACTTTTTTGGCCACTGTTATATGCTGAGAACAAACCTGCGTTTTGATGTCCTATTACAATGCTAGAACACTGATGAGTAAACAGCCTAACAAAGCCTTCAGACTGATAGAAAAGAGGAGAATATAAAAGATATTTTCTAATAGAAACTCAGTTTCTTCCCTAGTGTGTCAGAGTATTTCTATGGCTACTTGAAAAATGAGGCAGAGGAGTACTATCATTAAAGTGGTAGTTATAGCCACTAATTGATCTGTAACACTGTTATACACAGACACTAATGAACACAATCTCCCATGAATCCTCTCAGGCATAATCAGTCTCATTTAATCAGCAGACAAAGTGTTAACACACAAAGATCTTCCATTTGATTCTTGTCTGGACCACTACAGAAGTCAAGAACAACCTTTTCGTGCAGTGCTCCTTTCATATCCCGTTAAAAAAATAAACTAACAAATTAATTCAGAACCACCAATCAGTTATCCCTTTTGGTGTTTCCTAGAAAGATTTCTATACAGAAACACAGCTTAAAAAATAGCCTTATTTTTGCACCGAAGTTGCACTGAGCTACAAACCATCTGATAATTAGTGAAGGACAATATAAACTGAAAAAGTTTCTTTCCTGAGGTTCAGTAAAAGTCTCTTCTCTCACCCAAAAAGCTGTTGCAAAGTTATACCTATATCTGACCAAGGGAAAAATCCCTTAGCAATTCCAATAGTTTTGGAGGATTCTATCCTAACTTGCTTACTTAAGGTGAACAATTAATCCTGGAGGTTCAGTGAATCAATCCTCCCTATGAACAATTTAGATGCAGAAATAGTGAAAATGGATCCTAAGTAATGGAAGCTTGTACTTATATAAACCACCAAAAGTCCTATAGATCAAGGCAGTGGACTTGGAAACATTCTCTACACGTGTTTCTTTGAGTCACCTGACCCAAAAGTTACCATACGTGCTCAGTAAGGGAGCCACCGCTGAACACAATTTGTGACTCTTGGATGAATAAATTAATGAAAAGAAGCAGCAAAGGGACATTTCTCTTGACCTGACAAGCCTCTGGCTCTTGGAATGTCTTTGGAGGAGCACAAACATGTTTCTCTGTGAAATACTAGTGCTACCAGAATGGCAATGACTGAGTGAATTGACTGACCCAACTGGTCCAGAACTCACTGGAACCCTAACAGAGATGAGAACCCCTGTGTGCTGAAGAGGCATTTATTCATTTTCCGAGCCCATAGACTTTAAAAGACTAATGGAGATGTGTTAGAGAAAAATAGTCCATCAACACTTCCCCAAAGGGAAGCAGCACTGGAATTCCACTTGTCAATACGCAGTACCACAGAAAGATGATGTCTGGAATAGCAGTGTGTCTATTCCTGACACAGAACTAACTTCTGTAAAGGTGAAGTGAAGGACACTTTGGGCAACAGAACCATTATTTTACTAGAGTCACAAAGAAGAAAAACCTATGTATTTTATTGATGTCTAGAAAAAAGACGCAAAACAAAACATAAGCCATACAGTACCTCTGCCCTACTGCCACCATTGGTCAGAGCGAGCTATAACGAGTTCGGCCCCTTTTGAGGGACAGAGCATACTCACAGCATTCAGCCTTCACTGGTCAATTCTGCCCTTGGGCCTCCCAGGTTCCTGAACTTATTGAGAGAGTTTGGAAGACTGAAGCAAAGGAAAACTAAGCTAGAGGCTCAGTAAAACAGCATGTACGTAACACCTAGGGAAAAATGGAAAGCACTTGACCAATGTTGAGGAAGATAGACAATGTTACTGGGAGATTGCCCAGCTGTTCGATGGATCATAGCAAGTGAGCAAGGCTTCTGATGACCAGAATCCACCTTCAAGGACGAGAACCCAGGGAACCGTGGATCGGTAAATCTCAGTCCCTTTAAAGATTATGAAGCAAATCCTCCTGGGTGCCATATGCATGTATACGGAAGAAAAGGTGACTGGAAACAACTAGAATGAATTTACCAAGGGCAAATTGTGCCTAGCAAACCTGAAAAGAAAGTTGGCTCTATAGATAGGGAAACAGCTGTCCACATAATTTACTTGGACTTTTGCATGGCTTTCAGCCATCTCCCATAACACCTCTACAGGAAAACCGGCAAAATATGGATTAGATAGGCAAATACCAGTTGAACAAACTAAACATGAGGCAGAAGTGTGCCCTGACAGCAAAGGCGGCCAACTGCCTACTAGGCTGTATAAGCAACAACGCAGTCAATAGGCTGAAGAAGATCATCGTTATTCTGTATTCAGTACTTGTGAGACTCTGTTTGGTGTGCCATGTCCCATTCTGTGCTCCCCATAAAGACGTACATTAACATACTGGAGCAAGACCAGAACTGCTATACCAAGATAGTCATGGACTGTATGTAGCATATGATGTAAAAGAGGTTGAGAGAAATAGGGTGTTTTTCAGCCTTGAGAAGAGAAATCTGGATAGGGAAAGTCTTATTGTTATCTTCATCCACCCAACTGGAACACACAGAAAGAGCCAGACTCTTGGAAAAGCACAATGACAGGACAAGAGGCAACAGAAAAAAGCTGCAACAACTCTGATTAGATTTTACAAAAACTTCTTCACAAAGAGGGTGGACAAACACTGGACCAGATTGTCCAGAAAGGCTGTGGAATCTCCACCCGCAGAGATATTCAAAATTTGACAAAGCCCTAAGCAACCTGGCCTAAGTTGGCTCTGTACTGCATGGAAGGGTTGGACCAGCTGGTCTCCTGAGGATCATTCTAATCTAAATTATTCTGTGACGCTGACAGACTTGATCAGACAAAGAATCAAATTCCTGAGGGGAAGAAACAGACAATTACTGAAATAAGAACTTTATGATTACCTCTTTTGATAGGTCATTTCTTTCTTTAACTTGGGCTTTGTGTGACACCTCTAATATTTCATATTTTCTTCTGAGTTCTGACAATTCACGTTCAAATACATCACGTTCACTGTTAAAATAAAGTGAAACTATTAGATGCGTAAAGTGTAATGAACAAGAGTCCTGTGCATTTGTAATTTCTCGTCTTTCAGTTCACGATGCTGACTTCTTCCAACCAGTCACTCATAGGGCAATTAGTGATAATCTTACCTTTTTTAGTTACTAACACCTGCAACAGTACCTTACTTTATAAAAAAAAAATTCTTTGTTTCTAAGTATTTAAAAAAATAATCATAAATTATAATACAACAATCTTGAATTCCTATCCTAAATCATTTCATCCTCCTCTGATTATTCTTCTTTAGGGTAACTTTGGGCTATACATTTCTCCTTTTAGCAATGAGCTATAAGTATCCTCATTCATCCCTTTAGCTTTATCAAGCTTTTGATGCTATCTCCCATGATATTCTTGAATCTTTTGGAGAAATTGAAGTTGGATGAAAAGCTAAAGCAACTTCATTCCCATCTTCCTAATCAAACAGAAAGTAATGTATACTTGCTCTCAGTTGCTGCTCTCCCTTGTATATAGTCCCTTGATACCAGAGAGGGTTGTACTACTCTTCTCTCCATGTTTAAAATATACACGACAGAGCTGCAAAAATTATGTTGGTGTCCTGAATAAGAGTACTTTCCACAAGCACAAAGAAGCAGCTCTATGTCTCCACTCTACTTAACCCTACCAGAACAGAGAAATGAATGAGCCAGTATCAGCTTGCTGTTTGGAAAAAAGCTACCCAGTTTTACATTAACCATAGCATAGCTTTAAAACTGAGATAATGTGTAGTACACCAGAACTAGCAGATTTGACATAGAATTTTTAAAGGCAGAAACGGGCCTGGAAGTGATTAACTCCTGCAATGCTCCCAAATATCCTCATGCAGTCATGCCAACAGTGCTCTCCCCTCCCCTTCGTCTGTGCCTACCCAGATGAATACAATCTACTCTCTCAAATATAGTTTTGGCACGCTCATTCATGCCTTTTTCAACTCTAGACTATTTTAAATGTACCCTGTTAAACACTGGGGCCATTCACATGAAAGTTATTACAATCCACTTATTAAAGATGCAGTTGCACGTGGGAAACAAACCATAGCATCGATCCATCCTATTTGCAACAAGCTTCCAGGTAGATTCCAAGGTTGTTTTAGTACATATAGCTGTGAACAGTTATAAAGAAGAGACTTAAGTCAAATGACTTAGTGGCAAAGCCATTTATGTCAGTAACTGTGCCTGAGTTCATTCAGTATGAACAACTAAGGAGCTGACAGGGTGTTTTCTATTCATAATCCCTGTTTTTTTTAATCCATTCCCAACAAATATGCTGAAGACTAGATTTCTTGTACTTGCAAGCACACTGAAAAAGTGATTTGTGAGCTGGACTGTGAAGTATACGCCTATGACTGTATTTACAATAAGTCCATTTTCACTATTTTGCAATTGTTGTTCGTGAGATGGGCATTCAAAGCATGGGCTAGAACTCTAAAATCTGTATTTTAAAAATGAAGAGACACCCTGGAACTTCCTGCAGTTAAACCAATTCACTAAGGTAATCCTAAGATTTTCTGACAAGGTACTCATAACAGTCCTTTCAAATTTATGGTTACAAGGATATCTTAAGAAGTTAAATATTAATTCCCAAGGTCTTAATTCACTGGGTAATGCCACATGGTGTAGCGCAGGGCCTTTTGTTACATCATTGCTTTTAAATTAGGGGGAAAAAAAAGAGTACTTGTTCTAAGATGCTTGGCATCAACAGCTCCCACTTCTTTAGTTGCGATGAGACTGGTAGGCTCTTCTGAAAACACAGTAAATCCCTAAATATAAACTTTTAGACGATAGCTTGATGCATCAGATTTCAAAATGTTGTTCATCTTATGATTGCAAGATACTATAGGAGATAACCATTACAGCATTGGGGTAATGAAAAATATCTCTGTCATGCATAAGCCAAAAATCAAATTAAAAACTGGTCAATCAAGATTGAAGTTTATCTATTAACAGTTGTATGTTAGTAGAACACTTGAACTATAGAGATACCTACCATTTTACTTTATCATAGTTCTCTTGTCTGTAATCACCTTGCTGAATCATCTGCTTGGTATCAGCCAGTTCCAACGCTAAACGCTGACATCTAACCTCAAGCTCTGACCGATTCCTCCTCTCATCTTCATAGCTCTAGAAGGTAAGACATTTTGAAATGATCACAGCTACACTGATATTTATTTAAAACAATCACCAACCAAATTTTGTGACGACGTCTTATAAATATTCAAGTAGTAGTATTTTCATTTGTCTCAGTATTTGGAAATCCAGCATACATCATAAAGTAACTAGCTATACTGATATTTAACTTATTTTTATCTTATTCTAAATAGTTGATTAATGTACCTATACTTTCTAACACATGTCCATAGCACAATTTCAAAAAGTAGTAACCCTCATATATACAAGTGGTGGTCTACAAACCTATAGTAGGAACACAACAGTCACACCACCTTTACAACATCGTCAAACAAGTCTCCTTGTGAAGATACTTGCTGACGCATTCAAAAAAGAGAAGAGGCTTGGTCATTCTGAAAGTTTGGGAACCTCTGTCATTATATGTAAAATTTCAGCTAGTTACAATTTGCGAGTATTTGGTAACTTATGTTTGATGAAGTTCAACATCCAAAGCTTTGGTGGAAGGAAAAAAAAAAAGAAAAAAAGAAAAGATGCTTATTTACCAGTCAATCAGCATTAGTTTCTACTTTTCCTCCTTTTTCCTCCTCATAAACTTTGAGAGACTGCTATGGGAACTTTCATTTTATATTTCACAAATCTAGTTATTTTCCCTTGCACTAAAATCACATTAGGTCACAATTACAAAATTACAACACCAAGTAAGTTTTCCTGAGGATTTTGGATAGCATATAATTAAGAACACATCATCTAAAGACACAATTGTTCCTCATCCTAACATACTGGTATATATGTCTTATTTTTATATTTACACTAATTAATAGATTAAGCAAATTAACACTATATTCTTAATATTAAAACTTCATTCTTAAAGCAATTAACATGCTGTCATTTATAAAGGTGAGATTATCATAATGGTAAAGCCTCTGTCAGCTGTTTTTAAAGGTTTAGGCTACAAATTAGCTAGAGCTTCAAATAGGTAGCATACAGGTGCAAGTACTCTGCTATACAGTCCAAACACGACTCATCTTGCAATAGGAAATGGTGGTAAGGGCACTTCACTTTTAAGTACAAATTGAAAGATTAATTTTGGATACAATTCCTCTGTGGATATAATGTGCCATTCTGCTGCTAATACCGTGCTAGAATTCATACACCCTTCACAGAGTGGTCTATTGAAGCCCCTGCAGTATCACACATTTAGCAGCTAGAATTATACCAAAAATATAAAATTAAATTGGTTAACCTTTGGACAAATTTGTCATAAACCAATTAAAGGACCAATTTACTAAAGGACCAATTAGCGGAACAATTCAACACTTACAAAATTAGTTCCTTCTAGTACCTGAGAACTAAAATAGGTTTTGAATTTCATTTAAAGAAATCAGTTGTCAATGTCACGTAACAATAACAATTCTAGGGGAGGGAAGTTAAATTCTTCTTTTCAAAAGTGATACGAAGACATACTTAAAGTATCAAACTGTTAAACGGAAAATTAAGGAAAGGGGATTTTATTTCTTTTATTTGTGTGTTTGGGTTTTTTTTAATTTATTATAATTCTTGAAGAAATACTAGTTCTACTGCATAGATCACTGTTTTCCAACTACCTAATCTTCTAGGTGTCAAAGTTGTATTTTAGTCACAGGAAAAAAATGTGACAAGGCAAGCTAATAAATAGTGTATAGGCCAATACATAAAAAAATCCTATATGGTATGCATATCTCCAGGTAGCAGATACACAAGCTTCTGGACTTCTACAGCAATACATCTTAAAGACATACAATCAAGCTGCCCGCGCTTAGGAAAAATAACCCTTGCTTTGCATGTCATGAAGTTAATCTAGTTTATAATAATGTCCATATACCCTGAACTGATTTTAAGATCTTTGTAAGGGAACAGCTTTATCTTTCAATTTATCTACAAGAGATAGCTTGGAAGTCTTGATGAACAGCTTTGTCCTGCTGAAGCAAAAAGGAGGTTTTAAAAGGATCAAGATACAGAGCACTTTCAAGGACACAAACGAGGCCCTGGAAATAACACCAATAAATATTTTCTATGATTCTATGCTGCCCAGGGAAGTGCTGGAATGACCATCTCTGGAGGTATTTAAAAGACAGGTTAACGTGGTGCTGAGGCACATGCTTCAGTGGTGGTTTTGGCAGTGTTAGGTTAATTGTTGGACTCGATGACCTTAAGGGTCCCTTCCAACCTAAGTGACTCTATGCTTCTATGAAATAAAAGTAACTTTAAGTTCAGAAACCTTAAAAAAATTAAACAACAAACAGTACTTTCTGACATGGAACATTATTCTGACGATCCTGTCAACAATGCCTGGCTTTTCTTCAGCTTCTTACTGCTTTTTGCTACTGCAAGAGTAACAACTCGGACAGATGAGGTGGTTAAAACCAAGCAACTTGTCCTATGTGAGATGGGTAAGCAAACATCGCCAAGAAACTGTTTACAGAGCTGGCCAAGAAACCCAGTATTAACCAGTACGGGTCATTTCTACAGAGCATGAAAAGCAGTCCCTACCAAGAAGTGCTTCCATTTGGTTTATAAACACTGTTGATATATGGATGTTTCCAGCAAGAAGATTCTGAACTCGCCTGATCTGCACCACTTAAAACCTAAACTGGTAGCAAAATTAAAGATCTAACGACAGACCCCAGTTTAATGATATTAAACTTCACGGTTATCCTCCCTCCAGAATGAATAGCAGCTTATAGCAGTCATTGAAATGAAAACCTACCTAAATTTCAAGTACAAAAACTGGGTGACACATAATACATGGTAGGGATTAGCTGATCTTTCAAAAAGCTTTGGGGATAAGAAGATAAACAACAGAAATTCAAGGAAAAGATTCATCGGCCAATCACACAGAAGTAGCATGACTTCTTCACACTGTCAACAGATAAGCCTGTGCAAGATAGTGATCCTGCTTTTAAATAGCTTATTTAAAAGAACTTCACCTTTGAAGGATGACTTACACAAGGCAGCACTTTCTGTTCATATCCTAAGGTACCTAAGGCCCTAGGCAAATGTAAAGCTACTATACTACTGTGATGTGAAAACCAACTCCCTCAAGTTATTTGGATGAGGTGCTGCTATTTGGTAAAGATGACATTTTGCTTCAATCTGTTTACATAGTATGCATTCAAAAATGGTCGGTCAATACATTATTTATTTGAATACTACTGCCCAAATGTCAGGAAGAAGTTATACATAACTGGATAAGACATCTCTTCTGGTATGTTGATATGAAATTGGTAATCTGCCAAGGACTGTAGATGGGGCACTAGCTGCCACTAAGAGTTATAAACAAAAATGTTGAGCTAATTCCAAAATAGGGAAGCTCTACGAGAAAGGTAAGAGAGAAAAGCTTTGGCATAAGTGCCTCTATTGCAAAAGAAAGCAGTGGGGATAAAAAGCTCTTTCTCTCTGGATCTGAGCTGATGAGAATCTTCAATGAAATATTCTCAGATGAAAAGGATCCTTGAGATCATTGCATTAGAGACTAGAATTAAGCCACTTGGGCCTTCTGAACAACAACTAGCTGTCTATACGGGCCATAGCTATATGTGAAAAGAGGCAGAAAGACACTGAATAGAAAAGCGAACTTTCACAGATACGTATGTTTTCCTGAGTCTTGGAAATGTTAAGCTGTTGCCAAGCTAATAGCTACTGGTAGAATATTTTTCTTTGCAACCTGAACAACATAAATATTAACAATAATGAAGCAAGAAGGCACATGTCTCATCTAAGACTGGGGCCTCATCTGTTTTTTTTCTAGAGAGACACACACAAAACAAGTAATCAAAGCACTGCTTGAAAGAATTGGTGTCGGGGGCTAGAGAAGGGTTCTAGAGTGGAGTCTTTAATTACAGATCTGCAAACTTCAGAATAAATCTTAGGGAAAGCAATCCTTCTGGAGTAGCAACAGTACCCTCAATTCTACGACTTTCAGATACATGTAGTGCCAACTGATCCTTTGGGTGCAATTAGTTCATTCTTTGAAGACTATAGAAATGTTCTTCCTACAGCTGGGAAACATTATGACAGAGAAAATTGTTAGGTATGTCTAGCAAAACCTGACAGCTACTAATCCCAATTCAGAGATGAGGTTTTAGAAGAGCTCTTTGTCTTACGTACATCCAGCTTTGTGTTTAGGCTAACCATAGCTTTTAGGTAATTGTTATACTACAAACTTGATTGTAGGTCCTGAAGGCAACTTTACAGAAAAAAATAACTAAAGAAAGGAAGCCCTGATAAAACTGTATGAAGACCAAATTTGAGGAAAATATTGCCAAGAAACTCATAGCCAGAAGAAGCAATACTTAATCTTCTAGAGCTACAAAGAAAAGCAGAATTTCCTTCTCACACTCCCTTGCAGCCTTGAGAGGAACACGTAAGTAGTAAATTACATCTGTTTGAGGGAAGGTTCTAACCATTTTGGAAGCAAACAACTCTGAAAATAGTACACTGATGTTCAGCATGGGAACACACTCATCAGAAGCTGGGTCTGTTTCTGGGAAGCTCCTGGTTCTACTACCTCCACTCAGTTTGCTACTGCTACTCCTAGAATCGGAGGAACTGCGCTGGTCTAGATCACAGATGCAACAATTGCGTACAGAGAGCCATTAACTTAGTGGTAGTACTGGGGAACCACTTATACTGACCACTTTAGAAAACACAAAGTAGCAACAAAGATCTGTTGACACACTAGCTGTGTTTATCAGATTATGTTCCAGTGCTAGAAATCGGTCTTCATGCACTGTTCTCTGCTACCAGTTGTCAGAAGCAGCTCTCCACCCTACTGGGTCTGTGTTACAGATTCAGCAGGTTTTGATTAAGTACTAACTCAGTGCAGCACCAGACAATCAACACGAGAACTTTGTCACAAAGTTGTAGAGTTTTAGTGGTCTTACTCCTCAGCATAGTAAGAATTAAATGAGTGCTAACAGAGGCTAATACACCTTTAGGACCTCCTACCCTTGTGGAACAAAAGAAAAAAAAAATATTTTTCTTATACCTAGAGTATAAATGCAGGTGACAAACATTTGAAAGATGTCTCTTATGCCCTGAAGTCACAAATAAAACGCTTCTAATATAAAGGAATTAATTAATTGCCTAGAGATAAAGAACATGTGGATTTGTTAAGTCTTAGAGAATTAGTCTCCACAAGGCTACAATGACAGTCCAATTTTTACACAACTAAGCTTCCTAGTTGGTACAGCTGGATGCTTATAAGCTTGGTTGGCTGTGGGGCCACAATACCAGGCCACTGCATTCACTTTTGTGTCAGGCTAGACGTGTTGTGCCAACAAGTTTTAATTGGTTTTGGGCTTTTTCCCCCTGCCCTAACAAAAAAAAACCCCACCCCACACCCCAAAAAACAAACAAAAAAACCAAACAGAAAACCCCAAACAAAAAAAGACATCATGGAGCAAAAGAGATTCAGTAGAGTCGAAGACTTGATTTTAAATAACTGATACTCAGCCATATCCACTCATCCTAACAGTGCTCACAGAACTGTGCTGATTTGCTTTCCCACAAAACAGTATATAAAGGTTCATGCTGAGAAAAAAAAAAAAAAAATAAAATCTAAGTCTCTCACATTCACACTCCAAAACAAGAACAGTAAAATTAGAGCTCATTTCCTCAGACCAAATTAAAGGACTACAGCCACCTTGTCACAAAATAACATAGCTGCTGTTAGGCAATGGTTGTCTTATTTGAAGAATTCATTTCACATTCAAGCTTTCCTAGAGCTGGCTTGACACATTGAACAAGTTTGGATTTTCCTTTAAACTTTCTCAATTCTTTGTTGGCTAGACAGACTTTCCTTTGAGAAAGTCTGTATTTCCTATATCTAATTCACATTTCTCATGACTTTATTTCTGGGTGAATACCTTCATGTACAAAACTTACTCAAACCTAGTGTGTCAGCCACGAACAACCAGAAAAGCCAGCAAAATCATCTTCCCCCAATCCATTAGTAGTTGACAGAAGGATTTGGGATAAGCATCTATTTTAGTTCCTTTCCATGTTCCACAAAGAGGAGAAAAAAACCCCAAGCTGAAACTCATTAGGAAGAGCTTTAATTATTTGCAATAGAAGAAAAAATGAATGCTTATGGTAGGAAGTGGTTTATTCCCACAGGAGGGGAAAAAAAAAGAAAAAAAGAGATTGTCTTAACTTCAGTGATGACCTGTACTTCAGAAGTCTGTATTAGGAGTTTCCTAAAGAAATTTTAAAACCAGAACAGACATTTTGTTGATAAACTATGTAGTGCACAGGAATACTGCAACTGCTGGAGAAGAGTTAAAATTTAAGGAATATGGGATAGGAAACCAAAAAAAGGATTTGAAGAGTGTAAGTTACTAAATAACGGGCATGGAACTTCAGCAACTGTATTTCATGTAGCAGGAAATAAAGAATGATTGGAATACCACAAAAACAGTAAAGGAACAGTGAAAGAGTTTAAGTAAGACTGTGAATTAAACTACTTTATTTCCTACTGATAAATTCCCTTGCAATAAAGCTTGACCTTATCGAAGGAGCTCAAATAAGTTAACCCAACAGTACACACTGAAACTACTTCTTTGTAAATTGCAAAAGATTCTTAGGTATGTTAGCTTTAGCACACTAAGTATATTCAAGTTTCTAAAGTACCCTCACATACTGATGATGCTCCTCTTACTTTACTATCTGAAGCAGCCTGAGGTACCCCATTACAGTGACACTCAAGTCACTAGGTCAAATCTGAACTAGTCAGAAGCAAAATACAGAGTCTCTTTCTTAAGTCTCTCTATACATAAAATACCTCACATCAGGTCATATTTCATTAAATATTAAAACATGTTATCTCTACAAATAATGGATAAGGTGAAGACTTGGGTTTGGGTGGGTTTTTTTGTGCATATAAAAGAACTGTAGTAAGTGATCTTACTTGAGAATCACTTTAGAATCCTAAGGAATATTTTTTATTAACAACTGTAAGTCCTATTTTTTTCTAAAAACAAGATATTGAGGTATTCATTATCATTAACTGTCTCTCCCTTTAAGCACGATCATGCAAACAGGGTATAACCATTCAAAGAACCACCTCAGTTCAACACAGACAACATTCTAGTCCTTTCTCACCAGCATGAAAAGCGCAGCAAACTTTAAACTTTGAAAAATAAATCAGTGGGAAAGGCGGATACCGCCACCATGTGGTATTAAAGGAACAAAGTTAGAAGTTTCAACATTAAAGAAAGGTCAATGTACCAAGAAAATTGTTTCTAGCACAACTTTAATTACTGTTATTACTAACTCAATTGCTACAGCAAAAATTAACACAGATGTCAGTCAAATCTCAGAATGCTGAAATCCTCCTGTAGAATTTTATTAAATTAGAGCACATGAAGTGTACAATGAAGGAAAATGCTCATGGAAATCAGAGTTAACAGGATTAATTTAATTTCCACTAGGACCAGAGATAATGACACAAAATAATGCTTAAGCACATAAATGCGTGAATTTTATTACTTTTTATAATTCAATCAAAAAGATAAACAAAAATAATAATGTCTCTTTATACTAGATTATTCTACAAGTAAATTTCAAGGAAAAAAGAAAGATGTGGTAACTAAAGAATAATTTCAGAAGTAAAATGACAGGCATTAAGTGGCATCCCTGCCAGTCATGACTTGGATAAATATACTCTGGGTAACTGAAACTGTCTTATCATAACTCTGGATTTATGCAGAACTAAACTAAAATACAAACCATTCTAGCTGTATACATACTAAGAATACTATGAATATTCACAAATACCTTAAAATAAATATTCTTCTTACAATGTTTCAACCGCTTTACTCTTTGAAAATAAAAATTAAACATATTTAGATAATGTGTTTCTCTACTTCTGACGTTTATACCTTACCTGAAAGTAAATTATCTTTTTCTTTAGTATGGAAATAAATAGGAAAATTAAAATATAAAAAGTTGCAAAGCATAACAAAGAAGATACAACTCCAAAGAACTCTTCTAAAATGCATTTTTATATCATTAAAACAAAAGATGAAGCAAATTACTACCAAGACATGATCACCTCAAATACTATACACTGAGCCACCACTGAGCCTCCAGCTACTGCTGGACATATCTCCTGTCTCAGCTTCCCCATCTTGAATCTTGCCCTCAGAAAGCACAACATAGCTCATCAGAGTCTATCCTGAACAGTCTCATGAGAAAATCTTGCAGGGTAGCCATAACGTAAAATTAGCTGTTATGCAAGGACATATATAGCACATTTCCCTTCTCCCTTCCATCTCGCCTCCTTCTCCCCGAAGTAATTTTTACCCAGCAAAAAAGCTTTTATATCTTATACATGAATAATGGCTTGGAGAATGAGTTTTTCGCAATACATGTATTTACATAGTTTCTTAATTGAGGTAATTAAGCTGCACAGACCTCTGTCAGACACTTCAGTTGGGATTTGTACGCGCTTAATTCTTCTGTTAGGCTCCCCTTTTTCATCTGTAGATCACTTAGCTCTTTTCTTAAGGAATGGACTACTTCATAGAATCGGATCTAGAAGAACAAGATATATATTCAAAAATTGAGACCAGCAAAATTGCAATCACAAAGCTACGATCCCCAAAACAAATCAGCTGAACATTTTATGGCAATAATTCACCAAATGATTTCTAGTGCATACCAGGAACCTGGTTAGGGCTGGAAGTGGTGGTGGTAGGGAAATATTAAAACAAAGACAGTGTCTTTGTTTAGCCTTTGACAGCAGCAGCTAAGAACTACTCAGTTTGTGTCTAGCATCGAATAAAAAAAGAGGAATAAAGCTAAAGCTACACACTACTGTTCAAATAATGCAGTTCCCAGTCAGGCTGCTCGGTTAAAAAAAATACAGTTGCTAATGGACCACATGGTCCCACCATGGTCCTACCCTCTTACTTGTGCCAACTCTAGAGCCTATTTGATTAACAGCACGAAAAGAAAAGAAAAAAAAAAGCCTATTTGGCAATGAACAACTTGACTTGCTAACTTTCCCCAAGCCAGTATAATTTTTTATGGGGTGTGTAGAAATGGAGAGAGATTAGTTTTGTTTTCTGCCAGTTCAGTGTGCTGAATCTGCACCAAGAAGCAAGCACAGGAAGCAGGAATAGCACATAACCAGGAAGAACACTAACACACACCCCATACACACTTTCCGCTGTAACATGTAGCTATATGGATTCAGGTGCATTGTGCAGCTAAGCCTCTGAAAGACTCGACTCTGCTCAATTAATACTGCTAAAAAGCATTGTGAAAGGATTTTTAAAAAAATTAATAAAAAAAAATCTGTAATACATGCATGTCTCTTCCCCCACTCCAGTCGTAGGCATAATCTGAAACAAGTAAGTCTCAGATCCATAAAACCTTTCCAGAACATTTCTACTAACAAGAAAAAAATACTAGAAAACAGAGTAGTAAAACCACAAAGTCAGCAGTAAAAAACCAAAGAGACAAAACAAAGAAGAAAGAGCCTTTTTGATACACACCCACACACACGTACACAGAGGTTATTACTCCCAGATTAACATGATGCCTTAAAATGTTTGTTTTGGGGGATGAAGAGGAAAGAATAGATAATTAAGCACTGTTTTCATGCAAAAGCTACTCCATACCCCCCATCATTAACGCTATGTTTGATATACAATTAAAGAAGAAATACAAGCAAGAAAGCACAGATATAAAGAAAGTAAGCATTCAAGAGCAAGCTGTACTACACTTCCATGCAGGAGGAAGACAGGTCTCTGTTTTGCTACCTGTAAATAGCAGAAGACAAAGAAAAGTTCCAGGTATAGTCCAAATAATTGACAGCACACAACTCTAAAAAACACATAAGTCATGGTAATTTGCTATGTAAACATAAGTGTAGTTTGCTTTATACAATAAAGCAAGTGTGCAATATGACTGCAAGTTTCTTGTTAAGGCAGAAAAGTTAAATTTTCCAAGAAGTGATAGGAATTTTTTTGGTTTTTGTTTTCAAGTTTTTCCAAATACTATGCTTGTTAAAAGCTACAGCTGTTTGAATTTGTTGTACTCAACAAGAGAACTCCACTTTTCATCCTTACCTTCAGATGAAAAACAAACATAAGCTAAAATAGGACATACACTATAAGTTTAAGGTTGCTTTTAATTAAAAAAAAAAAGCAAACTTTCCAAAAATATAGTTGCAATTTTAATTTTTTAAGATGGTAGCAAGGGATTCTCAATTCATTATGTCTAACAAACAAAATTAAGGATGGTTTGTAAAACTACAATTCGATTAGACCCAAGCTAAGGTATGATGATTTTTTCTGTTCATGTTCTGAAAAATTCTAAATGACAAATTAAACCATCAGATGCTACAGCTAAAACTATAAATTGTCTTTCTATTCTGGCAACTGAATTAACTGCATATTATTGCCTCATTTTACTGTTTCATTACTACTTTTATCTTGAAATATTCTATTCCTTTAATATTTAAGGAGCTTTTTCCTGTCCATCTGTGAAATCACCTTGCATCTAATGCGTTTGCCTGGAATCAAACAGTGAAGTTAATTTTGTGGGTGCTTTCTAACTTCTGAACTACAACAAGCTTTATCTACTTCCTTAGGAAAAAAACCAAACAACTTTAGAAATGTGCATGCAAAGCAGTAAGTACCATTTTAGTCTCTTAACTACAGCTTCCGCTGACAACAGTTTTTGTCTCTCTGGACTCTTTAAGAACTTGTCTGATTACATCTGAAACCCAGAAAGTGAATTTCAAACAAATTCCCCCCCCAAAAAAAAAGTGATTACAAAATTTTAATTTTTTTTTCCCCCTCAAAAAATAACCTTGACTGTCACTAATTGGTAACTATTTAAAGCACTGTGGGGTTTTTTAAAACATAAACTTTTTAAACTTAAAGCTTTTCCCTTAAGTTCTTGCATTTTTACTGCAATTTCCCTAGGAAACCTAAACTAGCTATCATGCTACATTTACTTCCTAAACCACAACAATCTTAAAACAGATTGCCCGGGATCAAACCAAGATGACACAGGATATTTATATATTTATCAGGGATAAATGTATCTGCACATCCTTCACAAGAAAAGATCAATCCATGGTAATAAACAAATGCAAATGAATGCAGCAGATGAGGGGAAGATTGTGCAGGAAGTTCAACTGTTATTGTTACTTAGCTTGATTGACGGCCAGTAAACATTCATGTTAAGTCAGCAGTCAAAGCACACATTGCTTCTTGCCAAATCAACATAGGAGAAACAAAAATTACTGTAACACGATTTCAGAAAACACTGCATATCTTAAAAATTACAAATTTATATAGATGTGCGATAAGGACAAAGTTACCATTTTCTAGGCAATTTTTAAAAAAACTCTTCGCTTGTACCCACTACTTTTTATGGAAAATTAGAGTTAAGCTAAAAATGGGTGGGTGCAGAGGAAGAGAAAGCTGGCTTCTGTTAAATGAAGTTATCTGAAAGTAGTTGCAGAAAGTTAATTGCCTTCTTTAACAAAGAGCAACTAAGCTGTAGTTAGTAAAATAATGCAATTGAAATACACAGCGATTAAAATAGTCTCAAAACAGAATCCACAGATACCTTTTTTAAACAACTTGGTAAAAAAAAATAATTAAAGGAGGGTACACAAGAGTCTCATTTTATCAAACAAATTCAGTGATTCAGCCACCAAGCACCAGTTCAAAGACCTGAAGCGCTTTGAAATTTTGCATATACTGTTTCTAAAAAAAAAAAAAATCATTCTTACAAACGGTTAAAAAAAATAGTCTAAATTTTTATATCTAAGTTCAAAACAGAAAAGCGTGATTTTCACAGAAAGATGCTTAAAACATCATTTTTCCTCTGTCATTGTCATTAACATCAAACATTGCCTAGTCTTTGCTCTAACATGTCACTATTGCACCCCTTTGTGGAAGAACAGTGAAAAACAGCTCACATTTGTTTTAATTCTAAAAAAACGTCTATTCTAAACTTGCAATATCTCTAGATATAAAACCTGTACTTAAGCAATTCCTGCTGTTTGCCCAGTATAGCAGGTTTCAAAAACCCATGTAAGCATTATATATACATTTACTTCTGTCCTGGAGAATTTTAAGACAGTATTTTATAATTGACAAATAGGAAGAAGAGAGTCTGGAAATTTCTCACTCAGATTTTCTTTAAGCAGAACTCTTTCTCTCCAAGGAGAATTCTACCCCAATATCAGTAGACTATACGATTAGTCTGCACATAGACCTGGAGCCAGAGATTTTATCTGCCCAAGAAATGCACAATTACCTTAAAAGACAGGTAAGCAAAGCAGAAAACAGCATCATAAAAAATACTTTTTCACTTCAGCATGCTTTTCCTAGCTTTCAGAAACCAAATGGATGCATACACAGGATATGAAAAATACTTCTGTAGCCATCCAGCATCTGTATCAGCTAAATAACTCTAAGTAACGATAAACAATCACTGAGCTTAACCAATACTCGCAGGTTCACGCTGATCCTCTAGCCAAAAGAAGCAGAGAGAAGCAGCAGAAAACAGCATCTTACTACAGTATATCTTTAGAATATCTTCTCCAAGGAAAAAAAACATTGGCTAAAAAAGGACATCTTCAGAAGTAAAAAGTGATATACGTGTAAAGAGGAAAGGGGCTTCACTGAACACATAAGCAGTGGAGTTTGAGTGACAGGCAAAACTAGCTTTTACTGCTAAATGGAAAAGAAAGGTAGATTAGGGGTAGAAGGTAGCTGTTATGTCTCCCACTTCACATCTTTTTTAGAGCCCTTTTCTACTCACAAATACCATCTAAGCACTCCAACTGTGCTGTGAGAGCTTCACTTTTAAAGCAGCTGGCAAAGTTACTAACTCCTGGTATCTGTCCTGTTTGGCTGCAGTGTCTTTTGTACTGACTGTCAATCAAGTCCGGAAGTCCTGGAGCTTCCTGCGCACCAGTGTCAAGCAAGCTGACATGAACTTCAGTTTGTGCTAAAAGTCTACTTTGTCGACCATGGTGGTTCAGGAATCAACAGAAAAGCCCCAAATACTTCTGTACGGAGGGCAGTGGATACAGCAGACAACTAAGCTGTAACAACCTAATAGGCCCCAAGCTAACTATTTCTGTTTATCATGCAGAACCTTAAGATCTTCCTAGTACTTTCAAAAGTCCAAGTTTTGGAACTTTTGAAAAAATGTTTCCAAGAACATCCTTTAGATAAGAATGACCAGTTTTACTTCGCTGTACATATCTAGAGCACAGTATACCATGACTTTCATCCAGCAAGAGAATTCATTCATGCAGCATTTATACCTCAACAAATGCACTAAGCTTTTTAACATTATATTATTTACAGCTCCTTTAATAACTAGCTCTATAAATAAGTACAATGCTAATACTTTGGTGAATTAAAGTTTACATGTCTAATCTTCTTCATCTCAGAAGTGAGCCAGGATGCTCTGGACATGTCCCACAGTCTGTGAAGGCATTGTCTTTTTATTCCCAGCAGAGTATCCCCCTACCTCTCCATCTACCCCTAAGTCATAATTAAACAGCTTCTTAAATCAAGAAAATGAGTCTTAAAGTATACTTTAAGGTACACTTTGTCTCCTACGTTTAGTCAGATAGGAAAGGGCCTGATGGAAAGCATGATGGAAAGTTAAGGGCTGTCTGCAGGAGCTATGACAAGTTGTGGTTCTGGAAAGCCGAGTTTGAAATTCCTATTTTCAGCCTGCTGTATTTCACATCATCAAGGTGTGCCCACCATTTAATCTTAATATCCCGTTTGCTTCACCATCTTGAAATACATCATCAGTTCTACTCTCTTTAAGGCATTGGAGTCTGGGATTAAAAGGTTCTCTTTACTGGAATTCAGTCAAAATGGACTGATCCAGAAGTATGTCCACCTCTGAAGGTTTTCCATTTCTGGTTGGGGAAGAGTAAGAACTTTTGGAGTAGAGACTGGCTTCTACTATATGCACATTCCCTTAATTCTAAATAAAAGCAATTTGCAGCTTGCGGTGGATTGGCTCTGGCCAGCACCCCTACGGCCACTCACTCACTCGCTGCCTTCAGTGGGAGCTGGACAGAGGAGAAAGTGGGAAGAACAAAAGTAAGAGAACTCAGGTATTGAGTTTTCTCAACAGTCTAATTAGTGAAGGAAACAGAGTTACGAATTTAAAAGGAAAAAAAAAAAAAGTACAGCCACACAAAGACAATCACTCACCACCTCCCACAAGCAGACTGATGCCCAGCCAGTCTCTGATCAATAACCGCCTTGGAAGCCACCACGCCGCATCTCCTCTTTTTTCCTCTACCTCCAGTTTATATCGCTAAGCATGACGTTAAGACAGTACGGAATATTCCTTTGGCCAATTTGGGTCAGCTGTGTTCCCTCTCAATCTCATGAGCGCTCCTAGCCTGCTCACGGGGGACAGGGGAAGGCAGAGTGTGGAAAAGAGAAAGCCTTGATGCTGCACAAGTACTGTCCAGCAACAGCCACAACCCTGCTGTGTTACCAACACTGTTTTAGCCACAAATCCAAAACGCAGCAAGAGTCAGGCTGCTATGAAGAAAATAAACTCCATCCCAGCCAGACTCAGGGCACAGCTATATTTTAAACCAATACAAAAGCCAATACTCACAGAAACATATTCGGGGATAGAAAGCTGATCTTCAGGAAGAGACTTTAGCTTCTCGTAGCAATCATCTGTCAATTCCAAATCTCGCAAGCTACGACGGATATCTCCAGCCCTTTCCCTTAACTGATGATTCATTTCCTCCAATTGCTTCTGTCTCAATAAAATAGTTTCCATTTCTTGTTTCATTAGAGCCTGATGTTTTCTTCAAAATCAATTGAAAACAGAAGACATTAAGTGGTAAGTAACACGAGCAACAAACCTTCACAATAACCTGGCAAGGGAGTGAGTTATGCTCAATTCACAGGGGTGGGAAAATTGCAGATATAGTAGGTAATTAGCATAAGAATATATTACACCGTTACACAATCATATCAGACAGATTATACATAAAAAGCCAGGAGCTTCATAGTCATTGGCAATATGAAGCTGAATCTGAGGAGTGACAATTAATCTCCATATATGCTGACTTGATTTTATCAATTAAATCTCAATTTACTAATTAAAAGGTTAAAGCATGGAAAGGCAGAATGTATTCCCACACAAAACCCAAAAAACTAGTAAATCACCAGTTAAAGCAACAGTAACTTCAATACGTGTCTCGTCAAGTGGTAGCATATACATGCTTATGGCCACATAGACCCTTCACTTTCTACCCAGTGTAACATACAAAGTTGGGGTCCCTTAAAAAAAAATCCCCAAAAAAACCAACCCAAACCCCAAAACACCACTACCCTTAAACAAGCAACCGCACTTCCAGCCTTAAAACACTGTCATTACTATTATCACCAGTGACAAGGTATCACAGAGCAAGAGAAACCTCACATCACTGAGAGATGTTTCAAAGAGTTTATTTTTGATTTAAATCAAAGGTGACTGACCTCCTTTTTGGGAGGTTTGAGCTCTAACTCTTGAAAACATATTCATCACAACACAAACATAACTCATTCTTCAACATAAGAATGAGTTATAAACAACACAAATCATTCTTCAAAATGCAGTAACTTCTACATTATTTACAAAGTGTATTGGGTTTGGGTGGCAAGATTTTTGGGGGGGGGAAGACTGGGGAAAGAAAAATAGTTCAACTTTTTTATGCCTATTAATAGCAATTTGCACATCAGCACTTTTTTACTGAGCACTCCTCAGATAACTCAAGTATGGCCAACATAAAAATATCCCACTGCGGTGCAAGCAAGCATACAGAATGACAGACACTTTTCTGACAGTCTGTTGCTCTTAGTTGAAAAGACTTTGCTGTAACTAATCTCAGGTCGAGCTTCACATCCCTAAATCTGTTTCTGGCTTACTACAGAATATGACTTTGAATTAGTCAGATCCTGTAAACTGGTGCATCCTTTATTGTAACAGAAAAAATGAAGTAATGCTTTTCCTTCACTGTTCTGTTACAACAGGTGTTAAAACATTTAATTGACAAAGTAATTTGGAGAAGCCTGCTAGCCAGTCTATTTTCAGCTATAGGTTAACTGAAAATGTTTCAGAGAAGCAAGGACAAAAGCAAGTTTCCACATCATCAACTGAAAGCATTTCTGACCAATAAGCAATCCTAGCTGGGAGTGCTAAATCTTATCCCCTTACCTTTCCCAAGTCATCCAGGCAGCAGTTGTTAAAAATTCACTTTAAATTGACGGAAAGTCTGCCCCCTCTACCTCATCCCTTTGCTCTTTACTGGTTTTAAGGACATTCTTACTCCAAGTTCCTATTAAACTTTGAGTTCAGGTAACAAAAAAACCAAACCTATAAACTACAGCAAGTGAGAGCTTATTTCAAATTTACTGATACATAAACCGAATAGGTAAATTCCATTTTTAGAATGGAATTTAATATAATCTGCAAAAGAAATCCTACTCCTGTAATTTATAATCACCATTTTCCATTAACTGTTGTCCTGGTTTCAGCGGTGATGGAGTTAATTTCCTTTCTAGTAGCTGCTGTGTTTTGGATTGAGAAGAATGTTGATAACACATTGTTTTAGTTGTTGCTATGTAATGTATCAGTCAAGGACTTTTTCAGCTTCCCATAGAGCTGAGAGGGAGCATAGACAGGACAAGTTGGTCAAAGGAATATTCCATACCACAAAGGTCATGCTCACCATATAAATGGGGTTGGCCAGGGGCAGGAATCTGCAATTGCTGCTCAGGACGGGCTGGGCAACTGACCTGTATTGCACCACTTCATTTTGTATATTCTTTTGCCATCATTATTATTTTATTTTACATTACTGTTCTATTAAACTGTCTTTATGTCAACTCACGAGGTTTTTTTGCCCCGCCCCTTCCTTTCCTCCCTCTTCTCCTTCACCTACCGGCAGCAAGAGAGCGAGCACGTGTGTGGTCCTACGTGCTGGCTGGGGTTAAACCACGACAACTGGCCATGAGTTAATTTGAATTTATATTAATAAGTTACTAAAGATTAAGTTTTTTTGTTTCACTTCCATCATACCTAGCATCTTCTTGCTGTAATGCCAGCTGACTATCCAGTCGTAAAGACAACAGCTGCTTTTGATGGATTGCATCATTAAGCTTCTCTTCTAGCTCTTCGATCTAAATATGAAGAATATAAAGTTAAGAAAGGAAGTTACCTTGTTAATTTTTAAAACATATTTGACAAAAAGAACATCTTTAAAGAAAAGAGTGGAGAGTCCAATGCGCTGGGAAGTACAATAATGATTGTCTAACAGGATGTCTACCTACGCTAAGGCTTCATAAAATACAATACGGACTTTGCCCTAATGAACTAGAAATAAAAAAGACTCAGTTCTACAATTCATCGCCAAATAACTACTTGTTCAGTTGATTTCAAATTAGGTTTAATATCAGAGCAGCAAACCAGTGAAAGCCACAGTGGGTATACAGTAGGTTGTAAATGTGGCCTGCATGTAAACATGGCAAAGCTTTTACACCTTTCCTAATTTCATGTACCTTAGTGGAAACTATACACCACAAAATCTCCTACTATAGGCATGTTGGTACATTCTAGCCACATCTTCATTAATAGATCATTGAATAGCATTCGGGTGATCTTCTAGTATTCCACAAGCTCTATTAAGTTGCTTACATCAGTGACAAAATTATTCATAATTTCTGAAAGAACACAGGTCTTTTCCCTTAGTTTTTAGAAAAGGAAAAACTAATTCAATCCCTCAGATCCATTTAATGCATCAGACAAATCAGCCAAGGTTTACATATCTTTGTTTCCTCCTTTTCTCATTTAAAAAAAAAAAAAAAAAGCTAAGTAGGCTTCCAGGGTGCAATTCACAGGAGTTCTTCTCAGAATGGACGTTTCTATCATACTTTAAAAGCACCAGAAACAAGAAAAGATTATTCCGCAAAAGAAGCAACATTTCTTACCTTGGTCAAATATTCTACTTTCAAGTTGTCAATCATCAAGTTTTTCTGAGATAATTCTATTTTAAGCAGCTGAAGGTTATGGAGCAACTCTTTCCGTTCGATCAGCTGCTTAGTGATTTTAACAGTGCCTTCTCTCTCTTCAGAGGAAGAAATGTCATCGGTTGGTATTGTGGTTTCTAAGCTAATATCTTCAGACTCCAAGGAGCTGGAAATGTTTACTCTCCTCATTTCCTTAGAGCTTTTATGCGACATTTTCCTTCACTATTTGCAAACCTTTTTGAAGTTATACTTTGAGATGAGCCCCCTGAAGAATCATCTGCAAAAAAACCCAAAACAATTAAGTGAAAGGCCTTATGTTGCTATGAAAAATTAACCAGTTAAACAAGACCACTACGCAGTCCTTCTCAGCATCATGATTACAATTTCTTTGCTCGCGCAAGAAAAACCATTTTAAGACGCTCCGAAGAGAGCGGTTGCCTGAGGACTCTCTTCCTAAATAATTATTAACAAAGGTTTTGACTGCGATAAGCTAAGTGCTGCTGCGAATCGGGATCACCAGTAGGATGTTACAGATAAAACAAGATGTGCACCTGCCATTCACGCTGCCAGATGTGGGTGCACTGAGGGCCCCCGAGGCCCGCGGGGGCATATGCCGTCAGAGAATCATAGAATCACTTGGGTTGGAAGAAACCTTCAAGATCAAGTCCAACCATAACCTACACTACCAAAATCACCACTAAACCATGTCCCTCAACACCACGTCCACCCGTCTTTTAAATATCTCCAGGGACGGCGATTCCACCACCTCCCTGGGCAGCCTGTTCCAATGCCTGATAACCCTTTCGGTAAAGAAGTTTTTCCTAATATCCAACCTAAACCTCCCCTGGCACAACTTGAGGCCATTTCCTCTTGTCCTGTCACTTGTTACTTGGGAGAAGAGATTGACCCCCACCTGGCTATAACCTCCTTTCAGGTAGTTGTAGAGAGTGATAAGGTCTCCCCTCAACCTTCTCTTCTCCAGGCTAAACAATCCCAACTCTCTCAGCTGCTCCTCATAAGACCTGTTCTCCAGACCCCTCACCAGCTTCGTTGCTCTGTACGGAGCATAACAAGCCCAGGTAGAGAAAGCAGCAGAGGAATGCTTTGATGCCCACCTCTGTCTTCTCTGACGAAGCAGCAGGGTTGTTCTTACCAGGCTAGTTGGCCAGCACGTTCCAAAAGCGAGCTGCTCAACAGCCGCTTGGCCCAGACCGCAGCTCTTGCTGAAGGAGAGACACAGCGCGACGCCCAAAGCCCTACAGGGACGGGAGACGCTGCGCTCGCAGCCCAGGCCAGCGCCAGCCGGGCAGCCCCGCGGCGAGGGGCNGCCGCCGCGCGCCGCTTCCCGCGCCCTGCCGCGCGACGCGGCACGGCACGACAGGAGGCGGGGGCTTCCCCGCTCCCCCTCCCTCGGCGGCGGCGCGTGGCGGAGGGCGCCATGCTGACCTCGCGGACCTTCCTGAAGCGCACGCGGGCGGGGGCGGTGGTGAAGGTGGTGCGCGAGCACTACCTGCGCGAGGACATTCCCTGCGGCGCCGCCGCCTGCCGCCTCTGCCCCCCCCGCCCC